>JBAWJX010000061.1:0-165870 GCA_037356095.1 Xylaria sp. Z21 | reverse complement strand
AGTAGGGCTTCGGGCTTACTAAAAAAGGAAAAAAAAAAAAAAAAAAAAAAAAAAACAAATAATATAAAAAATAATAAAATAATATAAATATAAATAATTAATATAATAAATTAATAAATAAATTTATTAATTAATATATTAGTTTTATATAAAATAAAAATTTTTAATTTTAATTAATTTTATAAAAATAAAGTTTAATTTTATTTTATTATTATTAATTTTATATATATTAAATTTTAAATTTAAATATTATAATATATTATAATTAATATAATAAAATATTAAATTAATATTATATTTAACAATTAATAAAAAATTAAGCTCTGTAGATTTAAACTGTATTATGTATAAAATCTAAGTATAAAAAAAGAAAGAAAAAGTGGTAGGAATCCTAGCTACTAAAATATAGTAATATGTGTGTGGGGTGTAGGGCCTAGGGCGGTGGTCAATAGCAGTATGCCAGGCCACTAGATAAGATTATAGTTGTAGCAAGTGTAGCGTAGCTACGTTATTAGCCATAATACTATAACTATTAATATAATAAATTAATAAATAAGTTTATTAATTAATAAACTAACTAATTAAACTAATTATTAATTATAAACTATAATTATATTAAGTTAATTAAAACAGTTAAAATTAATTAAATATATAATTAACTTATTTAAAACTGCTTTTTTTTAACTTTTTTTTAAAGATTTTATTTTATAAAAATAACGTTAAATTTTCTTTTTACTTTATACTATAATACTAAAAAACTTTTAGCTAAAAATAATTAATTTAAAAAAATAATAATAGCTTTATATAAATATATAGTTTAAATAAAAATATTAAATTTAAATAACTAGTAATACTAATAATTAAATATAACATTTTATATTAGTTTGCTATATATATTATAAATATTTCTGCATTATTATTACTACTACTTTAATACTTTAATTAATATAACTACAGCTGTTTATAACCTAAAATTCAATAGTTTTTATATATAGTTAGATGACACTTAGGAAGGTAGTTTAAAAATCCTTTGCGCAACAACAATAACTATCTCCTACCCTAGCCTACGGCCCCTGACATTGTCTGTGTCAAACACTTCGTCATTTAGCTAACAATGGCTTTGCAACGGTGATATGAGCTGTGCCTGCCAGAGCAAAAATATCAAAGGGGAGAGAATCTTTGCCGATAGGGCCGAACTAGGGGAGTCTTGATTGCACTATTGGTGCATTGTCTCTTTCCTCTTTCCTCTGCAACAACAGCCGAACTGTCTCCTTTCAGGTAGCTTCTACGGGTTACCGCTTCAATCAGTCCCTCAGAGAAAAAGATACCCCGCGAGGGAATGACGGGATCCCGGAAACGGAAGCAGGAGAATCTCAGGAGAGATTCGAGAAGCAAACTCTAAAGAAGGCCGCCACGAATGAGGCAATCGAGGCAAGACCGAAAGAATAGAACTAGGTATCCATTTACCTGAAATAGTTCCCATTTCTATTTCATAAGGCATTGTATTAGATTTATCAATCGATGCTGTATTTATGTCAGGTGACTATATACCCAACCCCTAGGGTGGTTATATTTCCTGGAATCTGGCTGTATATATAGGTGCCGGGCCCCCTTGGGACCTGGGATGGTTCAGGAATCAATTGAATACCCTATTGGGCCCTATACTACACTTCTTCCTAGCCGTAGGCCAGCCTTCTATTCACTCTGTGACCAAACCATCTGACAATCTACTTCGACAGTTGACTTCGGTAATAGCCCTACGTGCAGCTTCAGGGGCGATTTTATAATACAACGGATCGTGCTACTCGACATGTACCGCACTGTGGAGGACTGGGCACTACTATCTAATCAGTACCGGACATTTATCTTGGAGGAGAGATCAACGTATATTGAGAGGAGGAGGTCTAAAGGACTAGCCTAGCTGCGAGGAAAGAAGGGAAATCTGCGGCTCTGCTACAGCTATTTATACAAGGAGAAAACGACAAGTTTCTGACGAACGACGCCTTGAACCAATCTAATCCGTCTTAGACCTAGGCATTTAGACGCCCGCTCCATCACCAGCTATAGGAGAGTTATAGGAGAGTTAGCACGAAACCTTCTAGAAACCTGAATCTGATTTGATGTAATATATACGTATATGTATCAGGACTTGTTAGTTCCCTAGGTGGCCACATAGTTCCTAGGTACTAACACCTCTCGCCACGTGAAGGCCAGTCCTATAGAGAGGCTCCCCCCTCTTGCGACCCAGAACCAAAGCTCTAGGCCCTGCCTACCATACTACTTTTCTCTCTCCTCTCCCTCTCTTGCGTCTGTTTTCTTTCTCCCTCTCTTCTATCTCGCCTTTCTCCCTATTCTCTTTTTTTCTTTTCTTTTTTCCTTCTTTTTTGTCAAGGTTTTTTCATATCATAAAAAGAAACCAAGCCTATATCCCTGGTCGCACTCACTCGCGGAGAGGGCTTTCCACCCGAAGGCAGGACCACGCAAAATAATACATCAAACGCCTAGCCACCTCTATTAAAAGAAGGCTTGCCACCCGAAGGCAGGACCACGTAAAGAAAAAGAAAAGATACCTGGTCACCTCTATTCAAGGAAGGCTTTCCACCCGAAGGCGGGACCATGCAAGAGAAAACATAAAACACCCGGTCACCTCTATTCAAAGAAGGCTTGCCACCCAAAGGCAGGACCATGCAACACATAACGAAAATTCGGCAGCTAGCTCCTATACTAGGTAACGAGTGACTCGGGGGACCAACACGTTATGGAAAGATAGGGTTGAGGCCATGGAAAAAGAGCTGGAGGGACCATTGAATCCACTCCACGGCTTTTTCAACCTCCGTAATATGTGGGAGCTGTCGGAACTCGATTGTTCGTTTCGCCGACTGGAGCGGGAGGAAATTGAACGCCAGGAATCTGGGATCGACTAGCCCAGGACCTATATGCTGTCTCGTAGGTATCATGGCCTGAACGAGTTCCTCAAATGATGCGGATGTCAGCACTTCATAGGAAGGGGGCGACATCACCTCGAAGTTAGGCCTCGCATACGCCGATTTCCAACACTCGTCCGGAATTTTTCTCGGGCCCTGGATCAGAGGCGGCTGGTATTGAAGATAAACTTCAATGAAGTGAATGAAAGTCCTAATATGGCTTAATGTAAAGCCATCGTGCGGGCTGACATGAATATGAGTCATGCAGTGGTGCCGAGACTCCGTTACAATATCAAAATACTTTTCAATAATACACCATACATTGGTAATTTGTTCCTGCCACGGGCCTGCTGATAGTTCAATTCTATTCCCTATATTTGATGACAGGACCGGGGAAACGACCTCAATGCCGTATGTCATTGGGTCCTCACGAATGGTCGGGTCTTCAATAATGGACCACTTCGTGTAGTCTAGCTCATTATATGCGACGTCCTCGTAATTTACCGGTATATGGAGCTGATCGAGGTACGATATGATGAACTCTATTATATTGCCACGACTGGAATGCTTAATCTCTGCACTTTCGATCCCCGCGCAACTAAAAGTATCCTAATCAATTAGCGGGAAGCCAAAATGCTCGATAAGGAGTGGGAGGGTTGTTTCTTTTAGCCTGATCACCATCTCCAACTCAACGCCAAATCGTATTTTATTCAACATCTTATTCGATCTTATTGTAAAGGGAGTATCCGTCAAGTTTTCGCATTGAAGGTTGTCTTGGGAATGAGAGAAAGCCTAGTAGAATACTATAGTCGATCCAACACTCTAAAAAAGTACAATACAGGTGGACAGCAGACGCTGTCACTTGCAAATCATCTTTTGCACACTGTGTACATACCAATACCGGGCACGCACATAGCATCAGTCAGTCGTGGTGATTTCGTTGGTGAATTTCCAACTTTTGTATCTTACCCAGGTCAATGGCCTACTAATATCATAGGTAGTGAGATAATCATACTACAGTAAAAGGGGTATTTCTATTCCACATGATCTGACCTGAGGCAGAGGTCATTACCATTGCCGCTGCAATATATTCTCGTGTTACGATATATTCATTATGGCCATGCCTCCACCCTTAGCTACAACCTAATAGTGCATCACAATGTCTCGGTCGATAATGCTTACAAAGATACCCATTCGCCCGTAAGTACTTACGTGTGGAATTTTAACCAACTTGTAGAGGTGCAATTCGTGTTAGAACCTGAAATCCAGGACCGTGGTCGGCCACATTAAGCTTTGTGATGAAACGATAGGTATATAAGCGTACTGATTCGTCTATTTTAACTGTCTGGGAGATATGGGAATACCTGCATATACATGGCAGCCCTAGCCCCTATTCTACTTAGTAGTGTAGTACATGCAGTGACCTTTTGACTTACACAGTACTTAGGTATATTTTCAACAATTCGGATCTATGACGGCAGTGAAACAGTCCATGACGCCAAATAAACTGCTAGAGAAGGAGCTGGGGAGAGATTAGAAAGTAGGGAATGGAAAAATGACGCTTAAGTCATAATTTCTATCACTTCGAATTTTTCCTCCCTTCCCCAGTGTATCCTCATCCGTCCCGTGAGTAGGAACCGTGCCCACGCATCTTCCATATAATATCATTATCCTAGGCATCCAAAACCTCTACGTATGTATTTAAGATAACAGAATTTGCTAACTGGTTGAATACGACATGCAGGTCTTCATATAAGTTCTTGTGAGTGACCAAGCTAATGGCCACGTGGTAAAAGTCCTAACCTATGAGGCTTAGTACAAGATCCAAGTCACTTGTAAGGACTTTGAATACTAGTCTGCTGGTAGTTTAGCCCTTGAAGTTCGCTAATAGGCTCCCCGTAAGCAGACAGTTTCGAACATGGTGCGTCTCTACTATATTCAAAAGGTATTACTTAAGTACCTAACGTCGCTAATCATGGACTGCAGGCAGGAGGAGCAGTTAGTTCTCTTCTCAAAGCTATGAGAATTATGCTGACGAGTATTTCAAGTGCTTCACCTGTGGCCGGAGAGGCCATATCGCGCGGTTTTGCCGCGTAAGACCCCCCTCAACCCCTGGCCGTTGGCAGTCGTCTGTTTTTGTATAGTTCATAGGCTGATAATCATTATGCAATAACAGCAGGGCGCAGGCCCGCACGTGAGCTTCTCACTCTCCCATACCACAGTGATGATGAATAGTGTATCTTACTTCTACGTAGTACCAGCTGCAATCCCGCGTGAGTAATGCCTAAGCGGAAAAATGGAACATCGACGTTTCTCACCCTCCGTGTCGCATACTCCCTGCAGAACATGTGAAGCTGACGAAGAAAAAGAGCTTTACCCCAGTTGCCCCCCCCCCTGGCCCTGCGGTATGTGCTTGGTTTCTTGGTGCCCGTTCTTCCATTTTTTCATGCTTGTATTTGATACGAATCTTTTTTTGTTTGGTCAATATATTTAATTCACTGTCTTCCTGGCTTCATATTATTTTTTATTGCGCGTGTTCCCTGCTCCCCTTCACAACTTTTTCCAAAAGCAGATCGCGCGTCTCACAAGCACGGATCACATTTCTCGGCACTCCTCTTACTTCTGAGCGCAACTCTAGATCCAGGCAAGAAAAGTAAGCTCTCAATCCGTGGTCATCTCACATTGTTTTGGTCCGCAAATTAAATAATCCGATATAGTCGTCGGCTCAGAAACGGCCTGTGAGTAAGCCCCGCGCACATCAATAGTAATATGATGTATGAGTTTCTAACCTTCTGTAATACTAGCGAATCGAGGACGTAAGTTGACACAAAGCTTTACGCAAAGTTTGTTTATACTCACTGCATGAAATCAGCAGAGCGATGAACCGGCCGCCGCTCCTGACGCGGAGAAAGTGCCTGCGGTAAGTTGAGCGCGATTAAGCATTAGCATAGCCTTGAGTAACTGACATGAGAATCTAGAAGGGCAGTAGAGAAGTATGGCTTTTTTTTTTTTTTTTAAAAAAATTCAGTTGGGCGTATTTTTGCCCCTTTCGCTGACACAGGTCTCTCTTAGTGGCATCAATACATGATCGCCGTAAGTGACGGATGCCATAGAGAGTGTTGCTAGTTCTCTACTAAGGTGCTTCGAATGTTAGAAGTTGACCAAGGACGCTGGCGTAAGTGTGATTCATGTACACCTATATTACGAGCTACCTATTAATTATGTGACTATAGAAATGCGACGACGCTATCGTCGCATTTACAAAGGTATAGCAGAGATCTATTCGTGAGCTACTATGGACAAATAATTGATTGTACCATTAATTTTACAGAAAAAAAATGACGAAAAGGCTGTAAGTATACTCAACTGTCCTGTTTTACCGGTATATCGATGCTTTGAAGCTAAGCTATGATAAAGCAACTAATTGAGCGGATCGCTGTGAGTCCTAAGCAAACGGGCCAACTACTTTGCTTTGCGAGGCGACTTACTGTTTGTAAGCGGCATAATATAGACCTCGAGGCATGTGGGCTTCGTCTCTACTATTTAATACTTATTTTCTCTAACACATCATATAGAAATTCGAGGCAAAGACCGTGAGTCTCATCACTATGCTGGCATATCCAAGTGGTAATTTAGGATTTTAGGAACAAGATCAGAAGTTGGAGGTCAGTCCCGACATAATTATTCTCGGATTACACTCAAGAATCTGTGAAAAGGCTGACAACACACGTGTTGCTAGGCCTTGATCCAGGCCCGAACGGTATTTTAATTCACCTCATACTCTAATCATGGCCATAGTACTAATTGTTAATAGGAGGAGCTGAAGGTTTGAGCAAAGTGGTCACATGCCCCATATGAAGTCACTGATGTATTGGAATAGGCAAAGGAATAGGTATCGATATCGACGCGATCGCCCGCCGAATTGGTTTCTTGGTCAAGTTTTCGTCTTTGGGGTAGGTGATGGTGAGCTGGTCGTCAATGATTAGGTGGGTTGTTAGGCACTCATGGCTGTGCGGGCTGTAATATGCATTGCTACGCAATCAACAGGCTGTCAGCAAGCCTAGTTCTGGTTTCATTACCTTCTTCGTCTTCTTCCGTGTGGACCCAGAAGGGTTAGGGGCTCATGTGACATACGGCGCGTCTGTCCAGGTCAGAGTGTTCGCAAAACCCCATGACCGCACCTCGGCTTCGTAGTCTTCGCGCGTCTTTGTCGTGGACGCCATTGAATCAGTGGCCGTCGCTGAGCCAGCAAAAAACCACGTCAATCGACTGTTCGGAAATGAAAGAGACAGCACCGCAACCCCTAATTCACAAGTGGGCGCAGGTAGTTAAGTTAGTTGCCTTGTTTGTTGTGGGGTTCGATATCGAGTGATCAATTCGCTGGCGGTCGGTGAGACAATCAGGAACAGGCGATACTTGTATGGTTGTCAAGTTAGTAGCGTATGCAGGTTGTGGAATGGGGGTTGTGGCTGTGAGGGTGTTGATGCAACCCTTCCGATTCGTGATATCTACCCATATGTACATGCCTACCTCGGCTAATGACGTCGTTGAGTTGACGAGTTGTCAATACCTATTCTGGAGGGTAGGTGCGCGAGAGCTAGGTAGGTACTCAAGTACTGTATCTACAATGCGTAATCCAATACATGCTTGTGCACTGGCGGCTTAAACTACCTAACAAACCTCTACTTAGATGCCTTGTAGTGGACTACCAATCTGAGACTTGCAGTGTTCCTACGTCCGGTCCACAACAAATGGCGACACCACTCTCCACTCTCCGCGGCGATGCACGTGTGTGTGTGTGTGTGCTGGCCCTCTGGTACCCATTGATTAGACCGACGACTAGGAGATGACGCTGGCAGTGCCTGCACCTCCCGCCTCCCGCACCAATTCTACGGCGTCTCTACTGGTCTAGACCAGATAGCAGTAGGTACTGTACCTATCCTGAGGCACCTAAGTACCCAGGTTAGCTGTTCATTATCATCGTCATCGCAATCACTACAACCACTATCTAAGCCAGCATCGTACAGTATCCCCAGTCGCGGTGACTGACTAGGTACAGTGGAACTAAGGAAAGATTGTGCTAGGTAGCCAACAATTAAGCTCTATCACATTAATAATTATGATGATAAATGTTATTTATATGCGTAAATTATGTAGAATACTCTTGCTATTTTTAATGTTGTCGAAGAGGTTATTTTCGGCCCCCACCCAATCAAAAGTCTCCTGATAAACCGGCATCGGACATGATTGGCCGAGTTCATCCCAACTTACCCAAGTTAGGTACTGTACAGCACCCTAGGTAGGTGGTGTCCACCAACACCACACCACCTGGACGGATGTGGGTGGAGAGCGACCCTGAACCCTGCAAACTGCCAGTGCTCAGCCCCCAAACCACTAAAACAAAATCTCTAGATACAGGTACGTGTACCTATGTATGTAGGTATGATGGTGTGCTGTACTGATGTCCCAATCATTCTTGGGTTTAGTCAGAAATTGGTCGCCGCTCAACATCACCCCACCGATTCCAAACCTTTCTAAGCATTCCATTCTCTGGGCGGTGTGTTTCGATAGGAGAGCAAGAGAACCAATTCTGGTGTCGGTACGGCATACTTACAGCCTACAGCCCTACCTATCGAGTAGCATGATTTTGCGCGCTTGGCGGCTGCTAGCACCATACTGTACACTAGCAGTGTAAGCTTGGTTGGTCTCAATCTGGCTCGGGCTGGTCCTTCTGACTGGAGTTGAACTGGGGCTATCTACCCAAAGGCAGTAGGTAGTGGGGGCTTGGTAGGGTTACCGCACCCGTGAAGCTGGGTTCACTGGGTTCGCTAGCACAATAAACGAGGCTAGTCCCGAGCTGAACCGCCCTAAACCACCCCCCTGGTCAGCGAGGTATTGATACCTTGTCTTCCTACCTCTTAAGTTTATCTCACTAATCTACCTCTCTGCGCACTAGATGGACTACATGCTCAAGGTTTATTTATCTCCATCCTGCCAACAACTTACCTATACCTGGTCTCCTATTCTTGACTTTTCATCCTTCCCTGTCCTCATTCCGGGCCGCCGCGACACCTATGCTTATAAGCTCAATGCGTTGCTGAGTTTGCCGTTTAATATGACTCGCCTTGCGGAAGACCCAACCCTCGTCATTTGGCGTCGATCCTACCCCCCAAGCTCTACTATCCGAGGGAGCTTTAGAACCTAGGTAGACAACTTGCTCTGCGAGAGTGCGAACCGCTCCCATGCCTTCTTCCCAGCACCGGAATAGCGACAAACCAGGGCTCATGTGTTTCACGGTATGTCTTACCGGGATTTCGTGTCTCTTCCATCACTGATTGTTGGGCGTTGTAGATGTCTAAGTCCTCGTCCAAAGCCCCTTCCGAATCGCTCCCGCCACGCCGCCTCACATTCAACGTTCATGGCACCCAAGCCATCTCCTCACTCAAACGTGCCCTGAACATAGGGCTATTCCTTGCGCCTACCGTTATACACCTCCATGGCGACGGAGTTCCCGGTGGCAAAAAGGATATCTACCTGAGTGCTGCCATTCAGCGCTCTCTACGATCATTGTTCAATAACTTGCGCCAAGGCGAACCCACATTATCCCGTAAATCATTCCAGTCCTTTTTGGAGTCAGAACAGGGGGAGCCACCTGAACAGGTATCTACGACGCTCAAGGAAGACACTTACACATTTCAACGATTCCTCGAAGTATGGTGGAGGGGATTCGGCCTCGAGATCGAAAAGCCAGTTGCAATTGACCAAAAGAATCTAAAACATCCGATTAGCCATTACTTCATCGACAGCAGCCATAATACCTACCTGGCTGGTTCGCAAATTGGCGGGAGGGCCTCAGTCGAGACATATAAGCGTGCTTTGCGCCAAGGATGCAGATGCGTTGAAATAGATGTCTGGGACAACAGCACAGGTTCGCCCTCTAACAGGTCCTTAGTAGGGTCCAAATCCGACCACTCCCAAACCTTCACAAGGAAGAGTTTGCACACAACGGCAGCCCACGTCAAAGCAGCCGTAGATGACAAAGTTGACCGGACAAGGCAGTTTCTCGGTGTTGAAAAGACCCACAGCTACAACCCGAGATGTAGCAAGTTTTCACTCGATCGTGGGAACAGTCTTATCCCAAGCCTTGCTGATGCCGACGTCCGAGCTAATATCGAGCGGCGCGGATGGCAGCCAGTGCAGCCGTTAGATGAGCCGATCGTCATGCATGGATGGACATTCAACCAACCCATCGGGTTCCGTCAGGTATGCCAGGCAATTCGTGAGGTTGCTTTCGAAACAACACATTTGCCCATCATCATCAGTTTGGAGGTTCATGCCCTCGCGGAGCAGCAGGAGAAGATGGTTCAAATTATGAAGGAAGAATGGGCCGGATTGCTCATTGAGCAACCTCATGAGGCATGTCCCAATGGCCAAATGCCTAGGCTTGAGGAGCTACTCGACAAGATCCTGATAAAGGTGAAGAAGGCCTCCTTGAGGACCGAGACTTCAACAACTATAAGCACACTAGCTCCAAGAGGCACAGCTGTAGAAGACGATCCTGCTTCCGGGTCGGATGACGATCCGCCAGCCAAACGACCTCCACCGAAAGTGCCCATCTGCGAGAACCTAAGCAACCTTGCGGTATACACACATAGCGAGCACTTCGTCAACTGGGAGTCATTTACTCTTAAGTCTCCCTCTCACATCTTCTCCATAAGTGAGAATAAGATCTTAGATTTGTGGGAGTCGAAGCGAGATGAATTTTGGGCCCATAATCGCAATTTCTTCGTGCGCGCTTATCCCAAGGGTAGCCGCGTCAACTCATCCAACCCCGATCCTTCACAGTTCTGGCGCAAAGGCGTCCAAATGGTCGCAATGAATTGGCAGAAGTGGGATGAGGGTATGATGCTCAATAAGGCCATGTTCTCAGGCGAGCATGGTTGGGTCCTTAAACCCGCCGGTTTTCGCAGCGACGACAACGAACTAAGTGTTCGATCCACCGAAATTTCCTACCGTTCGTTCGATCTCAATATCAACGTCCTATCGGGACAACACATTCCGTTACCTGAGGGCATGCCACGTCACAAAGCACATGCCTTCCGACCCTTCGTGAAATGTGAACTTCACGTCGAGAAAGCAGAAGAGCGATCTAAGAGCGCTGGCGAGGGAAGCGCTAAATTACGCCCCGTTGACTGGAAGAAGCAGACAAGTAGCGGGAGGACCGACCACCCAGAATTTGGATCGGAACGTCGGGAGCTCTCCTTCAAGGGTATCCACAAGGTCGAGGAGTCGCTCAGCTTTGTCAGGTAAGAAATATTCAATCATATTACGCGCCACTATCTATATTCCCGATCTATCTGCATTGTCGGCTCTGAGCATTTTCATCTCGACTCCAGAGTCGCCCAGTTAGTGCTGGAGTGGCTCAACTTGCATACGTCCGAGGAACGAGCTGTCACATGCAACAATCCGTCCGGTAACGATAGGAGCTGCTTCATGTTTGACAACAGCGGGCCGGAATTATGACAGAGCCCGGCCATGTATTGACGAGCAAGTCTATCACCACCCATTCTCGTCCCACCCCCTATTTCGCTCCCCATTTGCCGTCTTTCCTGCCTGCATTGGCCCTGCCGTGTTCCTACTCCTTGCTAATATTGCCATGTGTAGATTTCGGGTCGAACACGAACAGTCCCTATCTTTCAAAGAGGCCTTCGCGGCCTGGGCATGCATTCGTCTTGACCGGTTGGCGACTGGCCATCGACTCGTCCCCCTTCTAAATCCTGACGGTAATGAGACTGAGGGCGTCCTATTCGTCAGCGTCTCCAAGATATATCGTCAATAATTGTTGCCGCGGAGCACCGGAAACGTTCCCCTAGGTCACACTCCAGACATTACCTGCATTGCGTTAACGCGCCTAGTCCATGCTTGCTCGCATGATATCCTTCATCACCATATGGGTACGGTTAAGCACTTCACTGCCGGACGTCGCGCTGGTCCCTCGAAATACGTTTTTACATCACCTCGGCGATCAGTCTTTTGGATAAATCCTGGACTCGCCTCTTATATAGGCAGGCCTGCTTTTGTATGCATTCTGAATAGCGGGGGGGCCCATGCATATTTCCCTTTTGTCGGTTAGCAGTTCGGAGTCAAACTTGGCAGCATGGACAGTTTAGGATACCCGAAGACGGCGACAGGCTTTTTTTCTAACCGCCGCCGCTTGCATTTTGTATTTATTCTCTTTTGATGAGCTGGTTCGGTTTCTTGTTATGACGATGGGTATCTCTTAGCGCAGGGACATGGGGCATTGGCATTGAGATATAGATATGGCAACTGCATCCTGCAATAGATGTCGTTTCGCTGCTTTTCGTGATGCCAACAAAAACCCGGTAGATGCGTGTACATTGCGTTTCGGTTTAATTCGGCCTAATCAGACAGACAGAAACCATGATCGTCTTCCCAGGAGAAATGCGTACTATTTCGGATCCGAGCAACCCGGGGCGAATCCGACTGGGCATTTGACATGCCGTGCTCGTGTACGCCATCCTCGGCCGAAATCCTTGGGAAGGCTAGCGTAGCGTGGCAAAAGTATCGGTCAACAAACAGACCGGGTACGCGGATTCCCAACGCTAGAGGATCTGGAAACCACAGCCGAGTAGAGGTAACGTCTTTCGTCTTGAGGAACACGAGCTACTTACATAACCCCCGACGCAGACTACGTAATTGTCAAACGGCGATTGGATTGGCAGGAGATAGGCAAAGTCCATTTGTCATCGGCCGAGAGCTGTGCTGGTCGAGAGTCGTGGGGGAAGTGAGGGGAAAAGAGAGAGGGGGAAAGGGACCTATTGTGGTATGGCATGGTTTTTTCTTTGGCTCGATCGATGCATCCCTATCTACATCTATCCACCATCGTCCGTTCTAGAACTTACGATGCTGGGGGTGACATGGAGCGAGCCGTTCGCATCGCATCGCGTCGCATCACATCGCATCGCATTGCTCAAGTTTCCCTATTTCACCGAGCACCACTGCTGTCTACAGTAGAGATCGTCTTTTTCTTCTAGTCTGATAGCGTACTAGTTTAATACGTGCGCTAGCCATATGCGCTACTTATATCTTCTATATGTCCGTGCGGCATGCCGTGACGGGGCAGAGAGATCCCTTCGCGAGGTAACGGACCGACCGGAGCATAGGGAGAAGAGCGGTAGAGCATAAGATAGGCTGAGTCACCCTGCGCGAGTTCTTGTGAAGGTAAGGGTAGCTGCGTTATGCCGTTCTATATGAGCAAGCCGGTGTAGGGTACGTATATGCGTTTGTGTGTCTAGCTCGCTTTCGTCCCGTCTCGGTCTTCACATCGGGTGATCGCTCGTGCGATTCTCTGTAGGTCGGGGACGGGCACCTTCCCCGGTTGACGAGGTAGTGTAGGTCCAACACGTATATACACTTCGCCCAGTCTTATATACAGAGAACATCTCAGGGCGAACAAGGAAAACCAACCAATCTCTCCCAGTGAGAACCGTATTCGCTATTAGGCGAAGGGAGTGAAGAAAAGGGAACCGCTCGCTATGCCAGAAGACATATCCATCGCCTGATTTGAAGTTCAGAGCCGCGAAAGCTGGGCTTGATAACGGAAGATTAACGGGTGCACCCGCGGGATGCAGGCTGGAATTATTGCAGCTGTCAGAATTATGCTGTGTCACGGTCATCGGGCGATAGCTTTCGGTTAGGGGTTTTATGCAGGTACGTCATGACCAGGCATAAGCACCGCCACGGAATATTCTTGCGGCACATAGAGCAAACTCTTGCATCCGTAATACATAGCCTCGTTAAAGACGGCGATGTGGATGAAGGGTGAGGATTCTATTCTTCAGTCATATCCCGATCGTTTGAGCGAGAATAGAGCGACGTGACCTCTTTCTCTATAATCGATTCTTTGCCTTGTGCATCGGTTGGATTAATAATTTAGATTGGTGCTCGTCCAACAATCCTATTTACGCGGGGTCCCTCCCGAGGAGCATCACAGGCCGCTTCGGACATTGTAGTGTTGTATATGGCTGCAACTGTCCGAGAACCACACTTCCGCGTTCTGATTTGCTAGTTAATTCCCCAGCGGAAATGGTCTCCGGGATCCCGCAGCAGTTGCACATTAAATATGCATCGGATTTGTCTTACTTTCGCGGGAGACGAACTTAGCCTCGTGGGCGTTTAAGTCCAAATTGTAGATCTCTGCAGTTTCCCCCTTGTTGCATATGTTAGATAGTGATGGCTTAGGCATTCATTGGCGATCCCGGGACTGGCGTCCTGATTCGGGCGCTTCACGGATCAAACGTCGGTGTACTCTCGGTACGTCCAGCGAAAATGGCCCCCAATGCGTTTTCTAGCGTTGTATTTCGGCCCAAGACACATCCGATAGATCCTGTAGTAGACGGGCCACTTCAGCCACGGTAGTAACCCAGAGCTGTGAAGGGGGTGTGGTCATGTGATATTGTCTTCTAAACCAATGGTGGCTACGCGCGGCCACGGCGGCTATGATTAGAAGTCAAGTAGCCTTCGCTGCGCAAGTTTATCTGGCGTAAGTCGCAATGTAATATATCGGCAGCCATCTCCGTCCGGGCGAACTCCAAGTTGAGCTGTAAAGTTGTGGTTGTGTTGCTGTTAACATAAATCGATGCCGGTGGCGAATCGTGACTGGAGGGCTCGCATTATTCCATAGGGAGCGCGTGAGCATTTCGAGGCAACCTACACGCCTCAAGTCGAGGAATCTTATCCGAAGGATGGGTTAGGTAACTATCAGGACGAAGGGAGAGGCCATCTCGGTAATGTAGGTACACTACTGTAGGTAAAGATCACAGCCGCCAGAGCCGACAGGAGGGGAAAGGGTCCGGGCACAGCAGCCAGCCACTGTTTCCTCAAACTCGCACTCCGATGCACCTCCGACCGCAACTCCACAGTTTAAGAACCCGAGCAGTGTGGGTGCTGTAAGTAACCATTTTGACCGCGCGACAACTTTGCACCGAACGCCGTGATACAATTGCCTATTAAAATTACGTGATCTCAAATGTTCGTATTACCGTTGATCCTACACCTAAACCCGCTCGTAAAACCGAAAGAAAACAAAAGAAAACAACATCCTGCTAAGTTGGTGTTTTCAGTGTTCCAGGTTAGGTATATCTATAAACGCTCAGGGATTCATGTCAATGTGAGGTCATCGACCCTTTCCAAAGTAAGATAATTGGGTCAGGGAGTTGTTTACTCTGCATATGTTGTGCGACGTAACTTATAGAATCTTTAAACGACAGGAGCCCGCTCGGGGCGAACGCCGCCGGGCGAGTAACCGGGCGACCGCACCAAATCTCGAATAGACGTGTGTAGTGGCTCTAGGACCGTCATCGTACAAATAATCGGCATATCGCAGCGCTCTGGTAAGGTAACCTTCGATTCCCACTGTGTAGCCCTTGTGTAGCTATCGGCTGGCGACGAGTATATGAATGAGGCCCGAGCCCGTCAACAATAGCGGCGGTGCTGCCAAGGATTGGCGTCGTATATGAGTGTGCGCAAACCATGTGCCGCTCCCCTAGCTTCACGTAACCAGCCGCAGAATGAAGCCGTATCTTATTGATCGTTCGGGTTCGAGTCCGAGCTTGAGGGCGCCTGTGGCTTCGATGGCTGGCGGCGAATACGGCACTGCGATCAGGAAAAGGGCGGACTCTCGGGGGTTGTGTTGTCAATATATAATAATGTGATCTATCAGGTGGGACTAAGGACCTAACATCCCGGGCCGAGCAAACTAGGCCTGAGTGAGGATGGCTCAGATACCACTGGCAGTCTATCCATTGATAGTGGGGATTTATGACGCACGCACTGGAGGTTGTACGTGCGTATTAAATCGGCACCATTAAGCATTAACTAGGCAGAGAAGATGAGATCGCATGCCTGTTGCGATCAGCTAAGGCACCTGAGGTTATTGCAGAAACCCATATGGGTCGGGGATAATTCCGACACATTTCTCTCTTCTACGTCTAGACTTGATCGCGGCAACAAGGACGCGTCCGAAGAAATTGCCACAAGATTAATATCGATGAGGCTTTGTGTACCTACAGTACTCCGGCAGCAACTCGCCTTGCAGGAGAGTAGCATGTTGATTTTTCGATCTGGGCCTATAAAAAAGAAATGGCGTTTTGGGGGACCCTTGTCGAGCATTTTGGCAGGCTGTACAGGTTGTCCGCCTCCGACAAGATGACTCCAGGGATGTGGAGCTAGGACCAAGAGATCTGACACCATGATTCTATGTATGATTTATGTAGAGATGCCGTCATGAGCATAGGTACACAGATTCATATGCAGAGAGACTTGAAAAAGTGCAGAAATAGGGAGTTACAAATGGTAAAGGAGGCAAGCGAGGTGGATAGGTGAGGTTATGGTAGGTACTGTAAAGGTGTAATGATACATGCCTCTACCCCACGTGATAAGCCCACCCAATCATAGGCGGCGTATGTAAATAGCTCACCCAATAAAAACTACCTGAAGCAGATCATGGCAGGGCCTGGATACCGAGCTCTACCAACCTGCCTACTCGGTAATGTACCTAACCCAACCTACCTACATCCTCCATCCTCCCGGACTTACAAACCTACAGTATGCATACCATATCTCTTCCCTACCTATGACAACAGTTATCAACGAGGTCTCGAACCAACGTAGCATTCCTCCCGCGGCAATCCCTACCGCTAAGTTGCGTAAATAGTCAACGCCACGCGAGCAAGTTGCCGAGAAAACTACCTGGTTGAGCAGGTAGGCAGGTATCCAACGCTCATCAATCAGGGAATCCGACATACATACAAGGTACAATACTTCACTCTCCAGTCGAAGAACCTTGATCAGTACCAGTTCCAGTGGACGGATCGTCAGACGCCTGAATATCTTGCTTACCAACAGAGCATGGGCATTACCCAAGCCTCCATCTTCACCTATTGTCTACCTATCTACATACCTAGGTCGGCATGTTGTACCCAAGGTAAAGCATACATATCTACCTACTTATTTAAACAAACACGCGCGTTAAGCGAAACGTACTGATTGATACGTACCTACTAGGTACCTTCTATCATGGCTCGGGATTACCTTTTACCTTCAATCCCATTGAAAATCGTCGTGGGTAAAATTGAGAGGTCGCCATGCGCATCTAGCCGTCGCCCTCACACGTATGTGGCAGGCATGTCATGTGGTATCCCATCCCATGTAGCCTACGATAAGGTAACAGGTCTTTCAAGCCGCTAATTATCTCAGCTACAGCCTACTTACCTGATGGACGGGGTTGGTATGTCTGTAACTCAAGGCGGGGCTAATACAAACACGTCTAGACGGTCTAGTGAACCGGCGCGAAGGTACGTAAGCCATATTTACTTCACCACCATACCGTACTAGAACTGCCTACGTCTTATCACAGCACCGCATAACACAGCGTTTTGTAAGATGGTCAGACCAAAAGCCTTTTTTTATGAACCCGGAAATCGGACTACAGGCGCTAGAGCACAGATCGATCTTCCTTGCAGAAACCCCGTGTCTTGCTGACCTGTAATAGTACCGTACAGAACCTCCCTTATTCCTCTGTCCACCCCTCTCCCCTTCTCCCTCTTCCCTGCCTCTCCTCCACTCACCCCTCCGCTTCCTCGTGAGAGATATGATGCTCCGGGCAAGCTATCTCTCCCTATAGGCTGCTCTTTACGATTGGTTTCTCGCGTTCAAACCTGCCACTGTTCATTGTCACATACGTACCCCTTTCCGGCATCTTCCACATCATACCAAGGCTTACCAATCCGGCTACTATTGCCGCTCCAAGCCAATAACATGCGTATTCTAACATCTTGCTAGCAAGACATGTGCCATGTGAACGAAGCTAGTGTTGGTGAGACGGCCACGTTGTACGCCGCCTGCTCGATCCCACATCATCAGCATTGGAGGCGTCTCATCGTCTCATATCTAAGCGGTTCCTGTCGGGATCAACCTTACAGCCGTTGGAGGCAACCAGGATTTTCTTCGTACTAGGAGATCACCTCTCGTCACACAATACAATGGAATTCCCTCGAGCAAGGAGTATTGACAGGTCACACTGACCGGAACCCCTGTTGGGCTTGTGCGAGGTCGGTAGGCAGTTCTCTGACCGCCTCGTTCTCCGCCGCTAACCTTCTCCCTCTTGATCGCGGCCGGATACACGCATTGGCCGATCTGCGTTGATTCATCCCTCTTGTTCCACCGCCCTCTTGGCCCACCTGGTAGATAATAGAGATTGGGAGGGACCTAAGCAGAACATGTACCGAATCTGGCACGTGCCTAGATTATGCCGAAAATCTATATATACCGCCAGACCTCCATGGAGTATATGCTCGGGATGCCTTATCCATCACTACTCATCCTTCGAGTTACCCACTCCAAAGCTTCAAGTAAACGACTCTTTATTGCTCTTCGGTAATCACTCCCTCGAACATCATCTTCGACATCACGATGTGCAACTCAAGCCCTGACCACGCCGCCTTGGTGGATATGTCTGGTACTGTATGTTTGCCCTCCTGCCCTGTTATAGTACTACCACTCACGCCATCAAAGGCGCCGGGCAAGCGTTGCCCAACCTGCCGAGCGGCCGGCCGCGAGATTTGGGTCTTCCCCGGGCGAAGCTGCCCCATCTGCGCTACATACGTAGAATAAGACGGGTGCGTAGGTCTTGGCCCTATCCGTAAAATATATCGTTGACTGGGTAGCATAGAAATCTGCAGGAGACGAGGGCCGATGTGCCTCATAAGCATTGCTTTTCACGGCATTCCCGGCCCCAGCACTCTCTTTTGGGCGCACTTCATTGCTGCAACATGGTTCTATGTCCAGCGAGATCCAAGTTAAATTCTGGCTTTCCTTCGCTTTTTTGATGGATAGGACTTCCTAACCTTGTCAAAGTCGGCAGAGCACCTGAGCACACATGGGATGGACGGTTGCTAATGAAACCGGCCTGAAACCAAGATACATTTCCGAAGTTTTCCATGTCCAAAATACACAGATTTGTACTTGTCAAATCTTCCAAAAAAATATTTCCCCTCGTTAAACTTAGTCATTACCGAACAGCATAGTGGAATACGAATAGTTGCTGAACCAATGATCGTCAAACCCCCCTTGTTCGTGTATAAACTTAATACGAAGTACAATTGTCCGACTTCGGCTTATATATCATATGTTGCAACAGCTATTACTAGACTCACTTTATAATGCTAAGTATAGGTGATAACATGAGACAATCCAGCTAGGAATAGTAGGGGTCACGAGAGGCACCATACAGAGTCGAGATCTTCGTCTTACCTTAACCACCTGAGCGCTTCACCGTCCACCGACGCCACGTCGTCTGCGTGCACATTTCCCCTGCCGTCCAAAATTCACGAGACGACGGTTCCGTCCAATCCAAAGAGCGGGCCTAGACAATTAGGGAAAGTCACCCGTAAAAGCTAGGCTCCATCAGTCATAGCTCTATGCAAGGTTACCTCAGAGCCACCCCCAATTTCGAACCCCAACCGAGGCGTATCGATTTCACTCGTGTCGGGAATACTAGAAAGGCGTAGATAGTGTCTACAGCAAAGCCGCCTCGGCCCCCCTCCCTCCCCCACTCCGGTCCCGTTCCCGTCGCCGCCCTCCCGGGCCGCTAGTTGCCGAACCCCACATCGTGGTAACGGACTCTGCTAATAATTATCACAGCTATAGTGTAATAATAAGTAATTACGCGCTCCTCACATTACGTACGTGCAGATGAACCACCTTATCTCTGCTCAAGGAAGTGTAATGGACCTGATAAGCTACACGCCACAGTTCGAGTTCTTTTCCCTCGCAAACTTGGTCCCTTAACTCTAAGCTGAGGCGGCTGATGTTGAGACAATGTCTCCGATGCACTGTATGGGTCTCAGATGCTCGCCAACCATACTGGCGGGTTCCTCAAGACCCGTGTGCATGGGCCTGGAGCCACGCTAAGTCCCCAGGGCAGATCACTCAACGACGATCCTCGGGCTTGCCGAATTGAAATGTCTCTGTTTCGAGCAAGGCGGGTATATAAATCAGGCGATATAAGTCAAGTTGGGAGGCCTCGGCCTAGCTGCTTTTTTTGCGTTTCCCGGGGTCTTTTGATGTACCATTCGTCAAGCTCTGTCATCATCTTCATGCTTAGAGCTAGGTTACCTCAGAATGTCATATTATCCTGCTATGAGACAATTCAGGGTCGCGATAAGACTTCATGCCAAGGCGATTCGATTCTCAACCACATATCTGCCGCGATCGGGGTTTCTTTTGCTTTGGAATTCAGCAGGCGAACCCCTTTTTTAGCAAATGATGGTGCAGTAACTCATAATGGACCAAATTGTAGATTATCAGCTGATAACGGCCATCCACCGGAGGATGGATATAAGGCTACCCGGGCGTAGCACTTATGAGATGACCTGCCTCATCCGGGTGTATCGCGCGCTATTACATACGCTATGGCGAAACGATAAGTATAGGTATGTATATGAGCGTAATATTGCAACGAATCATGCTACTCAACACGAACCACACTCTAGGGGACTAGCTATTGCCATCTGATCACTTTGAGAGATTTATCTTGGAGAAAATCAACGTATGTTGGGGTTAGGAGGTCTGAGGGTTTGGCCTGCCCCCTAAGAAGAGGAAATAGGTTTACGGCTAGTTATATCAGAAAGAAAACAACGAATGTTTAACGATCTGCCCCTTGAATCAATCTAATCCCCTTTGAGCCTGGGCATCTGAATGCCCGCACCATCGCATTATTCAGCTTACTTGTCTGTGAGAGTTGGTAAGATCTATTTATATGCATGATGGTATGCCTTTAGCTCCTATTCTAGTGTGGGGATATGCTGCGACGCTCTGGCCTAGTATACTTCCATCACGCGGCAAGTTCCAGGGTGCATGTGTGTTTGGATTACTCGCTTCAACTAGTGGACTTTCGGAGCATCCTATTTCTCTCCATTTTGGATACCGAAGCGGACAGAGTTCCGGGCAAGCTCCAGCATACGATTCGCTTAGGAAAGAAGATCAGCTATTAGTCGTCGTATCTGCTAGGGTGGTGTTCTAACCTTGTGTGGTGCTCAAACTGAGATGCCTAAACCCATTCTTGTAGTGATATAGCTTCCTCTCTCCTGTGTCTCCGACCTGGACTAGGTAGGTCGATCCGGTGAAGATCGGTTGATTAGGAGCTGATTTGAAGAAGCCCTCGACGAGAATCTGACTTATGATTGTGCATCCATTCCGACTGGCGATGATTAGCCTATACTTGGCGTCTGTGTCCGCCACGATGATAATTTCAGCATCGTCGATATACATGCTCTCGCATTCAACCCTCGCGGCTTGTCTGGTACTGGTCAGCAGTGACATATGAGTTTATTCGGGTACCCTGTTGCTAGCGAGCTTACAGCCTAAGAACGACTTTTTCATTTGATCTAGGATATCTGAGACTTCTTACGAAGAGGTCTTTGCGCATAGATTGAATGTTCTCATGAAACTCTTTCGCCGCTAGTTATTACTATGAGTTAGTCGTTACTTCTGGGCAGTTTGTAGTGGCGAGCGACTCACCCAGTCTTGTAATGAATTGGATGGTGACATCTAACCCATCGTATGTTGTTGTTCGTTCGTTCAAGTAAGCGCCAACGGCCTCAATAGACTTGATTTCCACAGACGCCTTGTCCGTAAGTACCATGACAGTATTGTGCCTTACTAGCTGATGTTAGAAGCACACACTTTCAGCACAATTCCATAGAACACTAACACTTGAGAACCATGCTAACTACATCGCCACGTGCTCGAGCTTCATTAGCGTCGAATGAGGTCAAAATTTCGGCATAGTCTAGTGATTGTATGAGACCGGCTTCTGAGTCGCCGATGGAAGCTTCCGAACTCCGCACTCCATATTGCAAAATCTGAACATCGGTGACCCATTCCTGGACATGGTGTGTCTGACCACTTTTGAACGTAATCGACTCCACCGAAGTTCGAGAAATCTTCAATTCGCTGCAAAATAGTTAGTCGCACTGTTATACATGTATTCCATAGTCTGGAAAAATCAACCTCATTGCTTGGAGAAGATGCTTCTCTTGGTTATCTGTCGAGACATAGCAAAGGCTGTTCCCTTTGCCTTGGGCTAGAATAGCCTCCCCTCGTCTCCTCGACAGAG
The DNA here is from genome assembly GCA_037356095.1 of Xylaria sp. Z21. Taxonomy (NCBI): domain Eukaryota; kingdom Fungi; phylum Ascomycota; class Sordariomycetes; order Xylariales; family Xylariaceae; genus Xylaria; species Xylaria sp. Z21. The sequence continues at coordinate 143,748 of JBAWJX010000061.1, read as the reverse complement.
TACCGAAGAATGTATCTTCTAAGTGGCGTATGTCTAGAATAGGTTGTCAGTCCTCATGATCCACCTCGGCACGATTGCGACGTACAACGCGGATGTATCTTCCGAATGCACAAGTTCACTAGTTGATTACTTTCTCTATCCGCTGTCTTGTAGAGGACCCATGATCCATCATCGCTTGCGATACGAATGGGGAATATGAGGTGAGATACTACACCTTATCAGATAATAGTTCTTCTAGTTCGAGGGGCATTACTTACATCCGTATCTTTGAACGATAGGCTGATGCGGTAGCACCCCAGAGTGATCGCTTAAGCAATTGCAGACAAGCATGGAACCTGAACTGGGCCCCAAATTACCGTCCATGAAGGATTCAATCCACTCACTCCGGACGGAAGCGCGGGGGCATATTATTTTATCACTAGCCTCCTCTTTCCTAGTTAATTCGAAAGTCGATGAGATGTCTAACGACCGTGTGAAAGTTGTTGACTCTGATTCTTGTGTGTTGCTGCTCATGGTTCCTTTACGTTTTGGTTTAGTCTCCTTGAGATTATCCACGTACCACTCGTGCAATTCTTCAAGGAGCGCTAGTTTTTTGTCTAGCGACCGTTCGATTGAAGACGTGCGTGTGCTACCACAGTTAGAATCGTTCCGTCCTCATGGAAACGATATTTACCTGGTACCGATATTGACGAACAGATTCAAACTGTTGGTGTGAACCATTATTTGGCTTCGGAGTGTGTTCAGATCTCCCTTTTCTGTAGTCCACTCAATCTTTTTCCAGTTCTTCAAGAAGGAGTGACTCCATCTTTCGAGCTTTGGCTTCTTTGAGTCGGTTTGCTCTGAGACAATCGTGTATTTCTTGACGATTTCTTCTAGGTGTTCCAACGTGCGCTTGCAATTTTGAATGATACGACTTAGGATATCTTGGTTTGTGGTGCGTTGATTGCTTCCAGTAACTATCCGGTCAGTTGATGGCTGCATGCTGTCACGCTCAGTCTCAACGGCGGCAAGCGCTGCACTTAATGAGTACAGCTCGTTTTCAATTTCCTGGAATGCCGCAGGAGCAGATTGCCTGCCTTTAGTAAATGTCTGGGCGAGTCGCCATGCTATTTGTGCAAGGAGGATAGCATCACCTATGGATATTTGAAAAGGCATTCTGAAGATAGATAGGCGAACAGGCTCCAACGGGTTTTTACTACAAGTAGGAAGAAAGTAGCTATAGGGTGGTTTTAAATCCAATGCGATTCTCACTATGCATTCATGTGCTCTACATAGCCTCCAAAAGATGCGCGCGCAAATGCTATGCTGACAACTGCGCACCTGAGACAATATCCCCCGCTTCTGTTGCCTTAAGAAGGCGACCTAGTGGAGAGTGTGGCGCATCAAATCCTCAGCTACTTCTCTTTCGCATTTTTTTTTTTTTTCGCTGCGTCTCGCTTCCATCGAACCTTTCGTCAGTCGACAATACTACAGAGAACTTGGCTTCATTCACCATGAACGTTTTTTCCGCAGGAATCATCTGGGACCCTCGAGAGCCGCTACCACCCGAATACGCAGCGGCCGCCTCTCTATCTGCGATCCCCCAATCCACCGCCCGGCCAACGATACCAACCCATGCCTTAGTAGATACCTCAGAGACAGCTACACATCAGAGGCTATTTCCGAGCAGGGTTATAAAAGAGCCAGGCCGAAATGTCTTGCCCGCTGTATCAGTTTCAATAGAGGCGCGTATTACGGGAGATATTGTGGAGATGACAGCTAAACAACTGTTTTGGAACGACGCCGACACTCCCATCAACCAGGGGTCTTACACTTTCCCGCTTCCAAATGGTTGTACGGTTTCGGGCTTCACTTGTCGGATTGGCAACAATAAAGTGCTGAAGGCCACGGCTCGCCCGAAAGGTGAAGCTAAAGAGGCTTTCCAACGAGCGGTTGCTTTGCATACTACTGCAGCTCTATTGGAGCAAAATACACCCGAGTTTTTTACGTCCTCGCTTGGTAACATTCCGCCAAACACACGTGTCAAGACTGAGATAACATATGCTACGATATTAAACCGCCGATTCGGTAAGGGCATAAATACCACGACTTTGATTATTCCCACCTTCATAGCAAACAGATACGGGCAACGTCCTGCCAGCCTCGATGGACTCAGCCTTGAAACAAAGCCTGATGATATCTCACTTCGCATCGAAATCCTTGAATCAGATTATATTCAATCAATCAAAAGCGCTAGCCATGAAATTATCGTTGAACGAGGCATCGCAATCGGACAAGCACTCAACTGGGATCAAATCGGAAACGGTCACGAGACTACCAGGCATGAGACCGCAATAGTCACCCTGAAAGATTCGACCAGTTAGATAGAAACTGACTTCATTGTTTCTATCGACACTATATGCAGTAAAGGAAACGGCACTCCGGAGGCCTGGCTAGAAATGCACCCCTCCTTTCAGAACCATGCTGCTATGATGATAACACTTCCCCCACCTACGCTACTTTTTCCAAATGAAAACTCTCGAAATGGGGAGATACTATTCGTGGCCGACAGATCCGGGTCAATGGAGGATAAGATGAGAAATCTTAGATCTGCAATGCAATTCTTTCTTAAAGGGATACCATTGGGCCGGACCTTCAACATATGGTCTTTTGGATCAAGCTATGAATCTCTTTGGCCCGGGTCACGGGAGTACGGACGAGAATCGCTTGAGATGGCCTTAAATTATGTTGACACTAAATTTTATGCAAACATGGGGGGAACCGAAATCCTCCCTGTTCTTGAGGCAATATTGGCTGCTCGGAATCCGTCTCTGCCATGTGATGTGGTCCTTCTCACTGATGGAGAGGTCTGGCGGCTTGACGAAACATTAAACCTAGTGAGCAAAGCCACGGAATCCTCAAATGGCGCAATTCGCTTCTTCTCTTTGGGTCTCGGCGCTCATGTTTCTCATGCACTTGTTGATGGAATTGCAAAACGAGGAGGAGGCTACTCAGAAGTTATCCCCCGAGCTGACAAAGGTGGTTTGGAAGAGCGGGTTATTGCGGTACTCAGAGCGGCTTTAACCAGTCATGTTCGCGATGTGAGAGTTGAACTAGGAAGCCTTAAAGCTATAACATCGCCACCAAACCTTAATTATCTCAACATCTTTCAAGCGCATCGGATATTCCTGATTCTAGAGAAAGGAATAGAGCTAGAGCACGGCACTATCGCCTTCACCTTGGTTTCCGATGGAAAAGCAATTCCCATTAGTGCTTCAATTGTCAGACCTGAGAAGCCCGGCACGCTCATACACAGTTTATCAGCCCGGGCCATACTAGACGATATAGAACGGGGGATACCTTCGGACGCACTATATCAGGCTGGCGCTTGTTCGGGATTTAATGGAGAGGAGTCCGATATACCACGTCTCGCCGAGAAAATAGCCTGCAAATACTCATTAGCATCTAAATGGACTTCTCTATATCTTCTAGAGATGGACAATGAAGTACCGGGGGGCGAGGCTGCTTCTAGCGCCATTAGCGAAATTGCAATATCCTGCATTGAAGATAGGCTGTTAGAAACTCGGCCCAGCTGTGCAGACGGACTTCTCGATCTGACAGAATACGGTTCCTTTCTCCCCCTGGATAATTTTTACGGTCCCTTTAGCTCGCCAAATGCCGCTAGAAACCCTCTCCGTTCCCTGCTTGATATCGACATACCCTATTCACATGCCTCCCTAAAGAGCCGAAGGAAAACCGATGATTGGGACGCCAAGACGGAATTATGCGCAGAGAATAAGATCATATCATCTATACTTAGTCACCAAGCCTTTGATGGCAGCATTGCAAGAAGGGCATTAAATGAGCTGAATGAAGTGGCTAGTAACATCATCAGCACCCTGAAGGACTGGTTACGTGAGAAAACGGACCTCGGGGATACAATAATCGACCTCGTGGTCAATACGGCTCTGGTTGTGGAAATTTTGGAACGAGACTATAAGGAGTATAAAGAGCTATGGGTTATGATTCGGGAGAAGGCTCTTGGATACATACATCTGCAGTTATGTCAACCCAATCTTGAAGACGAATTCCTGGAGTACACGCGGGAGCGCTTGGTGAAGTTGGGCGGACTGGCCCGTTTAAAGCGCGGAGTGACATTTTTCGGTCTCATTAAAAAGCACTGGGGGAAGCGACGCTATATTAATGCGAAGGACGAAGACACAGCCCAGTCCAATCCAACTTTGATCCATGAAGCTCCCGTAGACTAGCCTATGTGTCATAGGGGGTAGTCCGGAATTGGCGGGTAATAGGAGTAGCTAACAATCCAATTACGTCGTACTTGTGTTCGCTTGAGAGTTTTGTGTTTATCTTACAGAGTTCTACAACGTAATTAATTGAGTTAGAGTTGTAGACCTACTCTCCCCTATGTAGTACAGGCAATGTTGATAAAATGGTGGAAACAGATGGTTTCTATTTTTTTTCGGTTTTATTCAATAAAAAATGATTTCATATTGCATTCTATTTAAATATATTTAATATTTATTTGAAATTGTGCTAGATGTATTGTCTCTAAAAATAACGATAACCGCGAACCGAAAAGTCCACAGGTCCTTTGTGTTGGAGACAAAGCCCGAACGTAACTTCAACTCGTTGAAACCTAACAGTTGTAGGCTCAAGCCTTTTATTCCACAACGCGCCCAAATACCATCTCCCAACGAAACAGGCTAATTAGGACTTTCTTGATGGAAGTATTCTGGGCAAATCACCTCTACATACGAACCGACAGCCTGTGCCGGCGAACAATTGACATATCACATCCTCTATTTTCGATCTCCGACTGAAGCTCCCCCTTCTAAGTTTGGCTTTCGTTTTTCCTCCTTTTCAACATCAAGGCACCGCGCCCATTAGCACTATTTGTGGCTCCAACATCCGCGATGGCTGCAATCCAATCCCTCGAACACGAGTCCTCCTCGGGGCTCGCTCCCTCGCCTCAAGCTACCTCTGAGCCTGCCAATAATACAGATGCCGACGCGAAGATAAACCTGATAGTCGTCGAATCCAAGCCTAATCCCGAGTATGTCGCCGGCATCAAGCTCGCCATCATTATAGCTACTGTCGCATTCGCCAGCTTCCTCATACTCCTAGACAATATGATTGTCAGCACGGTAGGCTGCGCCTCTGGGTGTTGAACTTATCACAAGCTAAACATACAATCCAGGCCATTCCGAAAATTACCGACGAATTTCATTCCCTCAGCGACGTTGGTTGGTATGCCAGTGCATATCAGTTTGGGAGGTAGGCCTAGCCCATCACCCTACAAGTGTCCAAGTGTCTCACATTGTTGCTGTTGAAGTGCGGCACCACAGCCATTGACAGGGAAGATTTACAAGTATTTCAACACCAAAGTTCGTATCGAATCCACGCCGTCCTATGTTTCGAGCTCTGATCTTATTTTAACAGTGGACCTTTTTGGCCTTCTTCGGCGTGTTTGAGATCGGCTCCGTCATTTGCGGTGCCGCCGTCTCCTCTCCTATGTTCATCGTCGGCCGGTTCATCGCGGGCTTTGGCGGCGCGGGTGTAGCTACTGGCACTATTACTATGGTCTCAAACAGCGCGCCTCTCGAAAAGCGACCGGGTAAGCAAGACTGGTTACGACATCTGACAAGGTATTGACTTAGTTTTGGCTAGTATTATTAGGTCTGACATTGGGCTGTGAGTCCCGCATGGTTCCTGATCCGATTGTGTGTAACTCGTGCCGACTCACAATTAACAGTCAACCTCCTTGGTCTTGTTTTGGGACCTCTCATCGGGGGAGCTTTCACGTCTTACGCTACCTGGCGTTGGTGTACGCTTGCCGCCTTCCCCGTGTTACGGATTTTGACTGATATTAATGCTAGGTTTCTATGTAAATTTGCCTGTCGGCGCGGTAGCGGTGCTTTTCATACTCGTTCTGCACATCCCAGAACCGACAATCAAACCAAGGGCTGTATCTCTGCTTCCGAGGCTGCATCATTATCTTGATATTGTTGGTTTCATTCTTTTCGCACCCGCCGTCTTGCAACTTCTCCTCGCCCTTCAATTTGGCGGCCAGTCTTATCCATGGAACTCGTCTCAGGTAATCGGCCTCTTCGTCGGCGCCGCTGCAACCATCACCGTGTGGTTTTTCTGGAATCGATATCGCGGAGATGATGCAATGATGCCCCGCACGATGCTCCGCCAGAGGAGTGTCTTATTCTCCGCGCTGTACAACGGGTGCCAAACGTCGGCACTATATGGAGCAATTTATTATCTCCCAATCTATTTCCAAGCTGTTAAAGGATCCAGCGCGATCCTTAGTGGAGTATATCTTCTTCCAATGATTCTATCACAGCTTTTCCTAGCTGGCGCTTCAGGTGCTGTGGGTAAGTCAGAGGAGTATCTATCAATCCAAAAGTTGCCGTCGGTACTAACGTTCGATCTAGTACAAAAGATTGGTTACGTGATCCCCGTAGCTGCCTTTGCGACCGTGTTCCTCTCCATTGGAACCGGTCTTTACTCCCTCCTCCAACCTAATACTTCGACTGGCCGTTGGATAGGATTCCAGATTCTTGGGGGCGTTGGCTTTGGCGCCGGACTACAAATGGTTCGTCTCCTCTGCACAGCAAAGTACAGTTCCCGCGTTATTCTGACTATTGTTACATCAGCCTATTATCGCCGTTCAAGCGGCGATGGATGGCGAAGAGCTGGCCTCCAGTATCGCTTTTATGGTCTTTAGCCAAGCTATCGGACCGGCCATTGCGAATACCCTCTACAATGTCATATTTCTCGCGACTTTGAAGACAGAAATCGCCAATTATGCACCGCAATCAAACGTCCAAGCTATTATAGACGCCGGCGCTTCCGGGTTTCGCTCCATCGTCTCGCCCACAGACCTGAACGGTGTATTAATTGCATACGCAAATAGCCTCGACCGGATCTTCTACCTAGCAGCAGCATTCGCAGCACTTTGTGGGGTATTCCTGTGGGGAATGGGCTGGCGTGATCTGCGAAAGAAGGAAGGGAATGATATAGAATCCAAAACTGGCGGTACAGATGCTAATCTATCAGCAGAGGAGGGTGAGAAGGTAGCTTGAGGTAAACCCGTTTTCTTTTAAACTTCACCTAATAATTGCAAGCTCCCTAAAGTTGACTTTATACTGTGAGTTTTTCTTTTCGAAGCAGTTAACTTCATACAGCAGAGGCAGTTTTAGTTTGTAGATAAGGGTACGATGATTTTTTTACTTCTAGTTACCTACTTAGATAAAAACAAGCAATGTGGGCTCATACCCAGGGGTGTTGACAAGCTGTGTATTTTCCAAGTATTACTAGTTACCAACCCAGAAAGATATTTTTAGGTATTCCCAAAATAACTAGCCGCCATCAATGCGTTCTACGCCACCTATAACACTCGTCAATTAGCAAACTTGTATTGCAGCTTGAGGAAAGGCATACAAGCTCCCCTTGATAGCCCAGGGAAGACGGGCAGATTCAAATGACAGTCAAAGAGTACTTTTCGGAACTAGTAAGTGTTTGGGGTACACAACGACGCATATCATGACTTCCATAATATCATGTTGAGCCGCCTAACCTTTAACATTTCGCTCGGGAAAAGCTATTTCGTCAATGATGGTCACTAAATTTTCAGTTATGCCTACCTCAATACTCAGCAGGATCTCCGTGCATGCAGCATCTCCCCAAGCATGAAAAATGTTTCGCATGTAATAAGCCCCGGCCCTTGGGGGCAAGAACGAAAAGTCGAGGGCATCCAAAAATGATGGCCTCCAGTCTCGTTGGACCATCATATGCGCTTGCGCAAGTTGTTGGCTAGCCACGCATAGGGATCCATCTCTGTGGGAACCGCGCTTGTCCAAGTTGTTGGAAAGATGCCGACAGGGTACCTATAATATATACTAAGCCGTAAAAATACCCATTTCTTCGGTACAAAGTGATTTTATGTCTATCCGCGACCATCGTTGCTGAGAATGTAGGTCATATCGTTCGACTGCTAGGCATCATCTTGCTAATACCCCAATAGTCTCTCTGGAAGTACCCCTTTATTAGTATCCCTAGACCAAGCTAAAGTAACGGATAAGATTTACTCGAAAGGGAATACGACATGTAACCAACGGATGTGATAGATTCCGCGCCTTTATGGTCCGAGCTCAGCCCTCCTTGCCTAACCGGCTTTGTCTCCCGGGGGGTCGGGGATGAGCACAGAAATAACTGACCATGTCCGAGATTGAAAGTCAGGTCGTGATCGGAGCACAATAATTGTAGCTTTTCCATTCGAGCTCTATATTTATCTATTCAATACATCGCTTCTGTCGCGCCCGCCCTCTAGACCTCGCCAACTCCCAGGATTCGCCATCCGTTTCTCATCCGCAATGGCACCACCCGACACCACTCCCAGAATTGTCGCGTTAGCTGCGAAGATAAGCAGCTCTGTTACAGAGCTGCAAGAGTGTTTGTCGGCCCAGGGAGTGGAATCTCCATCCTTTGCCGAGGACAGCCCTCAATACCTTCCCGCTGATGTGTCCCACATTCGGGATGACGTCCTTGACGCAACTGCTGAGCTCCATGAGCTTCTGTTAGAGCCTTTGATGTTGCTCTACAAGTTTGCTGGTGTAAGAGTACTCCGGGTTTAACTGGGCCTTTGATAACTAATGTTTCAAGGTCACCAATGTCATCAGCATTGACACAATCTGCCGGTTCAATATCTTAGATGCAGTGCCTTCTGGTGGCCAGGTCTCCTTCGAAGACATCGCTAAGAAAACGGGTCTGGATAAGACGCTTGTCAGACGCTTACTTAGACACGCGATATCCATGCGCATCCTGAGAGAGCCAGAAGCAGGTATGGTGGCACATACGAAGATCTCCAAGTTCTTGGCCATTCCATATATCAAGGCGTGGGTCGATTTTGAAAGCAACGAGACCTGGCCGGCCGTTCCCAAGGTAAGGGTCAAACATTCATCGAGATCACAGAGAGGCAAGAGCGCATAGAAATGGTCATGCTGACACGGATGCTTTATACTAGGTTGCAGAGGCGATAGAGAAATGGCCGTCTTCCGAAGAGTCCAACCAGACTGTGAGTTGTGTACCGTGTTCTGTATCTGGTCATATCTTCGATCTACCCACGTGTCCCAAACACTCCAATATCTAAGATATGCCTTGTACTAATCTTCACAGGGCTTCTCTCTTGCCAACGACGGCAAGTCAGTATATGATGTCCTTGGCACGGATCCTACGCGGGCGATGCGCTTCGCAGGCGGGATGGAATCCCTAGAGCATGTTCCGGGTTGCGCCATCGCAGCTGTTTCCACGGCCTACGATTGGTCTTCTCTCGGAAATGCACTCATCGTTAACGTTGGGGGGTCTCGAGGCCAGGTCGCGATAGATCTAGCAAGTAAGTTTGAGAATGTCAAGCTGCTTGTCCAGGATGGGGCGATGGCCATTCAAGGCGCCGAGTCAGAGGTTCCCAGCCAGTTGAAAGAGCGCGTTCAGTTCATGAAACACGACCTCTTTGAGGAGCAGACGGTACAGGCGGATGTTTATTTCTTTCGCATGGTCCTTCGCAACTGGGGCGACAAATCCGCTGTCGGAATCTTGAAAGCTCAGATCCCTGCTCTCCGACCCGGAGCAAAGATCCTCATTCACGACGCATGCATGCCAGAGCCAGACGCTATCCCATTATGGAGAGAGCGAGTCATGAGGTATGTAGCTGTATATTAATGCGATGGATAAAAGGCTAGGCTTACTAACTGAAACTTTATAGGGCGGTTGATTTGAGTGTCAAATGCTACTTTAACAGCCGCGAAAGATATCTGGACGAATGGAAATCTCTTCTCGCAGCGGCAGATGAGCGATTCGTTCTTCATCGGGTGATTGAGCCCAAGGATTCTCTGCTATCGATCCTAGAGATTCACTGGGACGCGCCTCGTACTGCACAAGCCTGAATTGGTCTATCAAACCTGGCAATGGTTATTCGCCTAGTCGTTCATTTAGGTCAGGGCTAGCAGTGAGGTGCGGCTTCGGCTTCCTCTAGATATTTTCGGTAGACATGCTCAACACAATACGCTCTTTTAGATCCAAATTGGGTCTAGTCCGAACAGCTTTCCTACAATTAATTTCTGTGGATTTTTCATTCTAAGTGTGAAATGAGTCGTAAAGTATTTTATTCCGGCGTCCCATCCTTCGAGAATACACGAGCTCAAAGCTACTAGTATGGCTTGGCCCTGTGTAGTACCGCGGTTCACCGTGATCTGCGTTAAGTATCTACGACACAATAAGCAGCTGTCGGTCGATTACGAGAATATTTTGCTAAGATAGTCAATCGCAGAGAAGGGGGTGGGGGGATCTATGGCTCTTGAATTGAAGCGTCTGGGAAGCTCACAATTTTTAAGTGATAATTAGTAAACGTCCTCGTCTAAGAGTGATGTGGTTACACGAATTGACTAGATTCGTTCTACTAGATCCGATCTGATCCGATATGATCTATCGGACCCAGCTCTCTGGAGCCGGGTTACACAGCCTACTCAGCTACGCAAGGTTGTTTAGCTTCCGCCCGGACCTGTAGAATAATCCTAATACGGAGTCTCGAGAGGCTGTCAGTGAGGGAGAATAGGAAGCTAGACAGCAACTGGAAGGTCTTCGGAATTAAGTTAGGTCACTATGAGGGTTAGCTTATGAGACCTGCTGGAACTAGGAGGCTAAGAAATCAAGGACTCTTAGACCCATGGTGAATTATTGAATCTTAGATTCCAAGCCCTCTAGAAACCTTTGTCACATGCGCCCCCTAATTCGATTGAACCGCAGTTTCTACCCCTCTGCTTAGAAGTGATCTATTATCTATCGAGTAGTATTCACACCTTATCAGTTTGAGTTAAGTACGCAGGGCCTTTCAGCTCTTAGAATGGGGACCAAGTTTCTCTACCCTCCTGCAACATCTTCCTCTCTTAACTGTGCAATGGATATCCCGTCTTCGCGAGGAGTGATGATTGGCGTTCGACTCGCCTAGCGTATTGCCTTCTTCTTAATGGTCAAGAAATATGGCATAACCGGTCTTCCGAAATGTTTATATACGTCGCCGTCTCACCGAGCACTTAATACCAATGCTACATCTCAGTGCTATTGCAGTTTTGACTCGGTGGGATCAATGCTCTATTGCAACGGTGGCGACCAAAGCAATCATGTTCCGGACTAATGCCTAACTCCTGTTGTATGCTTTACATGCATCTCAACTCTCGAACTCTACAATCCTTTGTGTCGCATTATTTGTTGTATCCATCCGCTCCTCTGGCTCGTTATTGGTGCCCAGGCGTGGCTGGCCGGAACCATCAGCGTCCTTAGTAGCTCCGGCATCTGCGTCTGCACCATCTAACAAGTCTCTATCGGAAGATCGCACGCTTCTTCTTTCCGCGTCTCCACTATAAGCCCCTGAAAATTTGACCGGGCCCTGAAGATCCTCCTCGTCTTCCTCGTCCTCATCTCTCTGCCCTGGAAGTGCGTTCTTCTCCAACTCGCGCTGCGCTTCCTCCATCCGTCGTCGTACTTCAGCTGCGACGCGCGAGGCATCTGTAACTATGTTGTCAAGCACTCCTCGCAACCCGCGGCCAGCACCCGCCAGCCCTGGCTGTGCTCCTACTGAGGACGCAGCTGCTGGACGAGTGAAATTCAAGTTGGAGAAAGTTGTAAGTGACGAGGATTGACTGCTGGCACTAGGCAACCCCTCAACGATATGGAGTGAGGCGGGAAAGGAAGATTCAAAAAATTGCTCAAGGAGCTCATCTGCTAGAACAACCATGCGGAATGTAGGTAGCGTAATGTGGAGAGGATTTGAAGGGTCCAATGCGATATTTGCCTTTTCAGACTGAGCCTTCGACACAGTTCTCCTAGCAACATCCTCGACTGGTGGTTTGCCAATTGCTGGAGGTATTGACCCTAGATCAGGCGTTTTCTTGCCTCTAACGTCCGGCGTAGCCGAGGGGCCTTCAAATGCTAAAAGGTCTTCCTCCTCTTCCTCATCATCCCCGTCATCTCCAATAGCAAAGGCACCCTCATCAACGGGTGTATCATCGAGTCTGATTGACGTATTGGAGCCTGCACTCTTTGTAAGCTCATCGTGATTGCTAGGATGATCCGGGTCGGCATATTCGAAGCAACGTCTGATGAACGCGCTGACACTCCCAAGGAAGCGTTCATTTACGGTGCCACCTATGGGCGGGCTTAATGAGGCCTTATCTGCTTCCGTCATACCGTTCAGCATCGCAGTCGAGTTAGAATGGCTAAGGGCCCCTTCCAGCCCACGTCTTGAAAGGAATAGAAGGGCTTCCGATACACGCAAAATACCTTCCCGGTCTACTTTGCCATCCCCGTCGTTATCGTAAAGCTCGAAAAAGTATGTGATCGTGCCCATGATGTCCCTACCTCCCTTGATATGGGCTACTCCAGTAACAACATTCTGTAATGTAAGGCTTGAGCTATTGCTCACGTCCCATTTGCGAAATAGCCTTTGCATGAACTCGTGGTCGGCGGGTTCGGGACCACTACCCCATGGTGAGAGTAGGTTAGGATCAGACCGTCTGAAGCTTCCAAAATATGAATTGCGGTCAGAGGGCGAGTCACGTCGGGGGGAAGCCCCCGGCGCGTCTGAAATTGCCCATTTTGAAATACTGGCCAAGAACTCCCGGAACGCATCATAATCCATAAGGCTAGTGCTAGGGCCGAGGCCGACTCGACCCTTTTCAACACCATGGTCGTGATTGTCCGTGAATGCTTCACTAGCCCTCGTTTTGCTAGCCTTTGCGCGGCGAAGCTGCTCTTCTTGGATAATGCGATCGCGCTGCTGTCGCTCATAGAGTACCCCGTAAAATCGATCATACAGAGCCCCGAGTTCTTCTGGGCTCAGGAGCTTGCTGTCAGGACCTAAATTACGGATGGCTGTTCGTTTAGCGAAGTTCTCAATGTTATTGAGCACTGCATCTTTATTTTTGAGCCGTAGGTCTTGTATGGTGCTATGCGTGATAGCAGAGAATTCTTTGAAAGCGACAACCATAAGTTCCTGGAACCGATTGATTGCCCGTAGCTTTGGATTCTCGGATTTGGGGTGTGCAGACTCATCTAGACGTGAGAAGTAAGACTTTAGTACCGAAATAAAAGCACCGTCATCGGTCGCATCGAGTAGATCCTCGCCGTTGATCCGTAAGATAGCCAAACCGACCTGAAAAAGGACCTTGGGTCCCTCAACAAAAAAGACGTCCAAAACTCTAAATGCAAATACTAACGGCATTGAATTGATATAAAGAGACAAAAACCAAGGGAGAGATATGACTGAGAGCTGAACATCACTCTTCACCAGGTGCTCCCACAAGATGGGCATGGTCTTCTCCACCAGCGACTCAAACACTTTTTGGTCCAGGAGCGTGCCGTACATGGTGGACGAATAATATCCGGGTACTAATCTATCGCATAGTGCTGAAAGCAGGAAGAAGGCTTGTGTTTCCGACATGTAGATAAGGAGAGCGGCTACCACGATGTTCATGGCTTGACAATAGCCGACGTCCGGGTTGATCCAACTATAGGCGGTCAGAACCCGGCGAAGCCGATTAATGCCCTCTTCGCTCTGGAATCCAGGATACTCAGGGAGACTGCGATTTAAGTCTTTCTCGATTTCGTCAATGGCCAGGGACTCCTGACCTGAGAATTTGTCAAGAGTATCGGTATAAAGCGTGGGGGTTTCAAGCCGAAGATATAATGAACCGGAGGTCAATTCCCACATCTCTCCCCTCAAGCGGTTGGGGAGACCAACTCTTATCAGCTTGTGGAAGGTAGGTTGACGGATTAATGTTGCGTTGCGGCCGTTATCACGCAAGTATTCAGCCCATAACCTCATCTTCGCTCGGTCTCTCAGCTTCTTTGGATCACCTGGATATTTGAAGACCACACCGAGGCCAGCGTCAGGGGATGCGGCGTTCTTCTTTTCCTCAGGCCGTAGCAAGTATTCCGAGTAGCACTCAGCTACGACCCTCTTCAGCTTACCGACGCTTCCGACTGCTCCTCGCAGACCTTTCTTAAGACCATCGCAAAATCTCTCGCAGGCCTGACGACTCCCTGCGAGCTGTATTGTGATTCTCTGTTCCCGGAAATCTTTGCGATCTTTTAGAGCGCCCTTGTCCTTAGCCTGTTCTTGGCTAATTCCATTCCACGTGGTGATGGCGAGGGAGAACTAAGTAGCCGGTTGTATTAGCTACGCCTAGTCTCCACGGCCACATCATGCTGCTTACCTGAAAGTTCTGGCTGTTCAAGCGTTCAACACGTCGTATAGCGCAAAGAGGAAAGGTGAAGCCGTTGCCACTCGGTCCGGCACCATGAGTTTGGCCGGTGAAGGCAGAGGACGTGGAGGTACTGGCGGTCTGGGCGAAGCTTGAGGGCGTAGTGGAGAAGCAAAGGTAGGACTCGGAAAGATGTAGCCTTCCAGCATAATGCCAACCTCGATCGTGGTCCTTACCGCCGTGGGTGACGTTCGAAGGAGGGATGGTAAGCTCGGCGGGGATCTCGAATAGGGGCGTCTGGGAGCTCGGAAGCCGGAACTGGCTTTGAAAGAGAGAGGCCTTGGAGGGATTTCTGTCGGAGTTGGTCAGGTTCAAGCCCTGCATAGGGTCAATCAGCTGCTGAGCAGCCGACTGCGCCTTCTGGACAAAGCTGGAGAGGGTGAACATGATTGCGGCGGCCCGGTGCACTTGAGCCCGTCGTCGACGATGTGGGAGATTAATTCATAGCGGAAGCTGGTTCTTAATGTTTGCGCGGCGGCAAGCTAGTTCGGTGATGATGGAGGACGAAAGGGGAGATGAAAGAGTGCATGTGCCTGCGTAGGCGTGCGTGAGTGTGATCTGTAGATAGTCCGTGGTCCGTAGCAGTGCAGTGTCAGATGGGTCCTGGGACGGGTGTCGTGGGGTTAGCTTGTTCCACCACCTGCACGAACTGAACTGCTACCCAGAGGTCTAGGCACCGGTACCTACTTGTAGGGAGGGAGCATCTTACCTATCATACAGCAGTAGATTCACTCGCCAAAACCAGCTATAACCAGCCGCAATAATGGTAGGAGTAGTGGTGCCAATAGCAGGGATACCTACCTAGGCTTAGGTACATACTGTGGGTATAACGGCACATACCTCTTTGCTAATGCCTCTTAGGTACCTAAGTACCGTACTAAACCAACCCGGAATACATGAAGCTCCCCTGGATTTGCTGACTCATCATTTTGATCTGAAAGTGGTTAGTTGAGTTAGGTAATCAGTCACCTATCGATCTTGGAGACTGTATTAGAGTAGTATATAAAGAGAAACTCATGGCCTGTGCTGTTGATGAGATACCTGTGTAACGGATGTCCGGACTTTAACTTTCCTAGCTGAGAAACCCATAAAGTATTGATATAAACCAGATAGCTCAACTCTTTCGTGGTATAGCACCACTGGCTTGGACAATCATTCTAAAACCCGGTGATCAGCATGTGTTCACTTCGATTCCCTAGTATATCCTACTACATGATACACTAGCCTACAAATGTTTCATTGCAGATACTTGTAGCTTACCCCCTCTTTTGTTTTGCAATGTCCATGGAATGCTCACATTGGAATGAATGTATATTGAACACACAAACCTTGAGTTAGGTGTGTTGAAGGGAACGGTATTTGGGGATGGCTTCAGTTGTATTGGGCCATACCAATCAAATGTAGACCTATACAGCCTACCTAGGTAGGTATTCTATAGTTTTGCCTCCTACTGGTTTATGTGTTAATAACAGATGACTCAGCTTAATAGCCACGTCTATTTTTGCTATTTACTGCCTATGCATCTATGTTTAGCCAATGGCTAGCATGTTTCATGTCTGGTTTACTTGAGGTAAGCAGGTACTTCCATCTATACTCAGTTGACATGTATTATGGCCACAGTTAATTGTGCTGGCGAGATCTTCCTAGTATTCTATAGTATGTACTACACTACTTGCACGTAGCGATAGTAGTCTATAGGTCCGTTTCAAGCAGCGACGCGGTTTCCCCTCAGTGTGCATAAGCAAGAGTTGGACTAATGAGTTGCGAGTCAATTCTACAAGAGAGGGAGTTAGGTATGCCAGTACAGACAGAGAAATGAGGTGCAAGGTAGCTGAGGTACTGCCAACACTTAAAACAGGGCGTTTCATACCTAGTGATGCGCAATTCGCGAAGTATGAGAAAAGGCAAATTGGATTGCGATCAATTGATAGTTATGGAATCCTTCGTTGAGGCTGATAAGCTTTTATAGTAATTCCCTAACCACAACATACGATTGCTACACGTTTTCCCATCGTCCTTTAATTTTACACGGACTTTATAACATCATAGGTGCGCATAGCCAATCTCGTTACAATTCGTACGCCCTATGCATACACTCCAAGTCTTCAGCATAATCCCCGCCACCCACCTCTCTCCATATCCCCACCGACCAGTCAGCATTTATAGAGGTTGAGACACGGTACGTCATTGCTTATAGATCCACGGCGGGTTTCTTCTTCCCGACAACCTGGCAATTACACATACATACACATACAGTAGTATATGCAGTACACTAAGGTCGAGATGAACATCTAAGCAACACATACCTGTCTAGCCCTACTCCAATTGGGTATTCTATACGTCAATGCAGATATTGGACCATCGGCTTTATAGACTAGATCGTATGTTGAAGAAAGAAGATCTACTGTACAGCTGACGCTGTATCTAGGTACATACCACCTAAACCACCTAATAATCTGACGAAATGGACTCCGCAGCATCGTGCATCCAATCGCCCGCCACCCGCCCACTCGGAATGTTGTACTTATGCAGACCAGTAATAGCGTACCCAGATTAGTAGAGTGCGAGCATCTTGGGTGTTGGTGGGCGGGCTCCATTTCCATTGCCTGCATGTGGATCAGACCGACACCCTTGACACCCTCAACCGATCAGCCTCCTCTTCCTCCGCTCTCTTATTAGCTGCCTACCTACCTACCTACTTACCGCCCGCCCGCAACCGATCGTCGATGCGTTGCCATTGCGCTTGTTCCCGGCCTCCCGATGCTGACCCTCCAACAGCATAGGGTCAACCCGAGTCTGCACAGCTGCTGCAAGGCATCGCATTGACCGCCGCCGCCGACGACGACAACGACGACGACAACGACGACGACTATGGCCGCAACAGTTGCTTCGAAGCCAGGCCTAGTGCCTGGACTAGCACCAGACCCCAATTCGATCTCCGTCGCAGGGGCAATGGACACAGGTGGTGGTGGTGGTGGTGGTGGCGGGGCTTCGCAGCAAGATGGCCACGGTAGCGAGGATGCGGGGCCCAGAGTACCACCGCAGCATCAGCGAGTAAAACTGAGCGACTTTTCTCTTGTCCGGACCCTCGGAACCGGTATGTTCTCATTCGACTGACTTTCATTGGTGCACTCAATCTGCTCCGTCCTCGTCTACTTTCGGCATCACGCCGCGTCAGCCGGATGCGCTTTACGTGCGCCGGCGGTGGTACCGGTGCTTTGTTGGATGTTCGTATTGGTGAGACAAGAAGCCATCGTCGCTGACACGGAGGCCGCGTTCGTGGTGCTCATTAGGAACCTTTGCTCGCGTCTGTCTTGTTCGTCCAGCCATCGGAAGCGATGAAGATAAGGAGAAAGTTTTTGCCTTGAAGATCTTGCGAAAGACCGAAGTCATCAAACTCAAGCAAGTCGACCACGTCCGAGACGAGCGCCGGATTCTCAGCGATGTCGCCGGCCACCCTTTCATTACGCAGCTAATCACCACCTTTTCCGACTTCGACTCCCTTTACATGCTCCTCGATTATATACCCGGTGGTGAACTATTCAGCTATCTGCGGAGGCACCGCCGATTCCCAGAGGAGTGGGCGCAATTTTACTCGGCCGAAATTGTACTGGTTCTCGAATTCTTACATGAGCACCAAGGTGGCGTGGCATATAGAGACCTCAAGCCAGAGAATCTACTGCTAGACGGCCAGGGCCATGTCAAGCTTGTGGACTTTGGTTTTGCTAAGAGATTGGGGAGTAAAGGTGATAGGCCAGTTGAAACATATACCCTTTGCGGTACCCCTGAATATCTCGCACCTGAGGTGATCCAGAATAAAGGCCACACCACAGCGGTTGACTGGTGGGCCTTGGGGATTCTGATATACGAGTTCCTAACTGGATATCCTCCATTCTGGCACCACAATCCAATCGAAATTTATAAACAGTAGGCCTCCTTCGTTATCTTGTGTTCCAGGTCTCACATTAACATGTTCTAGGATCATTGAGAAACCGGTTCTTTTTCCTCAAGAGCCACCCATTTCTCCCAACGCGCAGCATATTATTCGGTCCTTCTGCACGGTAGATCGTTCAAGGCGGTTAGGGAACATTAGTGGTGGCTCCCAACAAGTGAAGGCTCATCCTTTTTTCCAAGACATCGATTGGCAAGCTCTCTATCGCCGCCAGATTCGCCCACCCATTCAACCAAACGTACGGTATCCGGGTGACGCACAGTGTTTTGATGTATACCCCGAGGACGACGGCAAGAGAGAGCCATATACCGAGTCCATGGTTCAGCAGTTCGACCATTTCTTTAAAGACTTTTAAAAATCCATGACGCTACGACTTTACGCATGTTTCAGCCACAAATTCTTATACTCGGTGGGCATTCGAGGCGTCTTGCGGCAGACTAGGGGGAGCGAAGCGAGGTTATTCGTTTTAGCGTTCTCGTTTCAATGTCGTACGAAGCAGCTAGAAATTATTGAGCTAGAGATGCGGTAAAAGAGGTTGGAGGTTGGAGGTTGTCCCCTCCGAGGCCATCCTCTATGTATTATACTTCTGGGGTTGAATAGGAAGAGTTTCGTCATTCCATGATCTTGACGCTGTATTATAGATATCCACCTGATTTAGCGACTTGGGTCAGACAGCTACCCATTCTAAGCATTGCGAATTCCAGTTTTGCGATCTTCGAATCTGAGCTCCCATCTGATAGACGAAGATGTAGCTCATTAGTTATCCGGCAGGAGCGCATATCTCACTGATTGGCGTTTTTGCAGTCTTCTTTTGGCCTCACAGGAATTTCACATGCCAGAAGTACTAGGCTTAGGCTCAGATGAAACTCAAACCAGACCTCAACACTCTTAGGCCCATACGATTTTGAGGTGAAATATAAGTCGATTCTCCGTTCTTAAACCAATGCTTTAGAGACATATATATTCAGCGGAATCCAGGTTAACTACACCGGTCAGTAGCCAATACCGACTACTTTGGCTTTGGAGTGGGACCAGGGTGTTGTTCACTTCGCTCTCTAATACGCGCGAGCTATTCTTAAGCTTAGGCGTTCGAGCCAAACCATATTCCATTCAAACGAAACAAGGTATGTCCAGAGCACTGTAATAACCCATGCATACCTCACGTCTCTGGCAATTTCCGAGTCGCGAGCGAACTACGTCAATGCAACTCGCTGTAGGCTGTAAGGTATTACTATTATGGTCAACATGGTGATGCCTAGCATTTACTATTCTTGCGCGAACATCTCTCGACATGTCAAACATATCCTCTGCAACTATCTACTCGCGGAAATGAGCCTATCATGTTTTCGTAAGAGCACAATATCAACAGGGCGCCACCACGGGCAACCATGTATCTATCGCCCATCCAGCTCCAAAGTGGTATTCAGATCCAATTATCACCAACAATGGTACAGATGACCACGGGCTTGTGGTTTAGTGGTATAATACTCCCTTAGCATGGGAGTGGTCCGGGGTTCGATTCCCCGCGAGTCCAACGTCGGAGGTTCAATTCCTCCTATATCATCATCCTTCTTTTTTCTCTCTCTGAAAATCTTTTTTTCCTATCACAGGAATAAGGATGTGTTTTAACTTTTGTCTGTAGTCACACGGCACTAGCGCGGTCTAGCCCTAAGAATATCCACCTTCCTATTTTGGAATGATAAGGTTAAAGTTTACCTAATTTGGAATAAGCTTATGACACATCCAAATGATAATGGTATTGCTGAAGTAAGTGTCCCTGGTTTGCTCATAAAGCCTGTTCACTCTATGTAGATATTTGTTTGTTTCCCATTGATTAATTATAACGAAACGTTTTCACTAGAGTGCGCCTCTAGGCTTTCTGGGCCTACAACACTGTAGTTAATAGCCAAGGACTCAAAGCGTTGTTATTCTCCTTCCTGTGACACATCCAAGTTAAACATCCACCAAGAGCTCGGAGTAATATCAGGACTATTGGATAAGCACTTGTAACAAAATGTAATGGTAATTGACTAAAAGGAAGACAACGGTGTGATTCTGTGCTCTTTAACTGCACTCTGAACTGTTAGCTACATGCACTAAGTAGGTTGTACGTTATAATCGTAGAAGTAGTTTCTGGAAGGTCGTGTTCAAACTATGTATAGTATGAGTCCAATAGCTCGGGACGGCTCTTCCCGCGTTGGATTAGAGCTATATCAGGGGCGGGTGATCAACACCCTACGTACGTACAGCAGCGAGTATACTTTAAGCAGGCTAGAGCTGAGGCAGAGGAAAAGGTATCTGTGTCTGTCAGCAGAGAAATCCATATGTACTAATAGAGAAAGGCTTTTCCTCTGAAACATGTTACTGTTGTTTTCAGCATAACCATAGTAAAAGTCCGTTTGGTATGCAATACGAGATGAGCTGATCTAGTATATCTACTCAAAACTAAGAATCTCGCACATCTCATGCTTAGGTAATCGGGCTTCAATATGGCCAATACCTGACGGTCTGGTGGTCTAGTGGTATGATTCTCGCTTAGGGAGCACCCTATGCAAATATGCGAGAGGTCCCGGGTTCAATCCCCGGCCAGACCCCGGTTATATCTTTTTCCTGTACAAATCCCGCCTTTATCTTTTTGCTTTATGACAGCAGATAGACACCGGGAAGAGGTAGGGAACAATTCTCTACGGATTCAACTAACACACAAATCATGATTTCTCTGTTATAGATGTTTCCCTAAAGGTAGTGATGATGCGATGCTATCATAGTATGCTCTATATAGGGCGAACTCGTCTTACGGCATCTCCCACAAGCTGACTGACCTGCAGAAAACCATCGCTCTTGGCGGCTCCACCAACACCAACGCCCGGCAATAACTGCCGGTCAACTAAATAAGTACCAAGCAGTCCTTCATGATCTCGGCGGTTTACAGTAGGTGAATAAGTAGGTTACTTACTAGGTAGTCTAGCTTGAATCCCATAAGTATGGATGCCGCACTGAAACAATCTGGGCAACAGAACATAGCCTGCCGAAACAGTCCACGTGTGTGTGTAGTTATCAGCGCGTCAGCTTGACTGAAGGTGAGCCACATGCCCGAATCCTGCCCGAATCATATGGACCGGCGCGCCCCTGTAGGTATGCTGTAGTTATGTATTACTGCAGCGTGGCTTTAATTAGTTGCATGCGCGAGTATGGGTCGATCTATTTCCACTAACCGTTAACGTACAAGTACGGCAAGGCGTATTTGGAACGGCAGAGCTCGCCCATTGGCTGGCAGACGTGAAACCCGTGCAGTTGGATTTGGCGATCGCCAGGCCTCTTGTAAATGCGCCGTCTGCGCCGCTTCGCATCCTTGCACCTGGGCAGCCTGTAAGCAGTACTTATGTAGGTAATACCAGTAATGATATTTACTATTAGCTGATATCTAGTGCGCTACATGGCTCCTTCCAAACAACGGGCGAGAGTGGCTGTATACTCTTGGCATCGTGACGTAGGACGAGTCTTATTCAGTCAGTACTCGAGGTGACAACTGGTCTTGTCCCCCCTTTCCAGGCCAGGATCAATTCATCCATCAATTGTCTGCACAAAAACTTCCATATGCATTCCGTCTTGCCCCGCAACCCGCAGTACTCGTGTCTATCAGCTCGCTTTTTCCTGTTTCCCGATGGCAGACAAGGGCGAGTTGTGGTCCTATCACCGAGGACGTTGGAACGCGACAAAGCTGGCCCTGCGATGCCTTAGTTTTGTTGTGAGCATTGTTTTCGTCGGCCTGTCTGCGAATGAAGGTGTTCGCGTCTCGAACTTGTCTAACAACCGCTGGGGATTTTACATCGACTGGTATTTTACTCTCCCTATTGTATGTCACGCTTTACTTGAACATGTCTCCTTATGCTCTACATAAAACTTACCTTATCCACGTAGGCGATTATCAGCATCGGCATTGATGGCACCGAATTGATGTTCAGCTTCCTCTGGAAGCGGAACCCCGGCCTTCACCCAGGTTGGCACATCGGTATAGAGCTTGTTCTCCTTGGTGGTAATATAGTCGCCCTCATCTTCATATCAACTTCAATTCCAGGAAGCTACATCTATTATTACTCCGACTATCCTCGAGATATAGGTCATATTATAATAGCCACGGTAGTGTTCGTGGGTATCTTCACGTGGGTAGTGCCAGTTACTCATCTACGTTGCGTCACTAATACTGGGAATAGTATCAATCGATTTATCCTCTTCGTCATTGCTTGTGTAGATACACATAGATACCATACCGCTGCCCAAGTCCAGCTGATCGTGCAGACACTACGTCAACAAAACCTTAACGACCCGACGACGGCTGCTATAATACACAACTACAACTCAATGTATCCCGCCAACCACACGAACAATTCAAAGCCCGTCCCCCTTCAAGACCTCCCGCACATAGTGCGGCCCAGCGACGAAGCTACGCTATATCCAGAATTGCCGGAGAACCAGAAATTCTTAGGCGACTTCCGTTCGCTTAAAATGAAATAATACATTTAATCAGAAATCACCTTGCGCTTCTGGCATACTGGTTGTAGGCGCATTTCGCATATTTTCGGTCCAAGTCGACCCTGATAGCCATGATCATGATTCACGATACCCCCCAATAAGCAAGAGTATTCCGGTCTTGTGTCCCATTCCAACCATATTAGTCTTCGACAGACCCGTTCACGCTGGCAATTCCGTCCGCCCCATTGACTCCTGGCCCAGCCCATAATCACTTTTGCCATGAGCTGCATGGATGAGCAACTATTATACAGCACTCTCAAGATCTCACTCAGCAGCTCGGCGATTCCGGGTTCCCTTCGCGAGTAAAGAAGTTTTCAGACAGGAAGATAGCTAGGGAACACACTACTACAGGGCAGTCCACACCAGCCGTTGGAGTTCTTGAGGTAGACTCCGTGCGCCATCAGCTGTTGGCACACCCCTCGCGGGGCTCGGTACGTAAAAGTCGACTAGGGGAAGCCCACAGGGCATAGACACCTTGGCTCGTTGTATAATGAGGAAATGTGCGTGGAAAATGCTTTAAGCAGACTACTGCCAAGGGGTGGGCTCGAGTGGGCATTTCCAAAGCGACTGAGGGATGGGAGATGACGGAGTTGGATGCTTGCCCTACCTCGAGAATTAGGATTAAATGTGCTATATTAATAACATCAAAAACGCACAACTCCTGCATTCTCAGTACACATAATACATCATACTTATCGCTTGCTTGCCCGTCACGATCTTGACTACCTACGACCACATACCTCTAGCCCTGAGGTACAGAACAAAGAGGCTGTTTGTAAATAGATACGTAGCTGTTGGAAGTAGTAATTATTAGAGCTCCTCGTACGTCAACAAGTATTCAGGACCTACCTATATGTTGCCATTCGCACCAAGAAGCCCATGACATCGCCATTCTAGATATCCCTCCATTCCGGTTTCTAGTCGCAGAAGCGAGATGTACTAAGCAGCAAGCTGAGCCGCGGAAATAGTATATGTAGTTAAATCCCCTATTGCTAGAAAGGACATTACATGCAAATACAGAGATATAGTTCATGGATAAAGATTATGTGACAGCGCAACGTTTCTAAATGCAATATTACATGGAAATTTACTGTTACAAACTACGACTAGAGCTCCTTCTCACACCTAGTTATGCATTCCGAAAATCCGGAAGTGCCATGTGAATGGAAATTCCTTCAGGCAATTTCCCAGATGAATTCACTGCCTTCGAGTACCAAACAGACGGGGGCTGTTACCTCTGACGTCATCTAAGCTACATAGTAGTCTCTAGCATGCACTCACTGCCCTCACTCCGCCTGTAGAAGACAATCCTTCGTTCATTGAAATTGCACCTAGAAAGTCGCTACCATTTGAGCGCCTTTAGCCTCTAGATAGAGAATTGATTGATATCAGTCCGAAGAATTCTACAAGGCGCACCGGTTAAAGCGCGAGCACTCATCCTTGCGCCCGATAGGCCCCAACTCACGTGCTTGCTCAAACTCCAAATCGGGGGTTCCTTTTTCGGTAGTGATTCTTTTCCCCTTCAACACACAAAATGTGGATTTGGTCATCCTTTATTGGCTCCCTTTGCCCCCCCGCCCCGTGTATGACTTCGTTGTTCTATTGTAGTACTGTTGCATATTATGATAACCCCTGACATAACGTACTTCCAGATGGTGAATCCAGCAGTAGGGACACTGTTACACGGTCTAACAGTCTATAGTTGCTAAATTCCGCGAATGTGATCTCGCTTCCAGTTTGGCAACTGTAGAGACGATAGGAGACAGGTTGCCAGCTTAGAGGATAAGAAGCCATTGTTACTGCCACTACTATGAATCGTGAGCCAATAATATCAAAGCAGAAGGTTTGCCGCGTTAGAAGCTTTGGTTACCGAAATTCTGTATCGCAATTACGCTATGAAACCAGCATCCTTATGAAGAACCAGTGAACTTTTAAAATAGGCATAGACTACCCTCTTGTCCGCGCATTGCTACTTAATGTATCAAGACCTATCAAGTCTTCTGATGAATTTCAATCTGTGACTTCGTGCTTTTAGGAAACAACTGCCCAGCTTTTGGTAGCAACGTGACATGAATCGCAAAATGACCCGAATCCCAACATGAATAAAATCGCAAATTGACCTGAGTTGTCGCGTAACCCAGATTGAAGAAATCACGATTACTTGAAAATCCATTCTCCACAGCCACCCCTAGTTCGCGCGATGATCTCCTCATCGTCAAATGCGTCAAAACTGTCTCGTCCCCAGCAGAACCACGGTCCACCGAAGGCGTCGCCGCGAACGGTCATGAGATTTTCCCAAAGACGTTCATAGCCAAAGTTTTGAATGAAGGCTCGAGACTCCCTGCAGGCTCCGCTGTAATACACATGTTAGTATTCATCGTCTGTATAGCATACTACTAATACCACCGGCATATAAATCTTGCGCACAGCACTAGATAGAACTATCACGTAATGGCATTGGAAATTGCTTACGCAAGCGGCATGGTCCTGAATCTGTCAGGGTTGAGGACGTCAGGTGCAAACATCTCACGTGGGAGTCGCCACTGTTCCCAATCTCCACATTGGGGAGCAAGGTGAAGGCAGCGTCCCTTTGGCAGAGCCATTCGCCAGATCATGAGACGGATCTCGGGCGGAAGCTGCATGAACTTAGGGAAAGTTCTCTTGTCCTCAATGTCCTTCCACCCCCAACCGTAGTCGGAGTCGCAGTCCTTGGAGCCATCATTTGCTTCAGAATTGAGGCCTAGATATTCATACCACGGCCCATCGTACTCGTCTGAATCCTTGTCTGAATCCTCGTCTGACGCGTCTAAATCCACGTGGCTGTCCGATCGTTCATCGTCCGATTGATCTTCCTCTGAGTGCCCCTCCTCTGAGTGCTCTTCCTCTGAGTGTTCTTCGTCTGAATACTCATCCTCTGGATGATCGTCTCCTGCGTGGACATCATCAGGGTGTTGGTCTTCCAAATGGCTATCCCCTGAGTAGTCGGCCATAGTTGACGCACTGACTACTCTCAGCGGATTGGACGTTATGTGGATAGTTGGGGTCGTGAGGATTTGTGCTCGGGTGCTTTGGTGGGCAAATGGTTATGTTCAAGTGAAGAACTATGCTGGAGGTATTATTTAGAACAATGCTTTGTCAGGTTGGAGTTACATAGCTTCTTGGACATTGACGTCTTACCTTCTGATAGGTGCACACAAATATGTGCAAACGGACTTGATGTGTACCCAATGAGGCAGAGGGTAAGTATTGGGATATTGGGGGATTAGAGGTGGGAGGTAAAAAGGCAGAGAGGTCGAGGATGGGAGATGGGAGGGAGGGACGAGTATTTAAAGACCAAGATGCGTGGAGTGATTTGGGTAGAGAGTGATTTGATCAGCCGATCGATCTATATGTTGTGCGAGAAAATTAAGCGAGAAAAAGAAGAAATTGAATATTTGATCTGCTGTGTTTGCGCGTGCCTTCCTCCTACAGGTCGATGGGAATGGCTACATCAGGTATGTACGGATGCAAGTGCGCGTGAAGATCGAAGGTATCTATGTACCGTTACGTACTCCTTTTGTTAATACACGAGATACCTGTATGTGTACATTATATTCACTACTATTAATTATTAACTACCTACCTGGGTACCTAGGTATATTGTGCTATACTTGAGAGGGAGACGTGGATGAGCGCTGCTTGTGATTTTGTCTCGTTTGATTATGGGTTCCTCCCATGTAGTTGTTGTACAAATTTAACGCCTGTTTATTCGATCAACACAAAAAAGCAAAAATAATTCATACAAGCCCAACTTTAGAACAGCTACAATAGGAGCTATAATTTAGTAGCCGTGGGTGCTATCAGCGTCTTTAAGAGCTAGATCAATCAAGGCTTTTCACATTGAGTTGCCTACATAGATTAAAGCATCAAACTGGAGGAACTTTAACGCGTGGGAAACCAATACCAAGAATTAGATGCTTGCTTAGCTGGGGTATATATCATATATGTGCGGTGTCTAATCGTCTGTGATTGCATGGCTTCCCTTGAAATATTTTTTCTTTCCTCTTTTTCGATATACAAGGAAGCACGCGTTGCAACTAACATAAGTACCTAGGTATCTATGGAAGTTCACGGTACCTAGACTATTGTATGCTCAATAGGTAATGTTTGCCTTATGCTCCTTCCCTCTGTCGGCCCTTCCATTCCAACGCCTATTTCTTTACTTTGTCCCCCAGCCTCGGGCTAGAGGCCACAGCGCGATGGTTTGAGGTCTCCTGGGACGTGTTCAAATTGCACAGATGCATATGAGATATAGTAATGGTACAATACAGTTAGCTAGCTGGACCGACTACTGGTATTACATCTGTCACATGCATCCAATTCTATATATTTAATGATAAGGGCACTTTTCTACGAAGTGGTGAACATTTAAAAAAAAAGCCTTTTAGTTCAGGGAATTGTAACCTCGCTAAGAGGTTGAGATCCGTGTATTATCTCATTGTATCGAATCACTGGGACGTGATGACAGGTAAATAAAAGGCGCCTCCGTTCTTCCCAACGCTGGCCATATACTCATATAAAACGGGTGCAAGCCCCCTCAACCTCGCCGCCTCGAGCCAACTCTCCAGCGGTATCTTGACGAACTGTCTTCCTTCCGTTCTCTCCATGTATGACTGCAATGCAGCTGGCGGTATCTTGTCCTCATCGTTGTTGCAGTGGTGTATAAACACTGCTGTCGTGTTGGCCGGGGCCGAGGTGGAGGCTGTAGAAAAGGCCACCGCTGACTGAAACACAGCAGCTACTAGCTTGTCGGCAACGTGATCAACGGGTATAAAGTCAAATGTCCCGAGCACCCGAAGACCACCATCATCGTGATCCGTATCGTTGCCATCGTTGAGATTATCGCCGTCGCCTTTCAGCGCAGGCACTGACCCTAGGATGCGCGAGTAGCTGAGCATAGCGCCTATGACGTCCAGCTCAGAAACGCCCTCACCTACGATACTGACCGGGCGGTGCACATACACCGGCACCCCGTGTTCGACCGCTGTACGGCCAAGTATTGCCTCACTGACCCATTTGGAAATTGCGTAGCCGTCTAACTGCGTCCCCGATCCAGCCGTCGTTGGGGGTGGACGCTCAGCGACGGAGACAGGCCCCAAAGCTGTCGCCTCCCCGAGCACACACGCTACGCCCGCGGTACTTACGAAATGCACGGGCACTTTCCTCGGAAGCGCCAGCGCGCACAGTATTGCCGTAGATACAGCGTTGGCCTGCCTTAGCGCACCCCCGTACGGCTCCAGGAACGACACGTGTGCGCCGTTGTGGATGATGACGTCCACGCTGCCAGCTAGCTCCGCGAAGGTTTCCTGGGGTAGGCCGAGAAGAGGTAGGGTTAAGTCGCCGGTGTGCTCAATAACCTTAGCGGTGTCTTCGGCTGTAACTGCGCCTACTTTGTGGTGTTTGCGGATGGCCACGCAGTGAACTTCACTCACGCGAGAGTCAGCAGCCAGGAGCCGTAAGATGCGGGTGCCCAAAAAGGACGTCGCGCCAGTTAGGAGGATTCTGATGCCGCGTCTCTTGTCCTCCACGTGTGATTTTGGTGGACTGTACTGCGATGCGGTTAAACCTATCCCTTCGAAAAGCGTCGACACCTCAGCGGCCCAATCTATTTCCCCTGATTGTGGCTGTTGCTTCTCTGTAATCTCCGGCACGCCATGGATGGAGTTTTTGGTGTGCGCCGGGATTTCTGCCTCTACTCGCTCCGCTATGTTTGAAAGCGTTCGTAGCTGGAACAATTCGGGAAGAGGAATCAAGACACTGAAGGCTTTTTTGATAATTGACCGTAGCCGAATAGCCAATAACGAGTTACCACCAACATGGAAGAAGTCCGTGTCTGGGTCGATGATAGCGGCAGGAAGTATCGGGTGAGAAGGATGTTGTCCGCCTTGATGCAACTGCTGGCTCTCTCCACTGAGCACCTCGCGCCAAATCTGTCTCATGCGTAGTTCCGTCGGGGTGAGGTCTGCTCTTTGTTTCGTGCCATCGCTATCATTTTGACTAACCCACCCCCTAAGAGCGGGTATCGGTAACTTGTCAATAGCTGCTCTGTCCAGTTTCCCATTCACATTTGTTGGGAGTTTGTCTACTGGGACGAAAATATTTGGGCGCATATGTGCCGGAAGGGGTGCACTCGTCTTCACACGCTGTATCAGCTCGTCGCGTGATTGATTGGAACAAAACTCAGTGTCAATGACGATGAAGGCAACCAACAGGTCTGTAGAGCCGGAGCGCAGCGAGACGGCAGCACCAAGGAACGCACCTGCTGACTCGCGGATTAGGATACTGGCGATTTCATCGAGCTCCACACGCATTCCACGGATTTTGACCTGGCCGCTGCCCTCGAGGCGGCCCATCAAGTGGATTGATCCATCTGCTAGTAACCGCCCATAATCACCCGAGCGATAGAGTCTGACTAGCCTAGCTGGCTCTTCCCACCCATTTTGTGTTGCAGCACCAGTCGGCCATTCATCTGTGATAATCGAAAGGGCTGCTCCATTCGGATGCACCGCTGCATTTACGAAACGTTTCTGGGTTTCCTGTCGGCGATTAAGATAACCCAGAGCGACGCCGTCTCCAGCGATGCATACCTCACCGGGGAACCCCATGGGCACTAGGTTTGTGTCTTCGTCGACAATGAGAATCTCATAACCGGGCATGGGAAAGAGATAATCGCTCTGCCCTGTGAGATCCTCTTCAGTACGATAGGGCATCGGACCCCGGCCACATGCAATAGTGACCTCGGTCGGGCCGTATGTATTAATGAGACGAAGTCCCTCGAGACGCAGTTTCTGGAACCCCTTGCGCAGTTGAAAAGTAAGCTTCTCGCCACCAGAGAAGGCGAGCCGCCAACGGTGACAGTGGCGCAGCACGGGAAAGCCGTAGCCCAATAGAGCGAGGTACTCGGAAGGACAGCCGACGGTAACGGTGATGTTGGCGTCGAGTATCAGACGAGCGAGGCGGGCTGGA
Organism: Xylaria sp. Z21; assembly: GCA_037356095.1. NCBI lineage: Eukaryota > Fungi > Ascomycota > Sordariomycetes > Xylariales > Xylariaceae > Xylaria > Xylaria sp. Z21. The sequence continues at coordinate 113,934 of JBAWJX010000061.1, read as the reverse complement.
TCTGCGCGTCTTTCCCGACCAGCGATGACTAGACGCCCACCATTAGCGAGCGCGTGGAAGATCTGATCGAGGCAGAAGTCGAAGCCTGGTGATGTCTGCCCCAAAATCACATCGTCGGGACCGAAACGGAACAGGGATGTGTTAGAAATAATGTGACTATGAAGGTTCTTATGACTAAGGAGGACACCTTTTGGTACGCCGGTAGATCCGCTCGTATAGAGGATCACGGCGCATTGGTCCATAGTGCTTCTATTTTCTATTTTCATCGAGTCCCCTGATGGAGTAGCCTGTGTGTTCATACCAACAATGGGACTATCGAGATCAAGAACCTGGGCAGAGATGGGAATGGCGAGGCGGCGGGCTTGGTCACTGGTCTCATATTTGCATACTAGGACTTGCGGTTGGCAATCCGACAGCATAATACCTAATCTTTCTTCAGGATTGCGTAGATCGAGGCCGATACAGGTGAGTCCGAGCCGTAAAATAGCAAGAAGACAACACACATAGTCGTTTGTGGGGTGGATAAGCGTACCGACTACCACTCCGTAGGCTGCACTAGGCTGATCGATATCCGTACCCTGGTCGAGAAGAGTCTGTTTCAACTGACAGGCAATTTGCTGTGTGCGAGTCATCATCTGATAGAAGGTAAGCTCGCCACCAAGGTCATCCATTAGTGCAACCGAATCTGGATAGCGGTGGGCAATTCTTTCGACTTGGTGGATGAGAGTACCTGGCCCCCATTCCGGCATCTTTGAATCGAGAGTTGAATAGTTTCCATTGCCTAACTTCATGGCATATCGTATATCTGCCTCAGCTGCTACAGGGCACCGATCTATTTGCGTGGATGGCTCGTGTGCTAAATAATCTAGGATTCGCGTGTACCAATCCATCATCAACCGCGCGTCCGATGTGTTGTACATGTAATTTTGTGTAGTCCAGTGCAGAAACGTGCGGCCCCCAGAGGTTGGTGTCACGTTGATGAAAATATCGTATGGGTTCCGCGCCGTAATGCTTCTTTTTACATCCCATTGCATGATGCCCTCATCAAACATCTGCTGCCTAGCCTCATACCCTTGCCGATAGTCTAGAGCAACTTGGAAGAGGGGGTGATGGCTGCCGGCCCGAGAAACCTGAAGGTAATCTAGGATGGCATCAAAAGGAGCACGCTTTCTTGATAAGGTCTGTAAAACTAAATCTCGACATTCTTGAGCAAATTGACCGAAACGGATTTTTTCTTTCTCATTTGCAGGCAGACGGAAACGTAGGGGCAGCATGTTAAGGAAATACCCCATCGTATTAGCATCTTCAGGATCATTTCGATTTGCGTCCACGATGCCGATGCTGAAGTCGCGCACGCCAAGGCAGCGCCTCAGGAAGACGGCTAATGCGGATATATAAAAGTGAAAGGGTGTGACTTGAATGGTTTTTGCGGTCTGCTTGATACGTCTAGTTAGGTCTTGACTGAGTTCCAAGTCGAGTGTCTCAGCGTCGTAGTTTTTGAGCACGTGACGGTTCTTCTCCTTGGCGAAGGGAAAGAGTGGTAGTGGCTCGTGGGCGTCACGGTGCATCTCTCCCCAGAAAGCCAAACATTCCTGCCGGTGGGCGAAATCGGCCGTTCGTTGCTTGACGGCCATGTCGATAGACTGCTGAGATGATGGGACAAGCTTCTGACCTCTATATGCCTGGTCAAGGTGACGCAAGAATAGGAACCAACCCACGCCATCAAGCGCAATATGATGATGCAAAAATATGAGATGATGTACAATTGGACTCAGGGACAGCACCGTTATCCTGAGGAGCCGGCCATTCTCTATATCGAATATGTGGCGTCTCTGACTCTCGACTTCATCCCAGACTTCATTTGCGCTCTGAATATGTCTATGTTCCCATGCTAGTAGTGGGTGAGGCAGCACAGCTTGTATAGATCGGTGACAAGATTCGTCAATAAAGTAACAACTCCGCAGGCTCTCGTGAATAGTACATATATCATGGATTGCTTTTTTAAATTTTTCAATGTCCAGTTGCCCTTCATACTTGCCTACATACCCGATAGTGTAAGGAGACTTATCCTCCAGGTATTGGTGTAGGAAATATAGACGAGCCTGAGCCGACGACATGTCTCCGACCCTCACATACGTCGGGTATGGAGTGTGTGATGGTGACGAACTAGGGACTGTTGAAGCGAGCGAGTTCTCCTCTGCTGGCGTTGATAATAACGATGTGTGGCCCGATAAGGGGGGCGAGTGTGATATGGCCGGGTCGGGTGGCGTGGGAGATGCTATATTCTCGACGTTCTGGCTTTTGGCCCTTTCATGGCTTTCGTTAAACAGGGATACGGCGTCCCGACACACACCGGATAGCGACATACCGCCAAGTATATCTAGCACCGGAATCTCAACAGAGAGCTCCTTGAGAAACCAAGATCTTACCTCCACTGCAACTAAGGAATCGATACCTAGAGTGACTAAGGGCTCGTCCTTATTGATCCTGGAGGCGTCGGTCTGAAGGATTACTCCTAGCTGGGCGGTAAAAGCCTCTTTTATCAACGAGACCCCGTCCTCAAAGGCAATATCCAATGTCGAGTCTAGTTCTTGCCGAATAGATACTTTCCTCCCTAGGAGCGACTGTTTTGTATCAGCCTTGGCGTTATTCGTGGGCGTACCCTGACCATTGTTGGATTGGCGCCCGGAGAGATATGACAACCAGGACGAAAACCTTGGCATGCGTCGCCAGGGTGCCTCCTTCCCATCCCCGAGTCCGACGATGATGGCAGGATCCATGCCAGAATCGGGGCGCCCAGAGGCAATCGCCTCAGCGAAAGCGGAGTGCATCTCGGCTTCGGAAAGCGGCAGAGATGAAACTCTCCGCAGCTGAGCCTCGACAGTTCCCGGCGTGGAGCCAACGTTCGGCTCAAGCAGAGAGCGCGCCACGTGTCCCACGCCGAGGAGCTGACCGAGAAAGATGATAGACGCAGCAACCCCTCGTTTTCGCCGTTGCTCGCACAAGCCTGCCATACACATGTTGGCAGCACTGTAATTGGCTTGTCCGCCGTTACCGACGATGCTTGTGCCTGATCCAAATAAGATGAAGAAATCTAATTCGCTGTTGGTATAAAATAGCTGGTCGAGATTGTGCGTGCCCTGCACTTTAGGGCGGAGCACAGCTTCGAAATCGTCAACAGTCATATCACTAAAAGGTCGATCGCGTAAAATCATAGCGCCGTTCGTAACCCCGGCGATAGGCGGCATTTGTGCCACTATTTCGGCATGAGCCCGGTGAAGAGCCTCTGTGTCGGCTATGTCCAGCGCCCAAGTCTGTAATTTGACGACACCAAGTTTTATTAGATGGGTATATATCTCGCGGTCGATTTTCGGTGTCCGACTAATGATGGCAAAGTATCGGGCACCGTTGCTGGCCATCCATTCCACTAGTGACATGCCTACTTCACTAGCCATACCAATTAACAAATATGTCTTATGCGGCGAGAATAGTGGCTTTCCTCCGGACCCTAGAGGCTGTATCTGGACCGAGAGGAGGCCTCTCGCGTCTCGAAGATCGTCCCAGTTGACAATGCTAACGACCTCCCGGCATTTTACCGCGGACCGTATTGTGTTTCTATTTATCACGGCCGTTGATAAGTCGTATTCAGACTCATAATCGTTCGGTCGGAGTGACGGGAAAGCAACTATTGCATCAGCAATTATCTCGCGCACTCCGAGGTTGTCGCCGAATCTAAGACATACGGTCGAAGATTTTCCTGGGTCCTGGCAAAGAAATATAATATCGGAGCTTCCGAGAAGTCCCGACTGATGTAGGTTGTCCTGGAAGCTGATCATCTCATTGCTATCGCCTGCTCTCGTGGTGACGAGCCTCTGTACGTTAGAGGAAACGACAGCCCGTAGCGCGCGCCGTGTGCCCAGCGGATGTATGAAGGTGGCTCCTAATGACGTCGCTGCTTCGCTTAACTCACTGAATGTGCTGAGGAAGAGGTTGACGCCTCTCGCCTTACACATTCGCATTATAGCTATCGCAATATCAATCGGTGCGTCATGAAGCCAGAGCGCCCCGCGAATGTCAGTCAGCAGGCTCTCGCACAACATGGTGGTGACGATGTGACGCAGTAGTTCAACTGGCCGCGATTGTCCGAGGTCAACCTGAGCAATGATTTGGTCTTCAGGCAGATCACATGATGAAGTGATTGTATGCGATACAGCAACTATTGTCTGCTGTGGGCGGTTCGAAACCGAGCCTAAGCAGATATATAGCGGATCGGCCTGGTTCTTAATTGCAAAATTAAATAGAGAAGAGAAATGACACGTAAAGCGTACTGTAGTCCGGTCATTATCGTTTCGCTGAAGGCTGCTAGAAAGATCGGCTTCCCGCAGAGCTAAACTGCCATCTTCATTGGCGATTATTTCTACTGGAACATCAGGAGGCACAGCTTCCTCTATAACCCTTGTGCGTGACCAGCGATCACACCAATCAAATCAAGCCAAAATAAATACCGTTGGCTTGATTTAACTGACTTAAGGCGATTTTAGGCTTGTTTAACTAATTTAACAATATTTTTTAATTAAATTAAGCAGTTAATTAATTAAATAAAGCAAATAATAAACTATTTTATTAGTTATTTTATTAGCTTTTTTAGTAATAAATTATAGCTTATAAGTTTTTAAAATTGTTTAAATTAATTATTTTAAATTATAATTATTTAATTAATTAATTAATAAATAAACAAATAAAATTATAAAAATAATTATAAAAAGTAGTTAAACTATATAAAAAAATATATTAAAACTTATTTATAATTATATTATTTATTTAAAACTATTAATATTATATTAAAAATAATATTATTAAAAAAATTTAACTTATTTTTTTTAATATTAAAACTAAAATATATAAAAATTTTAATAATTAAAATATTAATATTAAAAATAATTATTAAAATAAAAAATAAATATAAAATAATAAATTAAATTAAACTAAATAAATAAAAATAAATAAAATATTTAAATAAATAAATTTTAACTAAAATTTTATTTATTTAATAAAACTTTTTTTAAAAAATTTTTAAATAATTTTTAACTAACTTTTTTTTATTAAAAATACTTTATAAAAAATTAAAAAAAATACAACTAAATTATTTATAAATACTTTTAAATATTTGCAATTAAAAAAAATACTTATTTTGATTTCAGATAATTTCGGGAGCGTTGATTTGGCTTGGTTGGCTAACTGGCTTGACAATTACTTCAAGTATTAGTTTGACTGGTGTAATCGCTGTGCGTGACGCCAGGCGGCGGTTGAGAAGATGGTCCGGCTTGACCCTGGGGATGTACAAGGCGCCGTCCTGGCGCAGAGATATTTCAGTCTCGTTGCTCCATAGGACGCCTTCGTACTCCAAGCGGTCTAGCGCAACCATGCGTAGAAATGTCTCCGATAGAACAGCCGGCTCTAGAGAGAAGTCCTCTACGTCAAGGAAGAGGAACCGCAGATGAGGCAGCTCGCACATGACTGTACGGGCAATTCCTCTCATCATATTTGCTTTAGAATCCCCAGACTGACAGCCACGTGCTACGAAAACAATGTAAGATGCATATTTGAATATGACCTGTAAAGCGCGTAATCTCGCCTCTGAGAGACGCCATGGACCTGTTGTCCCTCCGTCACGGTGCGCTTCTAACAAGCATATCATGGCACTCCCGGGTTTGATAAGAGAGGTGTTGCTTTCATTTTGCTGCTTGTTTAAACTCGCTATGTTTGTAATTTCATCGGCCTCTAGTGCCTCCCAGTCATAGTGCACGGGGCACACAAACGGGTCAAGAAGCGAGTTTATTGCGAGAGCTGCTTCGTAGGCGATTTGATCAGTTTTGCTACTCACAACAACAAGGTTGCCAGTTCTCTCTGCAAACCCCGGGGCACACTGACTCCGGAGCGGTGCTCGCAAGAAGTCAACGCGTTCGTCTGTAGCTTGGCTGATCATGACAGAATTCAGATATACTGAATTATCTCGGCTGTCCCGGATAACATGGTCTAGTCCCGAAAAGCCGTTCTCCTTGAGCAAGGAGTCCCACCGCTCCTCGGATACCATAGGGCTGTACATACGCCCATCACCCTCGCGTCCTAGCCACCATCCAGGGAGTCCCGAGACGATGAAAGGACCATAGAGTGTGTCACTAGTAAGCTCTGATAAGACCAGAAAACCGCCGGGCTTTAGCAGCCGCCTGCAGTTAGCCATGGTGTGTGCCAACGAGCGTGTTGCATGGAGCACATTAGACGCGATGACGAGATCAAATGCATGCTCCTTCAATCCCGATTCTTGGGGGTCTCGCTCAATGTTTAGCACGACATAGCGCATCTTGTCGGTTCCTGGGTTGACGGAAAACCTGTTTTGCGCATCGTGGAAGAAGGCGGCGGAGATATCAGTGAAAGTGTATGAAGAAAAGTATCCATCAAGATTGGATATTACTGCTGCTGTTGCCGCCCCTGTGCCGGCCCCAATCTCGAGGATGTGCATGTCAGGATAGCGGTGAACGAGAGATCCCACGGCCATACCAAGAATCTTATTGGCTTGCCACATACCCGCCGCTTCAGAGTAGAATCTGGGCAATTTGCTGCCCTCCATGAGCGTCTCTAGCATAGAACCCTCAGAAGACGTCACCGCGGGATTACAAGAAGCCTTCATGATTGACGGGAGGCTTTCGCCAACTGTCTGGACAAGTTGGAACTCGACGAAATTGCCGTACTGAGCCCCCCAGGCCTCAATTACGCCATAGGTGTCAGCCGTCCACTCGGCTCGAATACGGCTGTGGCCTCCTCCTTGGATGGCTGGTATGAGTTGGTTAACAGCCCAGTCCAGGAGGTACTGAAAGTGCCATGCCATTGCCTGCGACTCCTCCCAGGAAATCTGACTAGTAAGTCGTCTTAGGTAGAAGTATGCCGTCCTATCACAAACTTCATTCAACTTAGAACGATCGACAGCATAACCTGGCGTGGGCAGATCTTGCTGTATCTCGATTCCAGATGACGGAAAGTCTTTACCCCAGACTGTGCGTGCGAACAACGGCCGGTCATCGTTACTGGTAGGTTTGATAAGACGGGATATGGCTAGGCCCTCGACCTGGATACTGGGACGCTCACAATTGGCGCAGAATAAATCAATGTCCCCTACGGTTTTCGCAGTGGAGTCCTGTTGGATGTAACAGTCGGCTAGTAGCGTGCTTCCGCTATCATCCTTCAGACGCTGTTGTTGCTGACATGGGCACTGAGCTGTTGTATCAATTCTGATGCGGTCTATGGCCGAAGGTAGGTAGGGAGCATTGATACTGCCGTCCCCAGGGAAACTATGAGCGGCGAATAATCCGTGGAATGAAGCATCCAGCGTGGCCGGATGAATATGCATGAGGCCATAGCTGGCTCCATCTCCAGAACCATGTTGTCGCACAACGACGGTTGACAAGTTCCTTCTTCGTTGAATTGACTCGACGAGAAATTCGCCGGAATACTGAAGACCAATGGACGATGCCCAGGAATAAAAGCGATCTATGCTGACACTGCTAAGTGGCAGTGATATCGGGCTCCGTGCTGGAAGAGGCGAAGCTCTTTGAAACTGATCTTCGTGTGCTGGTGGAGTTAATGTTATAGCCACTTGCCCACTGAATCGGAGCATCGTTGTAGTGGTCTCTACTCCGTATGTTGTGTCAAACTCATCCGTATTCGCATTCGCATCGCCACTATAGCATGCATATTCAGCTTCGATCACATGCCGATCATGGTCAAGATGCAGAACGCGGATGACAAAAACCATTTCAATGCTGGCAGATAAATTGTTAGCGAAGGTAATGGCGCGATGGAAGATTAGGTTATTAAGCTCGACGAAGCACGCTGGGTTATCTATATTCGGTTCGATCACCTCTGCTAGGGCACGGGCTGCGTCTATGGCCATCGATACATACCCAGCGCCCGGAAAGACCACTTGTTGTTGGAACTGGTGGCCGCTCAGCCATTCAAGCTCACTGAGCTTCAGAATGTTCCTCCATGTCATCGTCGCCGGGTCCCGGTAATTACTGCCTCCATATTGCGTAGCTTTCCCGAGGAGAGGGTGCCTGTATGTCTAAAAATTAGCAAATCGTTCTAATCTTATCATTGTGGGAAGTGGCGGGAATAATGACGAAGTGAACATACACCGGTCGAGGATATCTACGCCAAGTCCGAGACTTATTGGACTCGAAGAAAAGCTGCCTTTGATGGTCCCAGCTGTACGAAGGGAGGTTGCGGAATAGTTGGGGCAGCCGGCGCTCTGGTTTGTGCATCGCATTCCGGACCATCTCCCAGTCAACAACTGGACGCATATCTGACGACGACCGGACTTTGACCCAGATGGAGCCGAGCGCATCAAGGAACGCAACCGCATCATTTTCGCCTCTTCTTAGGAGCCCTATGTATGGGATGTCCATGCCAGTCACTATCCTCAGCGAATCCGTAAAAGGCCCCCGAAGAGCCGAGTGCGGCCCAATTTCGAGTGCAAGGTCGAAACAATACTCAGACTGCCTAATCGCTCTCTCGACGGCCTGGTAAAAGAGAACCGGCTTAACCATGTTGTCGACCCAGTAGTGACCACGAAGCAGCTCTGGGTCGATGACGCTACTTCTGTCTCGACCGTATACGCTGGAGTACCAAATACACTCGCCATCTGCTGAGGGCCTTTGGGGCTGTATATTGCACTTCTCCAGAGACTTAAGGTAGGCCTCGGCGCATGGCAACATGTGATGCGAATGGTATGCCTTATCTACCCTGAGGACGCGAGCAAAGGTTCCTCGCTGGTCTAGTAGGTCCTTAGCCTCTTCTATTGCGGTGAGATCCCCGGACAAGGTGACGCCGGATGGCGCGTTACTCGCCGCAACAACAATCCTGCCGATAAACTCTTTGCGTTGGCAAAAGGATTCGGCCTCATCGAGAGCCATAGAAACGGCAATCATGCCACCTGATTCCCCGCTGGTGGAAGACCGTGCTAGCGACGTATGGACGCCCCGATAATAAGCAATACGGATCGCATCCGAATCTGAAATGTATCCAGCGGCGTATGCAGCCGCAATCTCACCAGATGAATGGCCAATGACAGCGCTTATGGTAATGCCGGAGGCTCTCAGGAGACAGACTAGTGAAATTTGCAGAGCAGTGGTGAGGGGTTGTGCAATTTCGGCTTCATCCACGCAAGATTCCTCATCAGATGCCACCGCTAACTTATCGGCAAGTGCCCAAGACGGAGGATCAGGTAACCGGGACAGGGAGTCGTCAAGCCGCTCGATACAGCGCCTAAACACCGGTGATATCTCAAACAAATGGGCTCCCATGCGATTCCACTGGGCGCCCTGGCCTGTGAATACACAAAGGACGCGTAATGGGAACCCGGGAACAACCGCTATGCTTCTATCATCATTCTCGTTCTTAGTGAGGAAGGCCACGAGTTTGTTTACGAGTTCTTGCCTAGTTACTGCCGAGAAAGCAGCCCTAAAAGATAACTCGGTGCGACGCGATTGAAGCGTCCATGCTAAGTCTGCCATATTGATATCGTCCGGAGAGTGCTGGAGTGTTGTGGACAGCTCCGATACTGCATTTCTAAGAGCAGTCTTAGAGTGCGCAGATAGTGTGAATGGCCCGTAAACCTTATTCACATGAGAATTTCGTCCGGCCGGTACGGCCGTTCCCCCATTGTGATCCCAGGACTCAATAATGACGTGAGCGTTCGTACCGCCCATGCCGAAGCTGTTCACGCTCGCTCGTCTTCGGGACCCCGGTGCTAACTCTGGCCATTGTTTTAGTTCTGTAGGAACATGGAGGTGCGGGTAATAAAAAGGCGCCACCGCCGAGCTGAGCTGTTCAAAATGCATATTGGGTGGGATCTGAGCATGCTGCACTGCGAGTGACGCCTTGAGCACCGATACTAACCCTGCTGCGCCCTCTTGATGTCCGACGACTGTCTTCACAGAGCCGACGTAAAGCACATCGCCCCCCTGTCCATCTACAGTAGTATCAGTGTTGTTCTTCGTTGGGAAGAATGCATCTCGTATAGCCTTCGCCTCTACTGGATCACCGGCAGGTGTTCCCGTGCCATGGGCCTCGAAGTATTGGCACCTGTCCTGCGCCAGCGCAGGATCCAGACCACATCTAGCATATGTCGACTTGATGAGCAATGTCTGTAAGTCAGCATTGGGCACGGTCAAGCCCCCATGAGTTCGGCCGTTCTGGTTCACCCCTGTCTCCCGGACGATAGATTCGATGTGATCGTTCTCTGCAATAGCTTGACGAAGGCTCTTGAGCACGATTACGGCTACCCCCTCGCCGCGAGCATATCCGTTAGCACCTTGGTCCCACATGCGACAATTCCCTTCCGAGGATAGCATGTGAAGCTGTTAGATAGAGATACATATTAGTAAGGTAGATCCGAAGACATTCATGGCCAAGTGGCCTATCCCAGCACCATAATTCGAGTCCCCACAACGTCGGGTTACTAACTTTTGATTCTATGATAAATAAATCGGGGTTGAGAATGAGATTTACTCCGGCGACCACGGCCAAAGTAATCTCCCCGTTCCGCAACGCTTGTACGGCCTGGTGCAGGGCGACTAGACTGGAGGAGCACGCCGTGTCTGAGTTTACAGATGGACCGTGCCAGTCGAAAAAATACGATACCCGGTTCGCCGTGACAGCCCGGGACGCGCCAGTTGCGGTATATTGCGGTACATTCTCCATGTCTCGATAGATAAGGTCCTTATAATCATCCGTCATCTGCCCAACGAACACGCCGGTTTGCGAGCCTCGGAGATCGTGCATTGAGTACCCAGCCGCCTCGATACCCTCGTAAACAACCTCGAGAAGTATTCTTTGCTGAGGGTCCATCGCTTCGGCTTCACGAGGGTGAATGCCGAAGAAATCATGGTCGAAAGTTCGATAGTCCTCTTCGCATAGGTAAGCATATTCTACATTGGTGCTCTATCATAAATATTAGTTCCCCCTTATCCAGCGCCTTATTCACGTATGGCAAATAAACCCCCCTAGAACGGATAACTCTTATAACTCACCCCGTGATAGTCTTCATTCTCGTGGTAGAAACCCCGTGCAGAAAATCTTTTAGTGGATGAAATGCGGGAGCGAACGTCAGTAGGACTCTTCAGGAGGTCCCAGAGCTTCGATGGTGATGTCGCACTTCCTGGGAGCCTGCAACTGCTACCTACGATGGCCATAGGCTCAGACTTCCAAGAGTTCGAGTCCATCGTGAAGCCGTACTATAGCTAGTTGGTGCGTAGGGAGCTTGAAAATACAATGGTTCGATTAGGTGGTGAGTTGCATCAGCTTCCTCGTGTATGGGCAAGAACAGGCAGACCAGCCAGCTCTTACGAGACGCGGAATCCGTAACTCTAATGGGACTATTACGCCAGCCACAGCCACTGGTATACAGTGAAGGGCTCTGAACATGCCGATCTGACAATATTACACAAGTAGATAGACACTTACAAGGGTGGGGGTATGAAGACGAAATGTGCCGATCGTATGGACAGGCCGACATAGGATCGAAACCTACCGGTCTTGTATTTTCCCTTTGTTCCAAGGTGAGGCCGAGATATCTGTTTACTCGTCAACACATACTCGCCTTGCATTTTCGGGCATCCCCTGTTTCCTTAGGCTTCGTAGCTCTCCAGCATCTATCTAATCGTCGTAGTTACGGCACTGGTTTCGGAATTCGGTGATACTAGCCGCCAACAATGGCGTATATCAGGCGTCAGGCTCTACTGACTTCGGCGGGGGGTAAACTCGAGTTAGCCAGCGACATCGAAATCCCGAATCTCGAACCGGAAATGATGTTATGTAAAGTTGCAGCCGTGGGGCTAAACCCGGGGGATGTTAAGACTATATGGTCTCGCCCGGCTCCATCTGCGGCTTCGACTTCGCGGGCGAGATTCTCCAAATCGGTGCCGCCGTAGAGAGGTTCAAACAGGGCGATCGCGTCGGAGGGTTCGCATTCGGCTACAATTCAGTCGAAAAATCGACGGGTGCCTTTGCTAACATAGTCTTGGCAAGCGAACGCTTCACATTCATGCTTCCTGAGGAGTGGACGTTTGAACAAGGTGCTAGTTTAGGAACGGTCGTGGGCACTGTGGGCTTTGCCCTCAGCCATTACCTGGACATCTCTCTACCTAGTCACGGGGAGGAGATGGGTGTCAGTAATCGGAATGAGCATATCTTGGTCTCTGGCGGCGCTACGGCAACTGGTACGATAGCAATCCAGTTGCTATCCCTGGCTGGCTTCAACCCAGTGGCCACTTGTTCGCCTTCTAGTTCAGCCCTGGTGCGCTCCCTCGGCGCGGTAGCCACCTTTGATTACCAGTTACCTACGTGTGGCGCCGACATACGCGCCTTTACGGGCGACAGGCTCACACGCGTACTCGATTGCGTTACAAGCGCCGAGACCATGGGGATGTGCTATGCCGCCATCAGCTCACGAGGCGGACGCTACGTAGCCCTGGACCCCGTCTCTTCACACGTCAAGTACACGCGACGTGACGTCAGCGCCGACTGGGTAATGGCCCTGGCCATGTTTGGAGACCCCGTCCGACTCACTGGTGACTATGGCCGGCCGGCAACGCCAGCACTGCGCGACCTGGGCCTCCGCGTCTTCTCCATGGCTGAGGCGCTTATTGCCCAAGGCGCGCTTCAGGGGCCCCGTTTTCAGATTTGTGCCGGCGGTCTGGCCGCTGTTATAGAGGGGGTAGACGATCTACGAAAGGGCCGAGTGAAGGGGACAAAGTTGGTATACTCGTTGGCGTGAAGAAAATAAATTGGTCTACCTATTCTAGGTATGCGTTAGGTTAGGTCCAGACGCCCTTAGACCAGGCAGGGGCATTTCTTACATGGGGACAATTGATTACCTATTGATCCAATCGGCGAATTTTGAGCGATAAAAACCTACCGACAGTGTAGCACTCCCTTGTCCCTCCCCTGCCGATTCATTGTAGCTTGCGCATTGCGCATACAATGTCCCGGGTCCTCGCAAATATCCGTCTAGCTTGTGGTAATCAACAAGAGCTCGCGGCGGCCGGCAAATAGCATTTCTGAATACCAACGTTGATTTGTGCCGACACGTACGAATCATGCCTTAACCTTCTCCGCCGAGATTGGGAACAACATGGGGCAGTAGATAGGTGAGGACATGCCCACTGACGAGTAGTGGTACAATGGGGTAGAGATTCTTCTTTCTAGCATGACTAGTGGCCCAACACCGACGAACATCACTGGTGACAATGCTATTTCAGATTTTACCGTCAGAATTCTGCCATTTTGAATTCCTGCGAGTCCTGGGCACGGCTCCTACTCATGGCTGCGACGTTGGCGAGTGTATTGAGGTCGCCGCAAAGGTCAGGATGAATGATGGCGAGAGCTGGTACAGGGGTTGGTCAGAGGCCGCTGAGAAAGCAGAGGCTGCAGCTGAACAGGCGACTCACGCCAGAGACACAGTGGCAGCACGCTGGGCCTTCCTACGGGCAAGTAACTACTGGCGTTCAAGCGAGCTGTACGTCTGTCTACCATAGCTACGCTTAGGATTGAGGACTGGCAGCCTGGAGGTTCACGAAGGAGGGCGCTGTAGCTAATCGAAGAGTGGCAGAATGCTACGGAAGGGAGCTCCCCAGCAAGACCCACGCCAGCTCGAGATCATTTCCCGGTCGGTCAGCAACTTCAGGAAGGCTTGTCAGCTATTTGACAGCCCTGTCGAGTTCCTCGAGATTCCCTTTGGAGACGACGGCGCAACCCTCCCCGCGTATCTCTTCCTACCCAAGAACAGCCCTGAGGGTAGTAGCACGGGCAAGATACCGGTTGCTGTTCAGGTACAGGGTTACGACACGACGAAAGAGGAGTTCTACCATTTCACCGCGGCGGGCGCCCTTCCCCGGGGCTATGCTGTCCTAACATTCGATGCACCCGGCCAAGGCATGGTAGTGCGACGTGAGAAACACAGGCTATTCCTGCGCGGAGACTTTGAGGTCGTCGTGAAAGCCGTGCTAGATGGACTGTGGGCGCATGCTGCATCGTCCCCGGCCTGCAAGCGCCTTGATCTGGACCGAGTTGCACTCCTTGGTAACTCGATGGGCGCCTACTTCGCTTTGCGTGGCGCCGCCTTCGACAGCCGGGTACGTGCGTGCGTCGCGTCTGACGGATTCTACGACCTGGGCGCCGCGGCTCGTGAGCGGATCCCAAGCTGGTTTGGATACCTCAGTCGTGGAGTTGTCGACAGCATCATGGGCCTAGCCATGCGCCTGTCGAATTTCCAAACGCGGTGGGAGCTGGCGCACGGCATCTTTGCATTCGGCGTTTCTTCAGTGTCCGACGTCATGGAGAAATCGGAGAGCTTCACGCTCGACCAGCGCGATGGCACCTCAGTTCTGGCCAACATCAGCTGCCCGACTCTCGTAACAGATGCGCAAGACTCTGTGTTCCGTCTTGATGCACGACGAATTTACGAGAACCTGTCTCAACTCAAGGACGGCGAGTCCAAGGTAATGTGGAGTCCCGTGGGCGTTGGCCAGGGTTCCCTCCAGGCCAAAGTGGCTGCATTCTCTCATCTTCATGCTACGACTTTTGAGTGGCTTGATCTTGTGTTTGAGATTGTGCGCCCTCCGCTGAATAACACATAACTTCTGTGTACTATTCCGTATGCCATGAATAGGAAATATGAATACCAAAAATACTACTAGTAATATCGTGCTTGCTCATAGCCCCCCCCAATCGCCCCCTTGTGACAAAGTAGTATCTCTAGTCAAAAAAGCCCAAACAAGAGAACTCCATAATACACCCGTACATCCGCCACTTAGAAGATATCAACGCATTTGCCTTTCATAAGAATACAATCCTCTACCCCTAAGCAAGGCCTTCGGGACCCGCTGAACAGGGGGTTCATCCGTGCAAGTAATTGAGGATGAGTTACCTTTTGCGAAGGGTTAGCGTGCCAAGAATACTTGACTAGGTAGCTTTTACTAGCAAGGAACTGTGTAGCTTTCAATACCATTCTCATTTTCTCCTGCAAGCTCAATCATATATACAGAGGACCCTTACACGATCGCCAATAAGAATACTTGAATCCGAAATGTTCAGGCAGACTGCTAACGGCACAGTTCACGTTGGAGGATATGCTTCTTTCACCTCTCGGTGCTATGTCAACACGGCGAGCGCAAGTAACATCCTACTATCGCGACGCAGTACTCATTCCAAAGCGCGACACCTTTCCGGTGCAATGCATTTAGCAATCAGCTCACAAGCTCATCAGAGCAGGCGTTCGTATTTCTATTCCCGAGCAGTCTGAAAGCAAGAGCGACTCTTTAAGCAGAGCTACATTGAGTATACCAACACAGCACCTACGCTCCCGCTCCAGCTCCAATCCAAAGATAAGATATGTGTGAGTTCATATTCATCCAATCTCCTGGCAAGCCTTGACTTAATCGTACTCCTTAGTGACAGTATTCACAATCTTGCCACCTTCGATGAACGTGAACTGCGTACCGGCCTGAACATCAACCTTGGTCTGGCTGATCCAGCCCTTCTCGAACGCCGCCACCTTGTCGTTCCAGTCCGGGTCTTTGAGCATATTACGGATTTTCTGCGGGTCGGTTACCCAGTAGATGGTAACCGCGTCGTAGGGAGCCATGTTCCAGCCCTCGGCGCAACCCCCCTTAAGCTGGTCCAGATCGACTTGGAATTGTTGCTTGAACGCGTCGGGCGTCAAGTACTGCCCAAGCAGACAGTCTGTCAGTTCGCGGTACAACAATTAGGCGGATCTTTCCCGACGCAGCTTACTAGTTCACAGCGATCAATGCCATGCCTGTTCGCAATGGGAATAAAGCGTGGTATCTGCTCCTCGAGATACCATTTGGTAAATGTCTCTTCGTCGTGTGACGGGTCCCGGTAGTGGAGGACAGAAACCTTGAGCATAGGGGCCTCCTGTTCAGCCATGTTCGGCACTGTGAGAATAGTTGGCTATTTGCTATTTGTTCAGGTTTAAGTGTGGTCGGTTGGTACCAAATGCTGAATAAGAGAAGAGAGTATGCAGGCGAATTCAGGAGAGGATGGCGGACCAACAAGCCTCTTAATCTACTACCAATAGCGAGCAGGGAGATGAGATGCTCCGCACTGCCGCCCGTCGTTACGTACGTGTCACATATCGTCTAGTTCAAAGGGCTCGCATTTTGACTCGTCTTTATCCCTACGTTAGGGCAGCGCAGCTTCACGGGGACTTGCGCATACGATGCGACGTTAAGCAGGCTACCTGTGTATGTCTCTTCTTTGTCCCTCCTGTTATGCGTATAATTGCATATGAATATGTACCGATGCGGCGCGTAGAGTCGGTGCATTATTTTAACCAAACCGACCATTTGGGGGCGTTTTACTCCAAGCCGACAGACCCGTGAAACATGGCTTGTCAGCTGTCCCCATTTCGGAATAGAAAAGTGCCGAGCCTAGAACACGCCGCCGGGCTGTCCCTATCCTATGGATTCGTGCATAAATTAGTAGGCATACACAAGGGGCAGCATTCGCAGCCCGTGCTCCATCGAAGATCAGAGCAAGCACCTAGATACAACTAGCAAGCAAGGCAAGTCGGCCTTTCGAGGAGTAAGCCCGGAAGAAAGAACAACAACGTAAAGGAGGGCATCATGGCCAGCCTCACCCTCCTGCGCGTAGCCCCCCTGCTCTCGGCAACCAGCTATGTCACCTTCACCTTCTCCGAAGACACCTTCATCCGCCCCCTTCTGCATACGGCGCCCTCGCCCGCAGAGGTAGAGCTTCGCCGCCACGCGAACCGCATTCTCCCCGGCGTGTACGCTTTCACGCGCCGCGGGCTCCCGTTCATCTTCCTCACCTACCCGCTCAGCATCGCCACCGCCGTGGCCAACCTCATGCAGTCCAACTCGGACGTGACCTTTGCCGGCGATGGGGCCCCGCGGGCTCGTGCAGCAGCCACCTTCTACCTGGCTGGTCTGATATTCAGCACGCTGCACATGCCCTTCGGGCCAACTGCCATGGCGCATCTTGATCACATCGGAGCAGACAAGGGCGTCGAGGGGGACCCCAGGGCGGACAACACGGCGAGTATGGTGTCTTGGCTCAAGATAAATACCATTCGGGGAATTGTCGCAGATATTCCCTCGTGGATCTGTTATTTCGCTGCATTCTGGTATGCCATGTCGTGAAACATGGACGTTGCCGCAGTGTGCTCAGAGTGCGTGGTGCTGCGGCCTTCACGTAGATAATTGATCGGGTATGGCTTTCTGGATCGAGCGGCAGAAAAGCAAGATATAGTTTGTACTTTAGTTAGGGAATTGATTGAAGATCATCTTTTATTAGCTATACATCTACTTTAGTATTAATATGATATCTGGACTTTTTA
Source organism: Xylaria sp. Z21 (assembly GCA_037356095.1). Taxonomy (NCBI): domain Eukaryota; kingdom Fungi; phylum Ascomycota; class Sordariomycetes; order Xylariales; family Xylariaceae; genus Xylaria; species Xylaria sp. Z21. The sequence continues at coordinate 96,500 of JBAWJX010000061.1, read as the reverse complement.
TTGCCTAGGCCTGTGATCTGCATAGGTTTAGTCAAATAGAGAAACGGTTCTCCTGTGCCTTCAGTCTCATGGCGCCTACGTCGCTTACACCAGTTTTAAGGCAAGCAATAAAATATACCGTATCCAAGCCTAAATCTTAAGATCTAATCACTGCTAGACACTTCTAGGGACAGGAGAAGACTCGTTTAAAGAGGAGAAGAGAAGCAGAAAGGAGCAAATGGTACTAAGGAGCGTAGGTAAAGCATGTATGACTAGAAGAAGAGTTCTGCAAAGCTTTGCACAAATTTGTAGGCTGACACAAGCCACTGTGTCTCGATATCATAATAGGGACTCCCAAGATAAGCTTGCGACTACGAATGCATATCACACCGCATCATTTGCCTTATGCTGTCTCATCTTGTTCTCTGCGTTGCTCCTCCATGCCATATTCAGTCTCAAGCTGATCGCGAAGTGGGACATCCCGGACGACGAAGGCAATGAGGAAGCCTAAAAGGGCGAAGCCTATACCTACTTGCCAGCAACGCTGCAAACTCTTGACATAGATTGTTGTGATCTGGGCCCGTAACTCCGGGCTCCAGTTTTGATTCGCCGTACCACCGCCAACGGAGGCCAGCTCATAAGCCCCGCCATTCACCAGTGACGCGCGGACCGCTGGGTCAGAAATAACTCCTACTAGGCTATTAACACGTGAGTTGAATATAGCTGCTGGGATTGCGACACCCCAGACGTAGCCAAAGCTTCGGACGAATCCCCAAGCCGCTGTGGAGATAGCCTGATCGACTTCATCGAGTGGAGCTTGCACGGCTGGCCATGTTGTAGTAGTGAGCACACCGAGGCCGGCGGACACGATAACCTCTATACCGGCCCAGTACGCCGTTGTTGTTGTCTCGTTTAGCCGCGTGAATAGACCGTAGCTAAGAGCTAAGAGGGCATTGCCAATGAAAAAAAAGGGGCGATACCGACCAAACTTCGTTGTTCCAACTCCGGCTAGGATGGCGAACGGCATGCTAATAAATGGAAGCGGAAGGAGGTTAACTCCTGAAGTAGTAGGATCCGTGCCAAGTACGCCTTGGAAATAGACGGGTAGAAAGTATACGACATAGTTAGTAAGCATCGCGTGTAGTGACGCAATGCCGAAAGCACCAAGGGACGTGCGGTTCGAAAATAGTCTCAGTGGCATTGTAGGCTCTGGGATAAGAGTAGTAGACTCGATCCCAAGAAAGACACCAATGCCGACAAGGCCGAGGATCAGAGGGACCAGTGTCTTGTAGGATGACCACTCATACTCGGTACCACCCCATGTCAACGCAATGAGGACAGCAACAACAGAGGCGATCAGTAGAGCGTTGCCACCCAAGTCAACGCGCTTGAGCGAGTTTCGGACTGTGTCTTTCCTATACCGCGTGCGAAGGAAGAACCATAGGCAAACTAGAGCAAGACCGGATATTGGGAGATTTAGATAGAATATCCTTTTCGCGTCGAATGAAGTCGGTTAGCTATACCACGATTCCTAACAAAGTTCGGGGTTCACGGGATTACACACCATCGCCAAGTGGCACGTTGGGCGAACAGTCCCCCAATAACAGGACCAAGACACGCGGCCACAGTATACCCAACCAGCACTATACTCATATATTGAGGTCGCTCCCGCAGAGGAACAAGATCCGCAATATTGATCTCAATCAGGATACTGATAGCGCCACTACCGGCACCTTGGATGGCACGGCCAGCAATCAAGGCTCCGAGACTGGGTGCTGATCCGCACACCGCCGAACCCGCCCCGAAGAGAAACGTTGCCAGTAGGGTTGTGCTGCGACGGCCAAATACATTGGCTGCTTGGCCGAATAGGGGCTGGAAGGCCGTCATGGTGAGGAAATAGGCATTGGCAATCCAAACCCAGGCGCTATTCCTCCCGAGATCCTTGAGAATAGAAGGCATCGCAGTCGAGACAACTGTAGTGTCCAGAGCCGACAAGATAGAAATCAGTTGCATAGAGACTATAATGCCCTGTTGGTAACCTATCCGTTAGCAAGGTGTTTAGAAAAAGTAAACAAAAACACATAGCAGCAGTATTTAAACTGTAGACCGACCCAGAACCTCCACGATTTTCTCTCGGACCTATCAGAAACAGGGCCTTCGGCAGGTTCATGTTTAGAATCAGAGGCAGAGCCCTCATCAACCGGCTGGACGGGCTCTTCTAGGGTTGGGGACTTCTCCATCATCGTCGTCGTCGTCGATATATCAGCGATCTAATAAGAGTTTAGGTGATAAAACATCCAAGTTGATTGTCAGATGCCTCGGGTCCAGGTCTCAGTCCCGGGGGATGCGCGATGCAAAAGCTGACTTTAATTATTCCGATGGCTTGAGCCTCGCATACGGTCAGCGAAGAGGAAGGATGGGTTTAAGTCGATCAAGCTTAGAGTTGGAGACAAAGCTTGTTCTCCAGGCGACCGGGAGGTACCCTGGCGCAGGATGGACCCTACTGTATATAGGTAATATAGGGTACCATTTGCTGCATCGGTAGGGAGATATGGCACCCTTCATAGCTGCTGTGCCTTTAACTACACATCGAATAAAGAACGCCGGCAGATTGCGGAATATGCCGAGGGATAGGGCTTCGCTTTCCAGATGGCCTGCCGCCGGCAGGTATAATGATATCGCGATCCAATCAAAATGCCAAGAGCATAAGGCCCCTACATATGCACACACATAACATGAATAGCGTATAGAGATCAAGCTAACAGTATCTCCGCTAACCCTTTACAGCAAATTCAAAGCTTGTCTACCCCTGTTGTGACGGGTAGGTGCACTAGCGTACCCCATCTAATGCCGGACTGATGTTGCGATGTGGTATCGAGTAACCGTAAGCCAAGGCAAGATGGAGATAACTTTCATCCGAGATGTTGGATTCTGGCAAGACAAACGTATCTGCACTCATATAATGGGCTTTAAGTAGGCACAGACACACGTAACACTTTTATATATGTCTATAATTACTCATCAACGTACCTCCATCGTGTCTGCATTGATTCAGGTAGATGTACAAAGTAATCGTACATAGGCACCCCGCCTTAAGGTAGTGCTGTGGCGTACTTAGTCTAGAGAGCCCCCAATATGTAGCCGGCATGAGACCGAGGCGAGGAGTAGACAAAATGTCTAGTAGGTAACATTCGATTGCGTACTCGAATCCTTCGTCTAGTTCGTGATACACAACTACCATGCTACACGGTCCTAGCTGCCAGCCGTCTCTGAACGATGAACGATGGTGAAGCATCGAAGGGAGGGCGATAATATCGATACATAAGGCTAGGTCAGGCCCAAGCAGTTCAATAATAGAGCGTTTTAGATGGCCACAGCTGTGTTGATTTATTACGTACTACCTACTACTGTTACTATTGCCATAATTATCTCGAAAGCTCAGCTGGCCTCCGAATTGGAGGGAAACCCGCCTACAAAGCGCACGTGGCCTGGAAAGTGAACATTCTGTGTATTCATATGAGACTGGCCGGCGTACTGCAGACTCGAATAGAGATACTCGCGCTGCCACATATGTCTCTGAGAATTAATTCAAACAACCATGCCCTCCTCCGGCAGACCTGCAACCGCTGTCGCGAGTTGAAAGTCCGCTGCCAAAGCCGTGAATCGGGCATGGAATCGGAAAACCAAGACGATCTAACAACCCCCACCACCACCACCATCACCGCTACCACGCCCAGCCTTTCTTGTGTGCGGTGCTCCCGGGCCGGTACCGTTTGCATGTATGGATGTAAGTTCGATCCTGTGACACCATCATAATGAAGCGCCGTTACACCCTGTGTGAGCCCTACCGTGGGCTGACCATGACACTCTTAATCTGCAGCGAAACAGCGCAGTGGCCGCCCACGCGCAGAAAAGAAGCGACGGGTTTCGACCTCGTCCTCGTCTTTGCCGGCTGTATCGCCACGGCCCTCTACTTCTCCTCTTCAAACTCATCAAGTCGAATCATTGAGCTGGGTGCACTCGCCCCAAGGGAATGTGCGTCCCGAATCGTGGACTATGCGGTCAAACTCATCCGAATCTACTACCTTACTAGACGAATTTCAGTTCTCGAGCTTTGAAGCCGATCCCTCGGCGCTGGATACCCCTATGACACCAGCCATTGAAGAATTGTTTCCCAATCGCGTTCATGACGCAGTCATAGCCTCCTTACTAGTTGATCATACAAGCGCCTTCACGACCAACCCTTCAGCGTCTAATCAAACACAAACGGAACCTCAACGCCAACGGGAGCAGCAAAACAGGCACAATGCCGACACCATAGACGACCTAATAGTTATGGAAACCACTGAGACAACAGAGCTTAATCTACGCATATACCGGCTGCAGGCTCACACCAATATCGCGACACCTCCAACAGCACGTCTATGCGACGACTTGACGAGCCTCGCGCAATCCCTGACGGACATTATCAGAAGAATATCTAATCGACTTCAGCCGCATCAGTTATCCACTTCCACGCTAGACCTTCTTCCAGCACACCAGACGAAGGGAGGTACAGAAGCCGGGCTTCTCCGTCAAGCTATAGATCCGTCTGGGTGTGTAGATGAGACGAGCTGCGCCTTCGACAACAGCATCTTTCTGCTGATCCTAGCATGCTATCAGCGTCTGATTGACCTCTTTACTCAAGTGTGTCTGTCCATGCATGCGCATATACAGGAGAACAATGTGTTGCCGTCGACGACGGCGCAGATGGTGATGACGACGGAGCTTATCAGTCACCTAAGCAGTCGCCTTGATCACGGGCTATTCCTGTTATTGCGACGAATGGGTCAGACTACAGTACCGTCATCCCTGCTAACTACTTCCCCCTGGCCTACCTCGGAGAGCAGCTGCGGCAAGACTGCCTCTGTGTATGACGATTTCTTTGACGGACAGGGTATCATGACAGGAGGGGAATTTGCAGCTCATAAGACGACTTATAACGGCAACTCCTCCTTCTATCGAAGCTTAACGTCTGTTGTAGACAAGATGGCCCAATCTCAGGCTTCTTTGCGCACACACATTGCGAGTGTGAAACTCTCCCTTCGGGAGTCAGAACAGATATGATTTGCCAGTTGTGGAAATAAACGTGTTGGCATTCGTCCCCTGTATATACAAATAGCACGTCCAACTAGCATTTTCACACATGGAACATAGGTGTCCCGTATATAACCAAGATCGCTAGCCCAGTCACCCCAGGTTCTTTGGGTAACAACAGGTAGGTGTTGATAGCATTCACCACATCTCTACGTGAGATTCTAATGGGCGAATTATGAACTATAATGATTTAATTTAGTGCCAAGACGGATATTGCTCATTTTTTATGTTTCGATTGTAAAATTAAGCCTACTGCATCACATACAGGATACCATACGCTCCGCCTGCTTGCACAAGGGAACCATTACACTACGACTGATCGCCTGTCTATTTCGGCTCATTCCGGTGGTTTTTATTCCCAGCAACTCCAGCCCAACTCGGTGCAAGCCCATGGCGTAGGGAAGTGCCGGAGGGGTGGGGGGATGCAATAATGGACTCATGTCTCCGTAGCATTGAAAACTGGAGTGGTTGCTTGAATTTCGGTGTCCGATAGACTATGTATATTAATATACATCAGCTTTGAACGTTCACTACAGAACGTGAGGACGGCAAAGTCGCTAAATATAACAATACAACCCGACGGTAAGCGAGTATGCAATGCAAGTCAGCATAACTCATGTACATCGAATTGCGGACTCGGGATTGGTTGTTAATGTACCGACGGTGATGCTGGGGAGAAAACATGGGGTTGAGTCGGTAGAATTGAAAATAGCGATGGGGATGTATAGAGAACTCGCTAATAGCATCGAAACCACGAGACGCCTATCATAAATGTGAGATCTCGACTTTTCCAAAGCCTCGAAAATAGAATACTTCGAACCCTTGGCTAGGTAAAGTCCTCATTTTCTCAGACTAGCAATAGATCATCAGATCTAACAACTTCACCTCGCCGAGTTAGTACTCATCTTCAGTCACCATGGTGAAGCCCGTGGAGGGATCACCGTTCTCGCCTGAGCAGCTCCAATGGTTCATCGACCATAAGAGTGACTCATTGGTACCGAATATCATTGCCTGCGCAACTGTTACGGCTTTTCTTTCGACTACCTTCGTCGCTGTGCGCCTCTTCGGTCGTTGGCAGGTCAATGGCAACTTCCGCCTTCATATTAGTGACTGGCTAGTTGTAGTTGCTTGGGTATGTGTATATCTCACCTATACTATCCAATACGGAATTCTTCACGTCGCAGTGATATTGATTTACTAAATTTGACTCTCTCGCGCGACGGCAGGTCTTTTTCATAGTATCCGCCGTCTTTTTTGCCCTAATTACGTTATATGGAGGCGGACGCCATGTTATATACATAACGAACACGTACAGGCTCCAGGTGGTGAGTGAATCGAACGAGTAATGAGTGTCACTCGCTGCTACGCGGCGACGAAGGGTCGCAAATACTAATTCCAAGCGAAGTTCAGCATTATTACCGAAGGCACCTACGGACTAGCCATGGGGTTCCTGAAGTTCAGCATCCTCTCGCTCTATGGCTCGATTTTCCCGTCCGAGACATTTCGCAGATATCTCTGGGCCACGGCTGTTTTCATCCTCGGGTGGATGCTAACTTCTTCGCTGGGTGCCATTCTCCAGTGCGTTCCCGTCGCTAAGGCTTACGACGACTCGCTGGACGGATACTGCATCCACTATGGCACATTGTCGCTGGTCGTGGGAATTTGCAATGTGATCACGGATTTTGTCATTCTTGCACTGCCAATCCCGCTCGTCTTGAGACTCAATACAAGCGTTGAAAAGAAACGCGTGATTATCATCACGTTTGCTGCCGGCTCTAGGTAGGTGAGAGAATGTGAGTCGGTGTTGTTCTAGTCCAACTAATGGTTCATACACGCAGTGTCGTTATTGCGTCAATCGTCCGTCTTGTTTATTCGCTCGACGTAGGGACATTTGATGGCTCATGTAAGTCTCGTTGTCACGTCTATGCCATCCACTCAATCTCAAATCCCCACCAAGACATTCCTTAAGATATCCTAGCACACTAATATGAGAATAGGGACGTCAATACCCGCCGCTTACACGTCTTGTGTGGAACTTACCGTGGGATTTCTCGTCGTCTCGATACCCGTGTACCGCAAGCTCTATAGGAAGGCTAGGACTGGCGAGGCGGGCGATTCCATGGCCTGGTCGTATAAATCCGATCGTGTGCCACTTTACGGCAAATCCCCCTATTTCAGAAAAGGATCGGACAGCAACAACAGCGACGGCTATATGGGCAGTGTCATGATGAACACCCACGGCGGCTGTAGCTCACAGGATATCACGCGGGTTGACAAGACCCGGAGCGACCGGAACAATTCGCCGGGCCACACTATCACGATCAAGGCAACGGAAGATGCCAAAACGCAGATGCCACAGAACAAAAGTCCCGGGATCAATGTTACCGAGAACGTGGACCTTGTCAGACTTGCAAATAGAAATGGCGCCTGGGTGAAAGTCGAAGATGGGTCGTTGGATGGGACGGCGTAGATGTAGGTGAAAGATTATGTATTACTAACGGCTGTTGACGTGCCATGTTTGATTGTATTGTGTTTGTCTCTGAGGTGTACGCAATGTTGGCTTGGACATTGGACTTGGTGAAGGGTAGATAGAAGGATGGCAGAGAGGATGCGTCTGGTTTGATGACTGTGACAGAAAAACCAGGTGACTCTCCGCGTATGCGCGCTGGGGCTCTAAGTTCTCCGGAAGAGTACCTCAACTAGAGCAATCTCTAGAGCTGAAGAACCTGGGCCCGCTATAGGAAAGAGGATAACTGTTACGCTCTGCTGGGCAGTTTAGAGCTCTAAGCCGGTAAATCACCTGGATAATTTCCGTCTGATCCTTATTATTTCCCTAGAGCGATATACACCGGTAATCATTGCAATTATGGTCGATTGGTTGTCTTTGTATTTACATAGAAAAGAACGAATGGCGGCGAGGCGAATTTGCGGGTATATTCTCACTTGTCAATCTCTGGCATCACTTCTTACCCTGTGAGGTTGTCTACTGGACTATCGTTACTAATAGAACGACTCGCTATGGTGTAGCCGCCTAGGGAGTCTACGTCGGTAGACTTAATGTGTTCATTTCGGTGGAAACCGTCGTTAGAGATATGTCGTCCTCCTAATGCTAGACCACGAATGGCACTGGGTCAGCGGGTCAGTCGAGCCAAGTCGAGGAACAGGTGTGTGTAGCCATCTATCTAGTTCTACCCTAATATAGTGCGGTCACATTTTCGATTCCGTGAGCTATGTATTTGATAGTAGCCAACGGAGCGGCCATTTGTCGTGCTTAAGTATTTGCCGAACGGGCCATGGCGTCTCATAGGGGCCGGAGTCGACCTGATATGATGCGAACTCGTTAACTTCGATACAATGAAACGGCATCAGCATATGTCCCCAGCAGAGCAGTGTAGAGGAAGCTCCTATCTCAACCGCAGCATAAGCTTATACTACGCCTTATAGAATAGATGCGGCATGTGGATGCTGTATCACAGTTACTGGCTCAACCAGTATCACAAAAGTCGGAGCCATAATCGCACATGCTAGTGGGATCACAACAACTAGCCATGGTGAGCTGTCTGTCACACCGAGTGAGACTTCGTCTCCGGGAATCCGATCCAAGTGTGATGCTTACTTGCCATCGACATACGGCGCCTTCTCACGTAGGTCTTCTCTTTGGATCACGCGGAGTCTTCTCCATGCTGCGGATGAGACCCCTGAATAACTTGTTTACTCTGATGAATGCATGCGTGCTAAATCGGTTATTCGTTGCTGGCATTTCCAGGGGACGGATGGGTTGGATACACCTGTCGCCAATCACGGCATGTTCGTACTTGGGCCGAGTTGAAGGACACGCAGCCAGCTATGCACACGCTGAGTATAAGTGTGCATATTTACCATCAAGAAGACGTGGTAACTTAGCAGACGCCTTCGTGCCGATGCCCAAAGCTTTGATCGTCGGGGTGCCTGCTTATACTCTTGAAACTCTTACCCTCTTATGATTCCCAACAATCCGAACGTGGTCATCACGTCTTCCAAGAGAATATGATCTATAAGCAAGACGATGCTTATTACATGCTGATACAGCCCTCTGATGTAACAAGGGGGGGCTCCTAATCTCAACAATGTAACAACCTTTCCCCTCCTACAGGTTGGGAAAATGGAGGTCTATGCGAGGGCTGTAAACTCAGCCGCCTTCTCTCATATCTCGAGAGCACACTACACAGAGCAATATAAAAGGCACTGATACCGGAATTCCATCACCCTGCCAATTCGTGAGTAACAGAGTCCATGTTAGAAATAGAATGAGCCCAGATTCTCGAGAGGTTCACCATTCTCACGAAAGTCATGACAAAGCTAATTAAACTCAAAAAGTAGCTTGTCTTCTTCTGACTTCTTAGTGTTGGCCACAAGTCGCTGACTGAAAGTGCCGTCTTGGTGTTGCCGATATATACTTACCTAGATATCGAATATGAATAGGGGCTACAATCATTACGACAAAAATTCAAGCCAACTGCCTTCACACGCCGCACCCTCGACGAATTATCTGCTGAGACTTAGCAATGGGTTCTGGAACAGAACTTGTGCCCTATTCGAGGACAAGGAAACAAATTCTAGAGATAGAGGTACAATCTGCCTCGAAGCAAGGGGACTCGGTCGATACAACGTCAAATACGGGTGATCGCTTCCCCCACCACCAGCTACCTGGAGCGAGGATACATTAGTCTATTTGCTGGCAGGTGGTGTTTCATCTCTAATGAGGTATAGGACGTGTCTTATGTTCACTGTGCGTGGGATACGATTGGAGGTTTCGAGGCATTAGAGCTGTGATGAGATGAAGTTGTGAAACTACTGTCAGCTCATGGCTAAAAGCTGCAGGTGATCAACATCAAAGCACACGTGCCGAAGAGCCGTAATAGGGAAGCTGAAACCCCCCACTAACTCCTACAGTGTAGAAAGGTACAGCACTGTAGAATGCGCTAAGCTCTAACGGGGCCACCACTAACCATTGGGAGCTACCTACAGTAGGTAAGCCGCGTTGATGGAGTCTGAGGGGAGGTTACTGGTCAATGACCTCACATGCCAGGTAAAATTAGCTACAGAATACCAACTTAGCACTTAACTCAGGGGACCTAACTAACTGTTAACAATTCACACTTGGGCCTTGGCTCCTCTCCGCACCGCATGCATCACTCCACTCACTACGCACCACCCACTCCCGACTCTCCACCACGGCCTCCACGAGTATCATCATTATCCGCTTCTCCCCTTCCTCCCTTTCGCATCCCACCTAGACGCTTTCCGTTTTTCCTAGATAGCCTTCTACTATTCCGCTCGAGTCCGGCCGCCACGCCACCTGCATCTCTCCTCGGCCTTTATTTTGTCCTTGTTGGATTTTCTTGACTTTCATAATTTCCAGTGCCTATCTATACCCGAGTTAGGGGAGCTTCTAAACCCGGCCTGCTTACGTAGCTAACTTACGTAGCTGGGACTTATCTAGTCTACTGGCCTGCTCGCCTCCGTCTCTCTCTTCGCGCATTTGCTGGCTGGAGGGATATCAACTGGACTATCGCGAATGATCGTCACTACAGGTCTAGAGCTGAACTGCCAGCTTCGCCGGTACCGCTTGTAACCTTCGCAGTCGGCTAACAGACCATTCGCCTCTCTCCTCTTTTTAGGCTGCGATACATCGCTTAATATCTACCCACCTACCCTCACCGACCATGCGACCACCGAGGATCTTCATTCTCGCTCTCTTCTCCGCCGCTTGCCTCTTCCTTCTCTGCCGCGCGATAGCATCCGTTGTCCAACCTGCGCCCACCACGTCCCTGCCGCGATCGACGAGCACCAAGTCGGCCTTTAGGTCCTTTCTTTCCTTCACAACCCCCTTCACGCTCTTCCCGCCGAATGCGATCATTACGATAGCCGACGATAACAGCACGTCATTTGCCGCTCGCCCAGCCGCTTTTGGCCCGGCTTTGCCAACTAAAGGCCTGAACGGTCAGTTGTGGGTTGGAAGCGGCTTTTCTGAAGAGACTACCGTGAATGGTGAAGGCGAGGGTGAACTGGGATGTAGCGATGTACCTGGTTGGAATGATGGCAGCTCTATATCGGCGTTAAAACCCTTGGTCAAAGAAGTCCAGGGCAAGTCCGCATCTACGACCGAGTCATTTCCGTCCAAAAAATGGAAGCGAGGCATTTCTAGGACACCGATCATCGACCGCTCTACTACCTTTAAATCCGAGCCTAAGGCTAAGAAAAAGACAGTCGATGATGGCACCGACGATTACCTCCACCAGCACTTAGACAAGTCGCAAAGGCTAGCAAGCGATGCCTTGGGGTCCTCCGGCTCCAGCCATGCCGATATACAGTCTATTCAGGAGGGTGCGGAGATTGCAGGGAAAATTGTTCTGCTTAGCCGAGGAGGGTGTGGCTTTCTCGAGAAAGTCAAATGGGCGCAACGTCGAGGAGCTGTCGGCCTAATTGTCGGAGACAACCGGAGGGGTGGACCTCTGATTCAGATGTATGCTCATGGGGATACATCGAATGTTTCCATTCCGTCTATTTTTACTTCGAGAACGACAGCATACTTGCTTTCCCTGATGATGCAACCCGGTAGCTTCATCGAAGACATCATTGACGATAGTGGTAAACCCGTACAGAAGGTTCAGCAGTACGATAGATCCAGCAGGAACAAGGGGACGTCTTCAGCGAGCTCCTCCGGCCACAGTGCGAAGCCACCAACAGCGCCACGGAGTGAGAGAATAACGCAGCCCAAAGAGCCCCGGTCCGAGTTATCGTCGGCAGAGCCGGGGTGGTTTTCGCGGCTGTTTGGTGGTTCTTCCCGGTCAAGGGCGTCCGTAGAGCCTACTGATTCTGCGAGAGGTGGCCAACTAGATTGGGTATTAGTTGAGGACTTCTCTGATGAAAAAGATAAGAGCATTAAAAACAGCTTGGACCAAGCTTCTAAAAACAAGGGAAGCGCTGGTTTAACCTCAAGCGCACGGCAACCCATCAAAGATGATTTCCAAATTGGCGTGGAGGACTGGCGAGACCCTGACCTAGTTGGTATGGATAAGTCAGAAAGTACAATCCAGGATGACGGCAAAAGCGCCCAGGCGCAACCCAAATCCGGGCGAATCCAGTTTGCGGATAAGCACGAGCCCAACGGACCAGGTCACGCTGACAGCATCCCCAGCAATGCTGATTATGCAACGAGTCACATGCCTTCCAAAGGGACGGATGCCATAGGACTTACGGGAGGGAAACCGGCCGTACCAGGAAATGCCGGTCTTATGTCTAAGCTTTTTGGGGATGATGGAGATTCAGACGCCGTGGATGACAAGAGAGAAGGTAGCCCAGATGAACCACCCTTTATTGGCAAACCAGGTGGTATTGGGGCACCGCCTCCCCCCGAAGAGCGCGAGGGTCTTTGGGTTGTTGTCACACCCACCAGCGGAGCTAGCCCATTCTTCGATACACTCTTAGTTTTGGTTATCAGTCCGCTGATCACACTCACTGTGGTATACGCGTTGCTGATACTACGTGCTCGCATTCGTCGTCGCAGGTGGCGGGCTCCTAAATCCGTTGTCGAGCGACTACCCGTGCGCACGTACCATACTGTAGCGTCAACTCCTAGCCGCTCTCCACGGGTACCATCTCCCACAAGCACATCCCCTACAACGCCTTTACTTCAGGACCAGCACGGACCATCGAGATCACGACCCCGTTCACGGACCACTACGGGTGTTCCTTCGGCTGGTGATCTACTCGACGTCAATGCGGCACTAGCAATGCCAGAGGCACCACGCGCGGAGGAAAAACGTGCCAGCCCAAGTCAATGGAAGAAGTATATGGGAAGGCAAGTGGAATGCGTTGTCTGCCTCGAAGAATATGTCGACGGTATAAGTCAAGTAATGAGCCTACCCTGTGGTCATGAGTTCCACGTAGATTGCATGTAAGTACAGTGCTGGTTATTGGAAAGACTAAAGCTCACAACTTCATAGAACACCATGGCTCACGACACGTCGCCGGACTTGTCCGATATGTAAGGGAGATGTTGTGCGATCCCTGGCTCGAGGCTCGCCATCGAGTCCACGTTACGACTCGTACCGGGATGATACCGATGAGGAAGAAATGCTGTCTGGTGACTCTGGCCCTTCTACCGGTAGTTCACGTCTTGAAGACAGCGTAGATTTAGAACAAGGTCTTCCCACGCTGCCTCATATGCCGCATCAACCAAGTTGGCTGAGCACGTTCTCGAGAGGCATAAGAGATCGCCTCTTCGCTAGTTCAGGGCGAGCCTCTAGCAGCGTCGAGAACCGTGATCGGTGATTCAGCATTCAGCCGCCAGTTTTGCATAACGTATTCATGACTTCAATGATACAATAATGGCGTTCGGTCTTTCCACGAAAATACGCGGTTTCTTTTTCTTACACGACGACGCGTGCATCACTGGTACGAAGTCCTCAGCGAGCGGCTGAACATATTAGAAGAGAGGGAGTAACTCTTCGCTGTGGAAGACACTAGGACTACTTGGTCTTTAACGTGTGTCCCTCCTCCCCATAGGGATGACCAGAGGGAGCGCAGGTGAGAATATTGGTTCATAGGAATACCTGCAGCATGTCATCTTAATTGGGCTAGGTAGCTTTAGGCGCTAGACGCAGCATTTCTTCGGCGCTAGGGGGCTGGCTTTTTACTCTTTTTTTTTGTGCAAGAGAATTATACCCCGCTTGATGGACGACTATAAGGAATACATGATATTATCAAAACGCTCCTTAACTCGATGTATGATTTCTGTGCTTTCCATCTGCTTGTAGGCTGCACGGATTCAAGGTTTGCTCTTAGACAGCCTCCTGCTTAACGTTCCCTTATGTTAACCAGCCGGGTGATTGTAGTTGTTTGGTAAGTTGTCATAAATGATTGCGAATTGAAATCCGGTTAGTGTCTTTTTATTAGTACACCAAGTCATACAGGTAAGATACTTGTTTCTAACTTCCAATTCGAAACAGTTGCAACTTTACAGTTAAGCTTACTACGACTTGACAATTGAGTATCTGCTTATCTAGCATGTGTGTGAACGAGAATAGAAAACGTTATATTTGATGGAAGTGACTGCCACCAATCCTCTCAGTAAAGCAGCATTCCAGAAGCATTAGCCCGACTTGTTGCCAATGATCGACGCTAGCACGGCAGCATATGCCGCGGTGCTAGCGAGAAGGTTCTCGGGTTCCAATTTCGTAAAGGACGCAATAATGAATGCAAAAATTACAATAGACGTTGAAATGACAGCTAGCGACTTTGCTGACGCCTCCCCAATAAGCAATATGAGCATTGGTATCACGATAATCAGCCCCCCGAGGATCGCAAACGAAAACCGCCTTACGGCGATGCGTGTCTGTCTAAGTCGTTCTTCTTTGGCGACGGTGTAGATGCGCTCGGTTCCCAAGCTCCGCCCGATAGCGGTACTCTGTCGCATAAGTTCAGGGTCGAACGAGCCGAGAAGGTCTGAGTCCCTGAACAGGCTACGGTGCGATTCCCCAACCTGAAGGCCATGTTCGGCGAGAAGTGCCGCTAGATGCCTTGACCCTTTGCCATCATCCAGTCGAGACGCTGCGATATCTTTTACAAATTGTGTGTTCCAGCGATTCGTATGTATGAATTCAAAGTTGCGAAGGGAGTTGGCTGTGTATTATTTAGTAGCTTGTCCACTCACTTTTTCAAGGATCGTACTATATTTGTGGAGAATGTCTCTTATTCCCTCGAGCTGTTCATCTGTGATGATGGCTTTTTCAATCTTTGCGAGCTCTGTGGCCAATCGATGCTGGAGGTGATGGACTGTGACTGCGTATAAAGGTCGGAAGTCGACAATAGTGATACCACCGGCAGCCCAATGTTTTGTTGAGCCACGAATAAATTTTGTCAGGCGCTCATGGTATGGGAGTAGAGCAAGCCCTTCTAATAAATTATCCTCCTCAATTCCTTTGCGTGTATCTTGACTATGTTTCATGGGTGAGGATTTCAAGGATAGGAAAATGATTGTAAATTAGAGATGGGTGATGGGGTTGTTGGTTTCGGTCAGCGCAGTCTTTTATAAGCTCGCTAGATTTTGTCATATATAGCAGGGGCTGTCGTATCCTTCGTTTCTGGTAGTTAATCACATGTGGGTATAATTACACATTGAAAGCCCTGTGATACTTCACAGCCTCAATGTTTGATTCGGCAGGGATTCTTGACATTGATTGGACTAGTCGTTGCTAGGTGTGCTCAGCAATGAAGTCTCCTCGGCTAGCAATTCGCGCATAGTATCATTCACAGCTTGATTAGCAAGGCAAGTTATCTATTGTCTTTCTGCCTTTCACGTGGTGTTTCGTGCCATGATTTATTTAAGCTATATCAAAATACTGGACTCGTCAAATATTTAGATCAGCCGAGGCATGGCTAACCCAAATCTCGAAATGACCTCATACTTATCAACTATTACAAGGTATAGAACTTCATAACGCGTCATATTTTTGGGTAAACAATTTAGATAGCCCTACGTATGCCCACCAAGACTAAAGGGGGGGGACTTGTAATGTTAAAATGATACCCGGCGCGACCAAGACCAGAGAATCCCAAAGGCAGTCTTGTGTATGTTATGTGACTCGATACTACCGCGGCGACATTGTTCTATTTTATCCTCACTTATTGGCCCTATCGTCTCTTATAGACTCGTTTAATCGTAGTAACCAATCTCCAATACTGTTCTGCCGTTCCTTCAAGTCCATAATAACATGCCGCCGTTTACATATTCGTTACGATAGGCGTAATACTGGTTACTATAAGTCCGTTCGAAGGAATAAATAATTCGATAACGAAAAATAAAGAGCAGCTTGATTGGGTTGGTTTCCACTGCCTACGTGCGCAGGTTTTTGGGATCTCTTTCAGTGTCTATTAGCGAGACCTGTTCCGATTGTCCAACGAATAGACCTAAAACACGTATGATGAGAAGATTCTTTACCATCCCATACCCCTTGAAATCGTGGCGACCCGGATGTATCACCTGGTGCAACATTCCATTGGCGCCCCTAGCTTTCATGTTTAGTAAGGATGCCCAATGATTACCTAGGTACCTAGGTAGGTAGCGGCCTTCCACCCAGCGATCACACCAGTCAAATCAAGCCAAAATAAATGCCGTTGGCTTGATTTGACTGACTTAAGGCAATTTTAAGCTTGTTTAACTGATTTAATAATATCTTTTGATTAAATTAAACAGTTAATTAATTAAATAAAGCAAATAATAAGCTATTTTATTAGCTATTTTATTAGCTTTTTTAATAATAAATTATAGCTTATAAACTTTTAAAATTATTTAAATTAATTATTTTAAATTATAACTATTTAATTAATTAATTAATAAATAAATAAATAAAATTATAAAAATAATTATAAAAAATAATTAAATTATATAAAAAAATATATTAAAACTTATTTATAATTATACTATTTATTTAAAACTATTAGTACTATATTAAAAATAATATTATTAAAAAAATTTAACTTATTTTTTTTAATATTAAAACTAAAATATATAAAAGTTTTAATAATTAAAATATTAATATTAAAAATAATTATTAAAATAAAAAATAAATATAAAATAATAAATTAAATTAAATTAAATAAATAAAAATAAATAAAATATTTAAATAAATAAATTTTAATTAAAGTTTTACTTATTTAATAAAACTTTTTTTAAAAAATTTTTAAATAATTTTTAACTAACTTTTTTTTATTAAAAATATTTTATAAAAAATTAAAAAAAATACAACTAAATTATTTACAAATATTTTTAAATACTTGCAATTAAAAAAAATACTTACTTTGATTTCAGATAATTTCGGGAACGTTGATTTAGCTTGGTTGGCTGACTGGCTTGACAATTACTTCAAGTATTAGTTTGACTGGTGTGATCGCTGCTTCCACCCCTTACTCCATAGCACCCGCCTCCCCTTCGTGGACAAGATGATGTGTCACTCCAACACCGCCTCGTAACAAACACTGCCTAGTCTAAATAGTATGAAGTAGAAAAACCCATCCCTGTTGTTTATGACTTGGTGGCGATTGTAGCTGGCCACTCTCACCGTAATCCCTTCTGCCACAAACCCTTTAGATCTTCATCAATACTATATTTGAAGTAGCCAGAAAACAACGTCAAAAGCTATCTTCTTCCCAGGACGACCTAAAGCAACTTATCGCTTTGCTTGATTGTTTGAGCATCTTAGAGCTCGTAGCGATGCAGAGACTACTACGACGCGATCTAAAGTTCGTGAGAAAAGATCGAGATCGCATCGTCTTGACTGAACACTCCGACTTCATAGACCCTTGCGGGCTAGGGTGGTATCTTCGACTTAATTACGGAATGGATCACGTTTGGACAGCCCTAATAAAGGGAATCTATATCGTATATGTCGACCGCACAGTGGTGAACATGGCCGATTTCGTGAGCAAAATCCCCTGTCGTGAGAGGAAAACGCAGACATCCAACTGACTATTCAAGTGCACGGACACACAAACAGAAGAAGATACCGACCCGATACAACAAAAGCTTCGCCGCGATTTGTACCCGGACTCGGATCAAGCGGTGTCAGATTGGCGCCAGGCTGAAGAGGTGCTGATTGAGGCCCGAAAGCGCGAAAGGGAACACAGAGAGTAGCGCCACATAACTGAAGGTAATAGTAGCTAGCATTTCAATGCTCTTAGCTAGCTTCATCTCCTCAGTTATTTCGGATAGGTCTTTGCGATACAGCCAAGTCTTTCACACACTCTCACTTGCCGGCTAGTGTTACATGTCAGTAGAGGCTTTAAAGGCATCATAGGGGAACCGCCTTGTTTTGGTCTGGGAACTTAGTTCACAAAGAGAAAAGAAAAAGGAATATCACAGATGCTGGATATAAAGAGCCGGCAGCCTCTGAGCTACACGTTTTAAGTTAGGGAAAGGCCGGCGTTGATGTTTCAGTCTTCTTCCCCTCCCCAAACTGGGCTCCTAAAGCTATAATCTGAAAGTTTCTGTGAACTGCTTGCTTGTGACGAAGTCTCTGAAAATGGTGTACCTATGCTTTGCCTTGTCCTAGCTAGACAGAGAGGTGTGGGCAGGGATGTTGCGTTTTAATACTAGGTACCTGGGTGGATATACAGTGGGAGGTAGGTTGGGTTACAAAAGTACCTAGGTATTTGGTTAATATCTATAAACTGAAAACTTTAAAATAGAAATGTTAAGTAGGTAGTTATGTAACTTATGCGCAAGTATGGAAAGATGTAGTAGTATCATTAATCACTCCTCCTTGTCAAAACCTGTTCTCATTGACATGCTATCATCAACATAAGATGCCCGCCATTCTCAAGCAAGTTCTGGCACGTAGAACATGTTGTCCATCTCTATATCTTTGTCCTCTTCGTCTTCTGAATCATGACTATACCACGATTGGATACTAATGTCCATAGGCACAGGCCCCTTCCTTTCGTTTTCAACTCCATAATCCCGTTCTTCGATGACGTGTTCACGAAGTACGTGGTGCGGCGGCAGTTCGGCATTAGGATCGTAACCGAGCCTGGGGAAATGGACGCTCGCTAGATGTTGAATAGCATCATAAAAATGTTCATATTTCTCGCCGTTTGTACAGGGTATGCATTGGTCGAATGGTACGGCTACAGGATAGGAGGTGTGGATTTGATGAGGTGGAACATCGCACATCCATCGTTTTCTTTGGTGGCATGCCCTCAAATGTTGCCATAACTCCTCTACTGACACATAAAATCCCGCTGTATCGAGACCGTCGAAATTGTGGAGCTCACAGAGATCTTGACAGAGCTTACAAAGATATAATGTGTGTCGCTGCTCATAATGAGCATCGAGATGCTCTCGACTAGGAAACACCTCTCGGCACATGTCATCTGCACACTGGGCTATACTGTCAGCATGATGCCAATACCAGTAGTGTGACGCGCCACTGTTTTCCAGGTCGTGCCAGGGAAGCCGTTCCAGACAACCGAACATTGCGCATACGCGAATTCCGTTCAAATTTATAGTACTCTCGGTACCGCCGAATCCGTTCGGCTCTATACTGCTCTCGACTGCATCGAGCGCCATGTCGGTGGTAAGACTCCCCCCCTGCCCCCTTTCTGCCTCGGGCCGTTCCAACGACGACGAAATTTCCACACCATCTGGGAAAGTTAGTTGGAGACGGCCCCTACGTTCCATTACTTGACTGTAACCCGAGGTTTCAGTTTGGGCTTGAGCTGAACGTGACGTAGTATTGAAATAACCCGCCCGGTGGTTTTCGGAGCCCAACCCTTCATTCATCCGGCCTAAATGTGCGCCTTCGGTTTGGATGATCGTATTCGTTCCTGATGTTTTAGACGCAGCTGTAGGTCTTTCTGGGCGTAGAGGTCTACGCGCAGGCTTGCACACATGAAACTTATTCATATGAGACTTTAAAGCCCTCGCTGTCAAGAATGGAGGGTACTTGCAGTCCGGAACGGTGCACATAGCAAGCCGAGTATGAGCCATTTCATGTTGGCGACGTAGGTCTTCGGAGACAAAGCCTTCCGTAGCGCGAGGGCAATAGCTCAGCCGGCAAGTAAAAGCCGAATTCCTAAACTGGCTTTTCCATAAGTTCAGGTCCATAAGGGGGATACCCGGGTATGTGTTCTGTTGAACAAGAAATCTGACGACTTCCTGGTAGCTTGACAACATGGCAGAAATGCCATCCCGTCTTACCGGATGATTTGAGCCTTGAATAGTCTGCGACGTGTTTAAGGTCTGAGTTGCAGGCTGGGGCTGTTGTTCAACTGTAGGGATTTCAAGTGTTTCTTCAATTATGTTAGATTCCAAGCGTTTCAAGGATCTAGCCTTGAGTGCCGCCTTTACATGCTTCTGGAGGAGTGGCTGGTCTTTTAGATGTGCCACTCTATCATTTAACAAGGTATCATCGACTCCATCGATGTCCTCATCTGGGGGTTGTATAAACTCCTCAAGCCTCTGTGCCAAATCCGAGGCTAAGGAAAAGACTTGGGAGTCAGGTTTGAATTCTCCTAGGGCGGCATGACGCAAGAGATGCTCAGTCCAGAACTCGGTAGCATACACATGTAAGCCGTGGAAACCCTTGACTACTCGAATAGCTTTTGAATCTTCGGAGCCAGCGACAAGGTTATCGAGTCCGGAAAGAAGACAGTTGATCGTAGAAGTACATAGTTCGGTGGTAGCGTCCTTCTCAGTGATTGTGAACTCGTCAGGGGCTGGCTGATGGGCTTCGGGCGAATGGGGTGTCTCAAGTGACTGAAGGAACCTAAGGCGTACATTAGGGTCAAGGGACCTCAAGTAACAATAAACCATCAGCAGGGAGTTGAACTGCGATTTTATATACGTACTCCTTGACAGAGATATGTATGAATATCAGACTCGTGTCTGGTCTCTCCTCCACCAATGGCCCACAAATATCTAGAACGTAGCTAGGAACTACGTGTGACGTTATTGAAGACCCTGATCCGAATGTCAGCGCTGATAAGAACTCCATCCGCTTTAAAGGTCTCTTCGAAAACGCTATCCATCCAAATATGCATTTGAGGCGGTCAACTGATCTCTTGTCTAGGCGGATAAGAATCTGCGTCATAATTTTTTTGTAGCTATGGATGTTAGCTATATTGCAGTGAAAATACTAGGCAGACTTAGCGTACAACTCAGTTAATCCCTGGGGTAATTCGTCAATGGATGATTTCATTTCCGCACCGCTAAAGAATATGTTGCTTGCCAAATAATCTAGGACGAGGCGAGCATATAGGAACATGCCTATTGACCTGGGTCAGTTCACCGATGCCTTTCCTTTTGGAGGGGTAGTAGGGGATTGATAGTCATTGTACCGTTAGACTTATTGGTAATAAGCCGGATAATTTCTTCAATTTCCTGAGGCCCATGGTATAGCTGCTGTAGCCTCTCGTGTATGGGCTGAAGTTGAAGTCGTTGAGAGACGTATTGCCTTATAGCAAGCTTCACGCTGTTTCTTTCCTCAGTTAAGGAAATGACCCGCGATTTTTCCAGTCGCTTCGTCAAAGTAGGCGAAGCCCGGCTGGAAACCAACACCTTACAAACCGTAGCACCCTCGACGGGATCCTTCGTTACGATTTGATCTATCAAATTCATAACGCTAGCCTGCTGTCGTGGCTCGCATTCATTTAAGCCATCGATGACAATCCGAATGTACTTTCCTTGGCGTGGGTTGTTGGATATGACTTTGAGTAAAGTGCGTAGCAACTTCTCAAGTTCTCGAGCTGCGGGAGGCCTTTTGCCCAGCACATAGTCTTTGTGAACATGGGCAACTAACTCGTCGCTGTGGCGGAGGAGCTGGAGCAAAATCGACCTTAAAATTTGATCGTATAAAGTCGAAGTGGCATATCTCTGACTGCAGAAATGTCGGATGATAAACAAATTTGGCGGCTTTGTGAGACCTATAATGTGAGAAGCTATCACACTTTTTCCGGACCCGGGTGCTCCTTGTAGCCAGAGGAGTGGACAATCTGGAATGTCTTGAAGCCAGACTTTCATATTTCGATTTGTCAGAGCCCATGAGCAGTTACTCGCAAATTTGGAACTCTCCGAAAGAATTGCCTCAAGAATCTCAATCTGTTCCGTCTCGTCAGCTTTGAACCATGCTATTATCGACTCGTACTGTTTGCTAGACTCTCTCTCGCCCAATTGCTGTATCTCCGTAAGACTTTTTTCCTTCCAGCTTCTGATCTCCTCACGCATCTCCCGAATGACCGATATATTGCAGGCATTGGCTTGTAGATCGACGAGTTCTTCGTGACGTTTCATGTCGGCGAGTATGTTATCAAATCGTCTCTGAAAGCGGCCCCAAGACGTCATGAATAGCAGTGTCCAGCCTGGCGGCCCCGTCTGTTAGAACAATTTGAATCCTTTAAAGGAAGAAAAGCTCACTATTACGGCGCACAAACTGATAGGCGTTCTTGTGGAACATTAGTATGTCGGAATAAAACACAGCCAGTGTATCTTGGAAATCGATATTGGTGGCAAGAGCTTTGCTCAGCACCTTGAACCGGCCTAACGATTCGGCAATTTTTGCGTAGCCGTCCATGATTTTTTCAAAGGCTTCAACATACTCAGAAGCGATTCGAAGGATCAAGGTAATCGGTGCCCATATCCAAGCCAAATATGGTGTTCCATTGCAAAGAACGTTGACGACTTGTGAATAATGTTCCATTCCCTCAAACAGCGGCATAAGCCGTTTCATATTGCGAAGTGCCTGTCGAGCTGCAAGCCGACTCTCGATATCGAGAGCCGCTCTTTTGACATCCTCCAAGGTCATCGAAGAGAGTTCATAAGAATCATCTAGAGTGATGCTGTGCTCGAGGTCATCAGAAGCAGATTGCATCACTTGCCTCGCAGTAGCCGAAACCAGGCGTTTGAGAGGCATGGTGAAATCGAATAGGGGCAATCGTAAATGAGAACTATGATCAGAGAGCAGAGTAGACAGGTCAGTTGTGATTGCATTTGAGGTCTTTTCTGAGTACTGAAAAGTCAATTTACAACATGAATGGCTTAGCTCATATCTACTAAGTAGTAGATAGGTGGACAGGTAGAGCGGAGGTGCAGGGTGTGCTGGCTGGCCGACGCTGCTCACAGCAGGGACAGCCCCCAATTATATAGGGATATCATCGGATATTCATATACTGGATAATAGGGCTTGTCTAAATTTTACGCCCGAGGTTGCACAACACCTTTCAGCTGTGGCTGTGATCTAACTAGGCAGACCTGAGGTAGTGTTCGATTATAGCCCGCCTGGACGCCACCTTGAACCGATGGACCAAGCGTCCTTCCATTCGGTTCGATAGCGGTCTGGGATGCAGAAACAAGTATGTATCAAGTCATCAAACTAAGCACTGCGGTACCTATCTACCTTTAATTATGGTACTACGACGTTGCTCCTCCATGAGTGGTGCCGACTCCAACAGCACCGCCCCAGTATGTAATTAACATGCATACTAGGTAGGTAGGCACAGGCTGCCTTACCAACCTCCTTATCCTAAGGATTAGGGCAGCTGTTCCGAACCTATAGAAGCCTTGGTACCCACGAACCGGCAGCATAACACTACAGTTAGTTCCCCACCGTAGCATTGTTTATCGTGTTGTTTTTATCACGACTGTCTCCCTCGATTCGAAAACTGAGACACGAGCATCACGAAGATGTCTGATCAAGACGACTCACCACGGGCCACTAAGCGTCCACGGCGACATAAGACACTTACAGAGGCAAATATCAACCCAGTTTTCATTGACGATCTTCCATCTCCATCAACTAAGGTTTTAGTTGACGTCGAATGCCAACATCCTACCACCGATCCACCCGTGGCTGTCGCTTCTCCCAATGAGCAGTGGGACAAAAATCCCCTCTCCGAGTTTTTAATCTGGCCAGCAGAAGAATCTCAAGACGTATCATGCTCTTCTATGCCAAGCCCAAACCACGATAGTAGGCAACTGGGAGAATGCGACGCGACGCTGCCGAGTAATCCAGACCGAAAAGGCTCCTCGCCACTATCAAGTGATATCCAGAATAATACAGACTCTATTCTAAATGTCTCCGGTAAAGAAGAGGCCGAAGATGGCTCGACTATAATTTGCTTTGGGATGGTAAGCCTGATATATCCTGTAATGTGCCGTTAGATGTTGACCACGTCAGATTTTCCGAGTAACCGCCACGTACGAGCACCAAGCATCACAGAATCTTCCAGCCTCTTTTGAGGTGCAGCTGGATCCATCCAGCCGCTTCAGTTCGAAACAGTATCCTTTTATACGTGGTCGAATGACTGAGCACGGCCAAACAATTGCGGATTTGCTAGAAGAAGGGACCGTGATACTATATTCTGTTTGCACAGTCGATTCCAAGTCTATAACAAAGAAAAGCAGCCGGAGGGCCATGAGGTTGCCGTGCACCTTAGATATCACTGTTTATGGACCAATCAACCTATTAAGTGAGATTGGTGCATGGTTTCAATATTATGAGATTTATTTACAGGATCCCCGGGTCTGCCACATGGACACTAGATACTGCAACCCCCAAAAGTTGTCATCGAGCGTTAGGCCGTGGCCTTTAGTTTCGGAAATTGTTTCAGGAGGCTTAGTTCTAGCCCAGAGGGAGCTCCCACAACATCCTGATTTCTTAGACGTCTTGAGCAGCCATATTGACCTAGAGGAGGCTCCCCAGCCGTTAGCTATTCAGACAGCTCTCAAAGGGTGAGAATATCTGATGTGCTTCAGCTCTTCTAATTGAAGCTAACGAAGTAATGCAGTCATCAGAAACAAGCTCTAACCTTTATGTTAGACCGCGAGCAGGGTTGGGGGTTCAATAGAGATCAACCAGATATCTGGGAGATTCGTGACGCCGGAACCGGAGGAGTGTAAGCACTGACCTTCAACGTCTTCATCACGGCGGGTTATCGAGAATCTATTGCCATTAAGACTACATAGTTTCGACTGACTCGATACTAGGTTCTTGAATACAGTCTCCCGTGATTGCCAAGCCGAAGAACCCCCAGCCTTCTACGGCGGTATTATAGCCGACCCAATGGGCTTCGGAAAAACCCTTACAATGATAGCTCTCGTTGCAGCTGATAATGAAGCTGACAAAAAGGCCGACGTATGCATGGAAGATCTACAAAACGACAAACCTGATACTACGGCAACACTTGTGATAATCCCGCCGCCTCGTATGTTTCCTCTCCTATAACTAACCCTTTAAGCTATTTAACATTCATTGTTGTAGTACTTGGATCCTGGGAAGAAGAGCTAGCCGAGTGAGTTGTGGCTTCGATTCTATAAGCATGCGCTGATATGTACAGACACGTTGTTAATGGTGGACTTGTATGTCGACGTCACCACGGGAGAAGTAGGATAACCGAAATTGGTGAATTCGACACTGTCAACATCGTTCTTACTACGTACCACACTGTATCCGCAGATTGGAAGACAGGTAGAGATGGTGAAATTTCCCCTCTTTTCTCTGTACGCTGGAAGAGAATCATATTAGATGAAGGTATGAATTTGACATCGCTTTATTTCTCGTCTAATCTAGCTTGTAGCTCATTTCATCCGCAATGGAAATGCGAAAATGGCTCGAGCAGTGTGCGAACTTGAATCAGCCTCTCGATGGGCTGTTACTGGGACTCCAATACAGAATCGTCTAGGAGACCTTGCGAGTTTGCTGAAGTTTATTCGAGCATATCCGTACACAGACCCTAAGCAGTTCGACGCCGACGTTTCTCGTCCATGGAAATCCGGAGAGGATGAGGGGGCTGTGAAGAAGTTGAAACGCCTTTCGGCTTGCCTGTTGCTGCGCAGACCGAAAGGCGCCATAGATCTTCCACAGCGAAGAGACCTACAATTTGTTGTTGACTTTACACCAGAAGAGAGAGCCGTTTACGATCAGATTAGGAACCAAGCAATTATCAATATCAATGAGGCTCTTAGCAACGACAGCGGGGCCTCTAACACGTACATATATGTTAACGTCTTGCAGCAGATAGAATCGCTTCGATTGTTTAGCAATCTAGGATTGCATTACTTTTCTAGACACAGAAAGCCACCGCCGCAATCCTCCGGGCTCGAAGAATGGAAGGCAAATGCTCAACGAACGTTTAATTCACAACAAGAAATGGCATCGATAGTCTGCTCGCAGTGTTCTTCCACACTCGGATTGACGGAGACCCTTCTCGATCATTCTACCGAGACTGCACGCTTCACTAGCTGTCTACGATTTATTTGCAGTGAATGCGCGAGTAAGACGTCTCTTTCTGGGCAGACAGTAGGTTGCGGCCATACGCCCCCCTGCCCAGTGGCATCTGTATCGACAAGTGGTGTCGCCCTTGAGGAGGTAGAGAGCCTCGTTGCTCCAGAAGATCAGCCAGGATCTCGTGCTTTACCATCGAAGATTAAAGCCTTGCTGGAAGATATTAAACGAGTCCCAAATGATGTGAAATGGTAAGCCCTCATGACCATGACTGTCGTTTTGCTTCCGCCTGGCCCCTTCCTACGCCACAGCCTACCTAGCTGACAATTTTTAGTATCGTTTTCTCGACGTGGCGACTTACACTCGACCTCATCGCCCGCGGACTAGACAAGGAGGGAATTCGCAACATTCGATTCGACGGCAAAGTGCCGCAGAAAGATCGTCATTCTGTTGTTACAGCGTTTAATTCAGACCCTACTATTCGGGTCATGCTACTGACCTTATCATGCGGAGCTGTCGGGTAGGATGCCCAGAGCTCTATCTCTTACGGGAACTAACCTGGTCATAGTCTTACATTGACAGCTGCATCTCGAGCATATTTGATGGAACCACACTGGTAGAGTACCTCTCTGTCCACATATCACTGTTTAATCTGCTAACAAATCAGGAATCCAACCTTGGAAGAACAAGCACTCGCGCGGATTCACCGCCTAGGTCAACGTCGAGAGGTAGAGACTGTGCGCTTCTATGTACGGGACTCATTTGAAGAGGTAACTACTTATTCAATATACATCTCACGGTCACTCTGCTGACGAATGCGATATAGCAAGTCATGAAGGTACAAGAGTCTAAGAAACAACTCGCCGGAGTGTTGCTTTCTCCCCATGAGAGTGCACAGACCAGTGATAACCTAGGAGCGCTTGAAGTATGTATCCTTACGACCGCTTCAATATCAACAGCATTAACACACGATAAGAAATTACGATCCTTACTATAAAACCTGAGAGACAGGGAGAGACGGAACTAGATAGGGGATTCAAAAAAGATGAGACTCATTGCACTAGTTAGACTAGGTGTGGGCTAAGCCCCCAGGGGTAGCTTCACACAGTACCCTTCCAATCTAGTAGCCAGCACCCTTATAAATCAGGCCAGGCCGACTGTCATAGCAACATCGAGTTTCCGTCGCCGTTGACAGTATTTTTCCATTTCTAGTGTCGCTAAATACACATACAAACATTATGTAGAGGGGATAGGCAACTATGCTCATTTCAACCTTATCGGGCGCATTATACCAGAGCAACGTCTGGAGTTCCGGAGCTGGATCAGTAATCATTTAATAGAGCTATCGTAAGTTGCGAGGGAAGTTCGTGATCATCCGGCTCCAGGTATATTGAATAGGTGCTTTCGGCGTTAAGGGGTAGCGTAACGAACCATGGTGATCTCCGACAGCAATTGAACTACCTGCATTTGGGGTATTTTCGCACTGCGCATAGATTTATCAGCGACCAAATCCCGAACATCACACCTACTCCCGAGAACATCTCTGCTTCGGTATTCTACTATTGATGTAAGTGATGACTATTGTTGTTGCGCGAAGGCCTTCTAAACTACATTCCTATGCCTTGTAATAGTTACCCTGGTTGTTGCGTTCTCTCACACTCTTATTCTGTTGAACGCCTTATTAATAGATTATGTAGGCATAAGGGATTTGCTTACCGCCACGTAGCAATAATGCTATTGGAGCCATAATAGTTTACTAGACAGCAATTAGTCCTATTTGATTACAGTCGTGATATCAGGAACAGATAAGGCTTCAAAGTCAGTTATGAAACAATATACGATAGAACTATTAGTATGCCGCTTATTAGATTCAATGTTCCTCTGAGGTTGATCAATTACTACGCTTCGAACACCACTCAGGTACTTTTTAGCGGCGATATTGTCCTCTGCATCGGCCCGCACGTGGGGAAGTAGGGAAGCTATGTTGCAGACCATCCCTCGTGTTCTATGGGCTTCCGTGAGTTCACACCCCCCTCTCATCTTTGATTGTTGCTGTTGGGGCCATAAGGGACAGGTGTGGTATATGAATGCAATCAAGACTGGCGAAGGTGTCACTTACCTTATGCAGCAGCTACCTGTGGCGCTTAGAGTACTTACCGGTCTGTACCTATCCATTGCCTACCTAGGTAGAGCCAGCCGCTACAACCTAGGTGATTGCGCCTCATTTTTCGGGGTCAACCTCGCCCCCCAGTTTTTGATTTTTCGCCAGATCTACCTCCTACTTACACTATTATAGCATAAGCCCGACCCCTATATCCTGAGGCGTGAGTATGTACTATTCGTCTCGAATTAGTAGACATTTATTCCATGAGCTCCAAAATATAAGACCATAGAGGTGTTACACGTACTGACCTGGCCCATGCTACTGGGACCGAACTGATCTGATCGGGACCAGCCCGACTATACAACCTACCCGGCTACACAAAGTCTTCAGCTTTCTCGCAGGCCTGTAGAATAATTGTACGAGATTTCGGGAGGCTTTATATGAGGGCCAGCAGGAAGCCGGAAGGCAATAATAGGCGGCAAGGTCCGCAGAGCTAGGCCAGGTTACTAGAAGGGTGAAGGCACTGCGTAAACCTTCCGGAATTATGAAGTAGTATTACTAGAATTCTTGAAGACTTAGTAATTTATTATATCAATTGAATCATAGATTCCAAGCCCTACTAGAAGGATAGTAAGAACCTACCTCCTGCTTGAAGTTATAGTATGACACATAGAAGCGGGAGACTTAATTAAGTGTAGGTCTTCTTACCTCGCAATCCTCCTTCCTTCGAATAGATTTTCTTATAGCTATGTTGTCTGGTAACTTGAAACTTATATAGCTATCTAGGCTAATGTAGTGATGATAAGCGCCAAAGAGTAATGCTCTGTAATAGAGAACGGTTGCTTTCATTGACGACTTAACCCCCCCCCCTCCCCGAGGCTTTTCCTTAGTCATTATTACTTATTTTTATATTCTATTTGACCTGAGCCGTGAAGATCTATCGTCCTGGCGTGTTAGATTCTCAGCTTTCGAGTCATTTGACGCGACGCCGAATGCGAGCCCACGTTGACCTGGGCCATTTTATTGTAGCACGACGATTGTAACGTACTTCCTTTTCAGCCGAGTGCGGTATATCGTTTTGATCCGACTTTTGTACAATCATGTTTTCAACAGGCGCTGCCACTAGGCTTTCAGACCCCTCATCACCAGTGTCTGAATATCCTATTGTCGACTCTAACCTGCGATTCGACGTTTGACTGTCCCAAAACCCGTCTGCGTACGAAACGAATCTATCCACAGTCAGACCGCTCGTTTTTGTTTCGTCTTTCTTCTGCTCGTGTAAAAGTCTTGGGCTGCCGCTCTGCTCAGGATGGATTTCGCTGGCTGAACACCTGGAACTGACAGCCGATGCAGGGGATAGTGCATTAGTAGTGTTGATCTTTCGCAATCGTTCAACAGTACTGAAGATGTCCGTACATACACGGTCGACTGGGGATCGGTTTCTCTTATCAACAACAAACATTTCGTTTTCAATCAGATCTAGCATTTGCTCTACAAAAACATCACCTTTTGCATAACTCCGTAGCTCCTTAATCCACTATTAACATGGTCAGCAGCTTAGTCGACAAATCAGTTTGTTCACCATACCTTTAAGACGGTACCTTTAACCTTAGTTTTTACATAACAATTTGTTGTGGTTATGAAAAAAATACTCAGGTTCTTCGAACATTTCGGTGGGGTCATCCTGCGTGGCCCTCTGGGAACTCAAAGTCTCTGACAGATTTGAGTCCTCTCAGCCACCACGTACAAAGCTCCAAGAAAACGCACCCGAGAGGCCATACGTCGTATTTCGGGCAAATATGATGGCCGGGAATGTCCATCTCAGGGGGGCGATATAACTCCGTGCACCCGTCGAGTCTTGTAGGGGAGACCTGAGATCTTGTGACACTAGAATGATATCGGGTGAGGCCAAGATCAGAGAGTACCAAAAGGCAACGCTCTTCCCTATAGGAGGAGAACCATAGTATGTTATGTGGCTTGATGTCACCCCGAAATCCATGCGCAGCTTTTCAGCACTCATGACATCCCGAATTGAGTATTCATCAATAGCTTGAGCCGGAGACGGGGAAATACCGAAGCCCAAATCACGCACATTGATAACCGATGATCCGCCATGGTTCTCCCATGTTTTCAGCGGGTTCGAAAAATCGTCGTCCTCGTTTTCAAGTTGACTTTTGCCATCATGGTGTTCGGGGGCATCCCGAGAAGGCAGACGGAAGCGCCTGCTAATATGGCCCTCCGAACCTGATTCTAGAGCCGAACTGGAGTATCCAGAGGCCGTAGATCCATTGCGTGGGACTAAATACGGGTCCATATCTGCTGATCTGTAGTGTAAACATAAAGACTAATGCTATTTGGTAAGTGAACGAAGGATAGTTAACTACATGACGAACTGTTGCCGGACAATTTATCCTTGCCAAACCACACCATCACCCATACAAGCGTCACTGCGTGCTAAAAGTTGAGGGATGTAGGATGGCGAACAGAGCACATCCACGGCTGGTAACAATACTCCGATGTGCGAATGAATGGCCCCCAGGCTAAATATACTCATCGTATCACTCGCGCCCCCAATTTCGAATTCAACTCACAAAATCCTCGCATGTTTCAGTTATGAAATACCTGAAATGTATACGCGGCCCGTGGGCTGCGTTCACGTTGGTCTTGGTGATGTATTTAGTAGCTGTGACGGGAAAACGGTGCATCGAGGATTTGGCGGTAATATGCATATAGTGACACAAGCAGCAATCAGGGTGGTGGCGAAGTTTCAATCGCCATTAATAACAAACACTGCCACCACAGCGTTGTGTAAAGTGGAAAAACCCACATCTTTCGTTTGTAATTGGACGGCGGTAGTATCAGCTGCAAGCAATCGTGTTTTCATTATATGAGCTATGCCTAGCGACCTAGGATTTCCGACAGCTCAACTTTGTGCTGGGCTTTTATCTAAACCTAATGCCACGAAAGACAGTCTGGTCGTGGCTAGTAATCAACAACAACAATAACAGCAGCGAATACGAAGATCAAGTCAGTTTATTAGATTACATATTTGTTTCGGACATCTAGAAAACCGTACAGATGTTGCCGTGTGCACTCAAATTTGTGAGAAAAGACCGAGATCGTGTCGTCCTGACCGAACACCCCGACCGCATACACCCTCGCGATCTGTATCTATGGCTACTACACAAATACGGCGAGCCCCACGTTAGAGTATCCTTAAGAAGGGAGATCTATGTCATATATATCGACCGCACAGTTGTGAACATCTCTGACTACGTGAGCAAAAGCCCGTATCATGCCGAGTGTATAGGCACGTCTAACTAACAGTTAAAGTGTAAGGACACATCAGCAGATACCGATACAGAGGCAGATACCGAGAAGATACAGCAGAAGCTTCGTCGCGACTTGATCCCAGACACGGACCAAATACAATTAGATATAGACAAGTCTATAGAAGTGATGAGGCAAGCTCGACTGCGCAGTATGGGGGTGAAGGTGTAGTGCCACATAATTGGAGGCAATAATAGCCGACATATCTCCAACTAGCTTCATCAATTCGGCCAGTTCGATACGGCTGTACTACACAACAAAATCCCGCATACGCCTGTGTGTTGATGATTTTCTTTTGAGATTTGTGTTGATGCTACTACAAGGGGATGGGTCTGCTAGCAGAGTTTCAGAGACGGCTCGAGGAAATACTTGGTTTTAGTCTAGAGGACTCGATTTGTGAAGAGAGGAGATCTTGGGAGACGTGTCTAATTACCGAGGTAATGCGGGCACTTCAATCGCGGCTGGCTAGTCTATGGGCAATGGCATTACCACTATCCTTTGATTTTGTGTTGTCTTCGATATGGCGCTGGACTTTTTACTACATGAGTATGCACAGATCATCTATTTAGTTATCTAGGCCCGTCTAGTTTCTCTGACCAATATTTGGCGTTCCAATCAAGCTTTGTGAAGGTTTCTACCAAGTGCCTGGCCTAGGTCAAGTGTCCTAGGCGCGGTTTGTGCATATGCAAGTTTGTCAAAAATACGCACAGCTTCCATTTTACCATCTACCTAGACTGCCTACGTTGTTCGAGAATCAACATCCTATAGTAGCGTCGCAGCTCAGGAAGATTCCAAGGCCTTGGGATATACCACGCGTAAATGATAACGGCACAGGCCAACAGTACCTTAGCTATCAATTTGGGTCAGTACCTACCTACCCCAAGCACTATAGATGTCCGTCTCAGTGAGAGGGGTATCTCCGCAGGGGGTCGTGCATGGTAACATTTCTTAGTCTAGCAGCACTCTTACCAATTAGTTAGGCGATAACGAGTTTTTGTCAGGATATACCACTTCTAGTGTGGATACTGTGCTCATATTCTAGAGGTCAGGATGGTTAACTGGTATGCTATTTTGATCTCATCATGCGCATTTTACCGGAGCGGATTCTGGAGTTCCGGAGCTTGACCAGTAATCATTTAATGTCGTCGCGAGTCGCTACGGAAATTCGTATAAAAGCTAAGAAGGCACTCTCTGCATCATGGCGACATCAAATGGCGTCGTTCGGGGTTATGAAATTCATGTAACGAAACTTGGCAATCTCCGACAGTAATTGAACGGCCTGCAGTTGCGGTATCTTCGCACTACGGATGGAGATTTATCAGCGACCAGATCCCGAACATCACGCCTACTCCTGAGAACACCTCTGCTTCGGCATTCTGCTGTTGATTGAAGATGGACGAGATGGTGCCTTTGCGCTGAGTAATGATGATTGCGCGCTAGAGCTAGGCGATGGCGACGGCGATAGCAACATGGTATATAGAAGAGAATCTCGGATTAACCGAAGATGATCGCAGCCGCTGTGCTGAGTATTTAAAAGCAGGCTCGAGTAGGTTTTTCACAAACCTCACGAAGCGATAGCATCCTCGGGCAAAAGACTCGTAACGAGGCCGCAAAATAAACAATCGAAGCCATCATCAATAGGATTCCCCAGTTCTCGATCAACTTCACACAACATGGGCAAATTCACGAACGTTATCCTCATCGGCGCCACTGGTTCTATTGGTAGTGTTGTGCTGGAAGCCTTCCAGAATGACACGGCCTTCAACTTGACAGTCCTGCAAAGGGCTTCATCTAAGTCGCGCTTACACGAGCACTTGAAGATCATCACTATCGCAGACTCGTACCCGGTAGAGGAACTCATTGCGGCATTCGACGGCCAAGATGTTGTCGTCAACTGCATGACCACCTCGTCCGTCAGCGACCAGTTTGGGATGGTGGATGCCGCTATCGCCGCAGGGGTCCAGCGCTATGTACCCAGCGAGTACGGACTAGATAACACGAGGGCGGATGCGCAGGCTCTCAATTCTGTCTTCGAACAGAAGGGCAGGGTTCAGGAATACTTGCGCGCGAAAGCCGACGAAGGCAAGATCGAGTGGATGAGTATCTCATGCGGCATGTGGCTCAAATGGGCGATGGCCAACGATTTCCTAGGTATGCATGTGCGGGAGCAGCGATTCGTGTTCTGGGACGAGGGTACCGGCTATTTCTCCTGCACGACGGAGGAGAATACCGCTGCCGGCCTCTTGCAGGCGCTCAAGGTGCCTGAAGAAACCAAAAACATGAACGTGCAGCTCAGCGACTTCGCCATCACGCAAAAGCAGCTACTCGATTCAATCGAGAGAGTCCAGGGCGTCGAGTACACAACTGAAACTGTCAACAGCGAGGAGCTGATCAAGGAGAAGCAGGCGGCAGCAAGACAGGGTGATGTGATGGCGACTATGGTGCTCATTGAGACGGGATTCGTGACCGGGAGGTTCGGCGGCCACCTGGAGAAAGAGGGCGCGATCTTGAACGAAAAGTTTAGGCTTCCCAAGCGCACGATTGATGAGGTTGTCGCCAACGCTCTGAAATCAGCGGGAGTTTTGTGAGGCGGTCTTCTTAGCCATGATCGAAGTATCTTATTTTGTTTGTAGGAGAGATAAACCGTTTCGCCCCGCTCGATTGCACCGGCCCGCAACCGTTATAGCGTCTGCTCCACATGACAAAATAGGCAAGTGGGGTTGACCCTCCACGACCTAATTAAGCTAGACTAGGGTCATCCTCATCATGGCGGAATGACGACATAGGTATATATGATTCAGTGAATAACTACACCTTCAGGCCGACAAAGCAATTAAAAAACAATCATATGCCTAGGATATCATCATATTCTTGCTGCAGTCACTCTTCTACTTCATTTACTACGTAATATCTACGAAAACATCGACGACAACGAACTCTCACTTCTCCAAATGGCGGACCGTAGTAGTAGCGTAATGAATCGCGTGCAAGCAAAAGCCCAAGAGGTCGCGTAAGCTTCATTCGCTTTTTGCCAACACAGAGCCCATAAGTTAATATCTATCAGGAAAGAGGATTACGATAAGGCCAAAGTACTCCTCTCCTCAGCAGCCAAGAGCGGCTCCTACTTATATCCTTTCAAGTATGACATACACACCCAGCCGCCTAATCCCCTGACCCTGCACATTCACGAGAAGCTAAGATCACACCAAGAGGAATCTTCTACTTCCTTACCCATAGGGCGCTATGGAAGCCATTTCTATCTCGACTCTTACCTACAATTGGTCTGACCGTAGGTGTTACGGCAACCATGTTCTTCTTCACCTACCTTCCTCAGCTAGCCATCCTCGTCTTTGTCAACGGTCCCCTCGCAGTCTTCACAACGGTTCTTCTCATACTCAATGAGAGCTCTACCATCTCGAACATCATCGCGCGCAATTTTATCTTGCAGGATGCCATTCTGGACACCTTCGATGGAACCCTTGTCGCGAGGAACGCCACTGGTGTTGTGAGCGAGGGCCGTCAGCTAAAGTCGGGAAACGACCCCATCGCAAGACTTGGCAAAATCTTAAAGAATCCATTCAGCAAATTCACTCCGAAGGCTATCATTCGATATATAATGTATCTCCCGCTCAACTTTATCCCAGGTATGGGCTATTCCGTGATGACGCTAGACCGCGGTCTTTCCGGTTGACACATTGCCTTATTATACAGTCGTGGGAACCATCATCTTCATCGTCCTGCAAGGTATTCATAAACTCCCCTCGCTTTCTAGATGAACCTAATATGGTTTGTAGGCCGAACGCGAGGTAAATCAGTCCACGGTCGAGTATGTTCCATAGTCCGATGTTGAGACATGGTCTAATATGGCATGACAGTACTTCCAATTAAAGAGTTGGTCTTCGTCGCAGCAGCGGGACTGGCTTGAACAGCACAACGGCCCATACACCACGTAAGTATTGAGAAATATTACATCTTAAAGCATGACGCTCTATCAATCCCGAGAGACAATATCGCCTATGATTGCAATGACCTACGGATTCGCCGAAACATCTGTCTCCCCCTGTGATCATGGATATCGAGTGTGCCTAACCGGAAATTCCAGGTTCGGAACGATTGCGACTCTTCTAGAGATGCTCCCGGTAGTCTCCACATTCTTCGCATTTACAAACACTGGTGAGGACCTACTTTTTCCCCGTTCCGTAACACAACCTTGACTAACAGCTGTCACCGCAGTGGGTGCTGCGCTGTGGGCTGCCGATATCGAACAGAAGAATACCAATCTGACCGCAGGCACGGCTCCAAATCTGCGCGAGTCCGCTAGGAAGGCCGAATGAAGGGTTACACGGAGGGTGTACAAAGCCGAAATCTCCGAGATTAGGTGCTCGACTCTGCTGGCTCATAATCAGACAAGCTGAATATAGATGCATCCCTTACGCGAGGATCTTTTCGGTAGTTGGAGATAACGTTGGGGAGTTTTACGGGTCCTTCCTATGTTTTTATGACACAATAATCGGCAGAAACTCAAGTCTGTTGCTGCAAATCTCTACAAGTCACACAGAAGAATATGCATTACCTAGGCAGTGTTTAATTCCTTTCTTCTTCACCTACCTATGAAGTCAAGCATCTCTAGCACTATTCTACGATAGGCCGCTTATACGAGCCTTCGGGCTTTTCATCGGCTTTATCAATTAATTAAAGAAAGACTTAGTCTATCATACAAATACACATAATGGCACTTATGGTAAAGCAGCGTCAGTTGAGTTGAATCGGTTGTAGTTCGCTAAGAATTTGCCACATTTGTAGTACCGAGTAACAGAATCGGGTGCATCCTAGCTGCCGGTAATTGCTAGATTACAGACATTCTACAGCACGATATTAGATGGTTTCCATGGGCTCATGGTCGGCCCAGCACCGAATGGCTATTTCATGTTACTCTCGCCACCAACCGAAAAGGCGTCAAGCTCGTTTCGGTTGTGTCACGGACTCTCAAAAAGTCTGTGACGAAAAGACAAACTACGGATAGATGCACCGCCCATCTCATCATCGAGATTGGCGGACGTCTTACTTACCCAGCGGACTCAGAACGTATCGGTGAGTAAGAATCGCATCTAAGCTACGTCAACTGTAGATTTAATTGACCTTTTAATTCCTGTTTGTTCTATTCTTGCTTATATAATTTCTAGTGTCTTGCTTTGTCTTCTCCACTTATGGGTTTGTCTGTCATCTATATCATCCTATCGACCTACGTGGGTGGGACATGTGCGTCTCACATGCTATCTCCATAGGGTGCCTTACGGTTTGTATAGAAACTAATACCGTAACACCATACTAATTTGAAAAAGCTCTATTATCAGCGAATCTAGTAGCCGTAGTCCTACATTACCATGGAAGTTATTACCATTCTAATCCCTCCGAACTTGTGTAGAAGACAGACTTGTCTACGAAAGACCGAACTGTAGAGGATGGCAGCTACCCGTCGCAGGCCGATCGAGGAAGTACAAGAATACCACGAGATCTCCGTTTTCGTGTACGCGAGGAAGGATCAGGCCCAGCAGGTGGATCAGGGATAAATTACATCGTTAAACAGACTCACGCGAGGCCGACCAACGGTTTCTCATAACTCGGATGCTGGATTGAAACATAACGTATCGGGAAAAGCGATGTTGATATTGCCCACAATAGTTGTAAGATTTGTATCCGGAGAAAGCAATTAAGTATATCATGACTGATCTAGAACACAATCCACCTAATTGTTTGAGTTTGCTTATTATAAGTGATACCTACCATAGGAGTAATGAGATATCTATGTTGACTATAGCCATCTTTAAACTTATACCGCCGAGATTATGCCATTTTAGCAAGAATACCTAATATAGCCATACCTATATGTGATTCAGCATGAGCAACGCCTAACAACATCTCCTGAAAGGGGTACAGATTTGGATAGGAGGTCCTGAACAACTCTTAGCTGCTTACTCTCACGAGAATTTCAAAGGGAAGTTGTTACCCAACAGGTCGCGTGCATGTAGCTGTGTACGTGTATCGTAGTCAACACGCTCCACGTTGTGGGCCAACATCAGCACCACTTGATAGATTATTATACACTGCCTTCAAGGTATCACTTTCACGCACCGGGTGTAGCAATACCTCTACGTCACGCGATTTAACGTGTTTGTCTTCAATATTAACGAGTTCTGAACTACCAAAGGATACCTGCATCTCTGAGGAGGCACATGTCTCGCTCTATTTTATATAAGCCCCCTATACGTGATATCGCCGTTTTTGGTCCGGGATCGCCTAGGGACTTACCTATGCCTACCCTACTATTCCTCTAGATCACTGTCTTCTCATACATCGTACTTTCCATCCTTGATCACGCTCTCTAATATTACCAGTCAAAAACCCGTCGTTTCTTCCTACTAACTCAACGACGCCTCTCTCTCTCTCTTTTATCACTGGTCCCTCAGCCACCTATCATACATCTTGAGGTCGCTCGTTACTATTGCAAACCCAACCATTCATAATATTTCCACCTGTTTTTCTATCGTCCTTATCATCGTCACCTTCAACAGTCTTTCTTATGGTGTTTAAGCACCCATTTTGCGTCCACTTCAGTCTCCAGTTTCCGATCCAAGAAAACAACCATGAGAGCCTTGACTCTCGCTGCCGGCCTTGCGTCGGTTGGCCTCCTCCTGGGATGTCTTCCAAGTATCTACGCCTTTCCAGACTCAAACCAACCTTCTGATGGGCGTGGTGTATCGAATGAAGACGCCGCTGAGGCCCCAAATTACGCTCTTTACGGAGGGCCTCCAGCAAACCGTGGTGCCTATGACTATATTACTATTACGTATGGAGGATACGGCCCTCCGCCCCCGCCTCCCTCGTCGTCTATGGTTTCCCCGTCATCTAGCTTGAATGAATCAGTTACAGCAACCGCCACTTCGAGCATCTTGACTGCTAACCCTTCTAGTCTAACTACTAGCATCTCATCAGGTGAGCTACTCTCATAGTACTGTTGCAAGAATCGTCCAAGCGCTTGCTTTCATCCACATCCATCTATACCCAGCATGTCTAGCCCAGGCATAATTTTTACCTTTATCCCAACACAAGCCATGTCTTCGGCGTCATCACTCGTGCGTACGAGTGTTATGACTACACTCAGTACTGTTTATCTTACTGACATTTACTTTGTAGCGAGTATTGGAAGCAGTGGTATTTCTGTATCATCATCGACTGGAGTTAGCACGACAAACCTCTCGATTGTCTCGTCTAGTATCTTGACTTCTACGGCCACTGCAAGTGAGCTATCTTCAGAAACTAGCACCCTTGGAAGCT
Organism: Xylaria sp. Z21; assembly: GCA_037356095.1. Taxonomy (NCBI): domain Eukaryota; kingdom Fungi; phylum Ascomycota; class Sordariomycetes; order Xylariales; family Xylariaceae; genus Xylaria; species Xylaria sp. Z21. Next base: position 57,857 of record JBAWJX010000061.1, on the reverse strand, counting down.
TGGCTTCAACCTCGTTTGGGTCTGTTTCGGGTTCATCAAGCGTAAGTCGCTTTCTATCACCCTGCATACATTCATCTAGCTCCGCAAAGTCCACATAAGAGATACTAGTGAATACCCGTCCCACTCATATCACAGCCTAGATTACGTTGTACATAGTGCGGTACTAAGTATAGTCTCTAGGTTGCCTTCTCTTCGACAAGCCCAACGTCTGCGATTGTCACGACCATCACCGTATCCTCAAGCGTAGTCTTGACAGAAACGATACTGCCCAACACAACCATTGTGACCTCCGAAGCAACTGGACCAGTAACTGCCAGTATTACAGAGTCCTCGGTAACTGGAACGGGTGTTTCGCTATCTAGCTCTGAGATATCAACTTCTTACCCTTTTACAAGCTCGTTGGTCAGTGTCAACTCTACGGAGAGCATAGTTACCAATAGCGAGACTTCCGCAGTCACGAATACAGCGACGACGGAGACTGTTTCCGGCCTCACTGGAAGCTCATCTTCACTGAGTGTGTCCTCGACCGAGGGCTCCAACTCTCTTACCCCCTTGCCCACAACTACAAGCAGCATGCTACTGAGCAGCATTTCCGCCACCGGAAGTCTGACATTCGAGAATTCTTCTATACCCATGACTTCACAGTTTCCGGCTACCAGCAACGGCATTACCGCTACTACTGCTGAAACCTCTAGTAGCCTCATTAGTCCCATCAGTGTCTCTTCGACTACGAACTCCACGGCGAGCCAAGGAAATGGATCGTCCTTCCCTACCTCCACATTAAGTTCGACATCATCACCGTACCCCATGAGCAACTCAAGCCAACCTACTACCTCCGGGACTGCTTCAATGACGGAAACCAGCAATGTCCCGCCGGAAAGTAGTGCGTTTAGCACTAGTGAATCAGGCACTGCTACTGGAACTTCTTCTATTGGGAGTATCACATCGCCCCCATTTCCTACGAACACCTCAACGGAGTCAAGTAGTCTTACAACGAGTAATTCTCTAAACTCGACCTTGCCCGTTTCACAGACCACAGGCATTTCTACCGAGAGTGGCCCATCTTCACAGGGAAGCTCATCAATCACGCCCGTACCTCCACTCAATGTTACTTCATCTACTCTCACCGGCGTTACTTCGTCCGCGACTCCGGCGACTCTCACATCAGCCACCGAGTCTGCCAATGGCACCACCCAAACTCAGACCGTAGCAACATCCGAATTCACCGGCACTGGAAGCACTAATAGCGCTGTAACTATTAGCACTGAATCATCCGCGCCATTCCCTCTGTCGAATTCAACGATGACAGTCCCGGGGCCAACCGGGCCAACCGGGCCTACTAGTTCGATACTAAGCACGGGGTTCTCTACTGCATCGTCACTTACGGCCTCGCCAACTTCGATTCTAACATTGACAAGTATCTCTAATAGTGCTTCCGAAACAACACCGTTTCCTCCCACAAATTCGTCGGCGTCAATAATTAGTTTCACGAGTAGCCTTATCAATAACACTGCGAGCTCTATTTCTACAGAGGGTTCGGCTTCGTCATCTATTCTCCTGTCGACTAGTCTTACTAGCTCTCCCAATGCAAGTGAAACCACGCCGTACCCGTTCACCAATACATCAGTTCCGACAGCTACTCCAGGAGGCAATTCATCTATCACTTCTGCCTTTTCTACGCCCTTCGGATCTGAGTCGGGCTCAACTGTTACGGAGACAAGCTCGTGGCCTTCGGCAAACTCCTCTATGTTAACTACTGGCCTCACGAGTACTTCTGTCGCCGCGACCGAAATTACCCCTTTCCCTCTTACAAATTCTTCGCTTCCAACTACGGGACCTACGGGTGGCTCAGGCATTGGTTCAAGTACACCGACAAATAGCGAAACAGGCGGCCTTTCTAGCACTGGATCCTCCTCCACCGCAATTGAATCGTCATCAGGCTCCTCACTTCCCTCAACAAGTAGCGTGACAGCATCCTCCTCAGGTGCCACCCCTTCGAGCACCTCGTCAACTCCTTTCCCGCTAAGTAATTCGAGTGCGTCTGCGTCCGGAACCGGGTCCTCTCCCACGGCAAGTACTGGGTCTGGAAGTACAGAATCTAGCGAATCTACTACCGTATCTCCTTTCACTTCGTCGGTCTCATCGACACTCGAATCAGGAATTAGCTCGTCAACACTAGTCGTCAGTACCATCACCACAGGCTATCCCAGTACTATCATATCCGAAAGCTTCTCTTCTACTGAGACGGCCGCTTCCCTCACGCTCAGCAGCTCTCAAACTACACCATTCCCGATTCCCAACTCGACGATCTCAACTGCCGGCCCTACAGGACTTTCTAGTACTCTTAGTTCCTCAATCACATCCTTAGTCTCCTCTATAGTACTGACTTCCGTGAGCCCGAGCGGTAGCTTGACAAGCGGGATAAGCTCCTCGACCGAAGCCATTCCTGCGTCTTCTGGTTCGTCAATGATCACGTCCAGTAGTCCAACATCTGGATTCCCAGGGGAATCAAGTACGGCTTCGCTTTCAAGTACCAGTCTTCCATTTTCAACTAGCGCATCGGGATCTATTGTCGGCTCTTCATCTTCGACGGGACTGTTTCCATTCCCTAACTCAACAGTCACGACGAGTGGTGTGACAGAGTCTGGGGGGCCGTCGTCTCAGGCAAGCAGTATCCTCACATCATCAAGTTTCCCTAGCAACTCGTCGATTCTATCATCATCCTCGGCTACTCAGCTCTTGAACACAACAGTAGCACCAACTCCGGGGCCGACTACCGTGCCGCCCACCTCGATTTCAAGTCTTGAGACAAGCACCGGCATTAACTCCACTGGGCCTCCATCCAGTTCGCCTCCGTTCCCACCGACCAACTCATCTAGCTTCACAAGCTCGACTTTTGTTCCCAGCGGGGGGTCTATGACGTCCATGGTGACAGGAACGTCGCCAACATCTTCCGGTACTCTCCTTGCTTCTGAAACTTCCTCTGGTGTGAGCCTGACGAGTGTCAGTAGCAACTCCTCGACCATATCGGTACCCTCCTCGAGCTCGGCGCCATTCCCCGTGACCAACTCAACCCTGACGAGCAACCCGTCAGCTTCCTCAAGCTTACCGTTGAGCTCGGGTAGCATAAACACCGGGACCTCGTCGTCTACGGTCACATTGACCATCTCTCCCACTACTCTGTCGGGGACCACATTCACGACGGCCGTTGAAACCACTATCACCCAAACGACCGTGGGGACGGAATTTCCGACTACCATTACCGGAACAACTCTCACAACGGCCATCGTCCCGGGGGGCAGTGAGACTGTACAGTCAGATTCGGGGATGGGAGCCAGTTCGAGCAGCATTCTCACTACCGTGTCTGGATCTGTCTTGACGAGTCTGCCTTTCACTACACCTAGCTCGGCAGTAACCTCGACGCTACCTCCTTCATTTTCTACTGGGCTTACCTCTGGGAGCGTCCCGATGACTGGTTCTACGGTTACTTCGGAGGCATCCGTTTCCCCACCAGCTAGCCTGTCTTCGCTCTCTTCAGGTTATGTATCGGCGAACACTAGCACCATCGCGACTCTTACGACGGGTGCGAATTCGTCTTCGGTACCTATATTCACCTCAATGAGCACGGGAGCAGAATCGTTCAGCGGGCAGACCAGTCCTTCGCCTACGGGTACACCATCCACAGGCATACCTAATACCAGCGGCCTGTCATCTGTCCCTTCCGGTGAGACGCCTACTAGTACACCCTTGGCATCGTCAACGTCGGGACTACTCCCACCATCCAACACTTCGGCCCTCACGGAACTTACCAGTTCTGCCCCAAGCTCGTCACAGTTCCCGCCAGGATCGGCCGTGACATCCGCGTCTTCCTCAGTCACACAGATATCTTCGCTTCCAACCACCAACAGCACAACTTTGATTGGTACATCTTCCGCGGTGCCAAGCACCTTGTTCTCTTTGGACACAACGTGCAGCGAGAGCACAATCACGCAATCTGACACCACGACGGTCGTCACGTTCTCCTCGCCTCCGTCCACATCAATTGACACGACGTGTAGCGAGACCACGCTCACACAATCGGGGACGACGACCGTTGTGACGCTGTCGTCAACACCGTCACTGCCGTTGACGCCTTCGCTAACTCCGACGCCAACACCAACGATGGCGGCGACGTCCTCTTTATCGATAGATACCACGTGCAGCGAGACGATTGTGGTCGTGACTGAGTCAGGCAGGGCGACGACTCTCACGTTTTCAACTAGCGCATCGCCTGCGTCATCTAGTCAAGCCCAAACCGGCATCACGCCGCGTAAGTTCCCTTAATTTTCTGCTGCTTCGTATCGCAGCGCCACAAAATCATATAGATGTAAATGCTAATTAGTGCTTTAGTCAACTCCACAGTCTCTAGTGCCGCAGGGTTCCCCAGCACATTCGTCACGTCGACCACGACGCCCGTTCCAGGCCCGGGCTCGAATACTACTGGGTTGACTAGTGCGCTTGAGTCAGTCCTCGGTTCCGCGTCCGGCATCCCGTCGGTCACGGGCGCCGTGACCGCCCAAGATGTCGAGAATCCCCAGGACAACCCGACGACGGGCGGTCCGACGGCCAACTTCTACGGCCGTCGAGACGTGAGAGACGCAACTCCGCAAGTCTCCGGAATCACTACAGGCGCGATGCCCGGTCTGCGAAATTGGCAACGGTTCGCCCGCCACCTGGTCGCGGGTCTCGACTGGTGATCTGGGATGTCGGATAATGAAGTTAGGCCTTGTTCTTATGTTCTAGACGGATTAAGTAGGCAATGCCGCAATCCCATTTGTGAGATTGTGGTATTAGGGTCGGTTTGCTTTTCGTTATTATCACTAAGTCCGGCGAAGCTTGCCGGGACGCTGTAGGAAAACGTTCAAACATTTCGCTAGACAGGAAACAACAATGCAAAACATGATTGGAGTGGTTCAGATAACGTCGTAATAATAAGACTTCTTTTACAATTCTCATTCTCATATCTTAGTATCTGTTCACCGAAATCGTATGAAGGTGAGATGCGAGTTGGCCTGTCAGCTGATTGAGGCTGTACCATGGTTATAAGCGTAGGTAAACCGTAGTAAGGCTCGGACAGTTTGTGACCTAGCCTGTTCGGATCTGGCGATTAGTAACGAAGGGGAGTGTGAGGCGGAGAATTCGATATACACTGGATGAAAGGTTACACCAAGCGTTTCATCGGAAGCCAAACGCGGAATGCCCGACGAAACAAAACATGTAGTTATGTAGGTCCTGGGTCGGCAGATTTGGACGTGCATTGATCGACATGTACAAGCCACACCATGTCGGTTTATCCAATAAGCCGAGTCCGGAGCCAGCCTTGGATATCTATTGTAGGAGCGAGCAGGCAGTTTTGTTCGGTCGAAAATTTGGAACTTGTATGCCTCGGCTTAGTCCCGAGTAAGTGCCCACGCCCGAACGGACGAATATCATCGACAACAAACACATGGAAGCACTAATATGGAGATGCTAAGTAAGCAAGCACAGCATAATTATCATGGCAAGCCCGGGGTCGAGGGTCCCACCGACACCCGCCCCGTGCCGCTCAACTGCCGATCGACCCCGGTTCTCGCTGTGGTCGGCTGTCGGTTCGCTAGCTAGCGTAGGTAGATCGTTAACGGTAGCTATGGGTCTACACTACCTGCATATCAAAATCGGTATACTAGACATCAGTTGGTGTTGTTTCTATCGCAATTTGATATGAGTGACGTCGTGCACAAAACCCATCTCGAATATGGGTGTATAGATTATACCTAGGTAGACAGTGTTTTATAGCTGTTATGCGTAGGCCTAGGTGTCTATAAATCAGCATGCGCCGCATGCATTACGTACTACCAAAGCCTGAAACACCAATCAAGAAATTAAGAGGATTACTGGACGCAGTAAGATACACCGGGATTAGCGTCCAGCCACCATTCAGCCGTCTTTTCCAAATTGACCAAGTCCTTCAATCCTCTCTTACAAATGTTCGCATACGTAGAGCGACAGCCCGAGCCCGAAGGCTTGACTTGACTTGACTGACTGACGCACTGAGTAGGATGGCCGGGGGCTAAAAGTCGAATAGAGGGGCCATATCGGGTTCGATAATCTCCGTTTCATGTAGCTAGCAGTAGGCAGGTCGCAGCGCAGCAGGTCCCCAGCTAATACTTGCCCCGCCTACCCGATTCGTTTGCTGGTTCACAGGTGGTTCCTGAGCACGCCATCGAGGCTAAGGCCGCTGTAAGAGCTGACGTAAATCGAATCTTGCTGTATGGCACTATCGCGCAATATGAAAAATTGAGCTCATCGCATTCCGTGCTACTCGATTTAGAGTGAAGGCGGCTGCGTGTGTTATCAGATAACTAGAGGCTTGCTGGCACTTTTTCTTTTCTTCCTTTTCGTTTATATATCGACTCGCGCATCTCTAGCCTTTCTCGTCCATCTATTCATCTCAAGTCTTTTTTTTACTGTTCCTGTATAAGAATTCATCGCCCTCCGATCCCCGCCAACAAGGGTTCCATTTACGTATACTCCGGACTTGCAGGAGGGACACCTACTTACTAGGTATACATCTAGGTATCCTGACCTGAGAGATCATCCACCGGTCCCGTCTGACCACACAGTCCTCCCGCCGTCTCCGTTCTTTCTTTACTTATTTAAGCCTGGGTGCCCTACTCTCGCCTTGCTGTGACTAGAACGGGCCTGCTTGCTTTCTTTTCCTTAAACCATTCCTACTGTATCCTCTCACATATCAACTAAATCACCATGGCGAACCCACCCCACGGCGGTATCCTCAAGGATCTCCTTGCGCGAGACTTTCCTAGACAGGCCGAGCTCGCAGCTGAGGCCGAGAGTCTGCCTGCTATCGTCTTGACTGAGAGACAACTATGCGATCTTGAACTGATCCTCAACGGTGGCTTCTCCCCTCTCGAAGGTGTGTTCTGCCCCGCTACTAGATTTTCGTGATGTTCAGGAGAGCCCCTCCGAACCACCTACCATGGTGGGGCTAGACACGTATAGCCTGAGGCTCGGCATCAAGGGTCTAGGGATCCTTGGTGTTTACTAGCTTCCTTTCGCATTCCGCATTGCGGCCCCGCTGTGTTTCGGGAGGAATGCAGGCTGACATGGCTGTTATCCAGGTTTTATGAACGAGGCTGATTACAATGGGTGAGCTGAATACCGAGCCAATATTAGGAGGCTAGGGCAAAACTCTAAGTGAACTCCCCCGCTGACCGTATGCTATAGCGTCGTCAAGGAGAACCGTCTTGCAGATGGCGTCCTCTTCAGTATGCCTATCACTCTCGATTTGTCTGAAGAGACGATCAAAGAAGTAGGGTTGAAGGCCGGTCTGCGTGTAACGCTACGGGATTTGCGGGATGATCGCAATCTTGCTATTCTGACCGTTGATGATATCTACAAGCCCGATAAGTACGAAGTGCCCTAATCCTAGTTAAGCAATACATCGTGGTGGTGTTAATACTAATACCTCGTAACAGGGTGCTTGAGGCCAAGGAGGTTTTCGGAAGTGATGATGAGGCTCATCCCGCCGTCAAGTATCTCTTCAGAACCGCCGGCGAATACTATGTTGGAGGCAAGATCGAGGCTATCAACCGCCTCCAACATTATGATTTCGTGGATCTGCGATGTAGGTCTAACCTGTAGACCGGTTTCTTTATACTTCGTGGGCTAACACACCGAATACGTAGATACCCCAGCTGAACTTCGACTACATTTTGATAAGCTTGGGTGGTCTCGAGTTGTCGCCTTCCAGACCCGAAACCCCATGCACCGTGCTCACAGAGAGCTAACAGTCCGTGCTGCGCGCTCGCACCATGCTAACGTCCTGATTCATCCCGTCGTTGGCTTGACCAAGCCCGGCGATATTGATCATTTCACCCGTGTGCGTGTGTACAAGGCTCTTCTGCCTCGATACCCCAACGGTATGGCTGTCCTAGGTCTTCTGCCTTTGGCTATGAGAATGGGTGGCCCTCGTGAGGCTATCTGGCACGCCATCATCCGCAAGAACCACGGCGCGACCCACTTCATTGTCGGCCGTGACCATGCCGGCCCCGGCAAGAACAGCAAGGGTGTCGATTTCTATGGCCCATACGATGCTCAATATGCGGTTGAGAAATATCGTGACGAGCTTGGCATTGAGGTCGTTCCTTTCCAGATGGTCACGTACCTCCCGGATAAGGATGAGTACGCGCCCATTGACCAGATCCCCAAGGACACCCGGACCCTTAACATCTCCGGAACTGAACTACGCGCAAGGTTGCGAAGTGGCCGTGATATCCCTGAGTGGTTCTCGTACCCCGAGGTTGTCAGGGTTCTCCGTGAATCACACCCGCCACGAGCCGCTCAAGGCTTCACCGTCTTCCTTACAGGATACCAGAACAGCGGCAAGGACCAGATTGCTCGCGCTCTACAAGTCACACTAAACCAACAAGGTGGCCGATCTGTTTCGATGCTGTTGGGCGAGACTGTTCGATCTGAGCTGTCATCTGAGCTCGGTTTCAGCCGGGAAGACCGCAGCAAGAACATTGCGCGCATCGCGTTCGTAGCCGGTGAGCTGACACGCTCCGGTACGGCAGTTATTGCATCCCCCATCGCTCCCTTTGCGGACGACCGTCAAGCCGCCAAAGAGGCTGTTGAGAAGTACGGTGACTTCTTCCTTGTACACGTTGCTACACCCCTCGAGTACTGCGAAAAGACGGATAAGCGTGGTATCTACGAACGAGCCCGTAAGGGCGAGATCAAGGGCTTCACCGGTGTCGATGACCCATACGAGGCCCCAACCAAGGCTGATCTAGTCGTCGATTGCGAGAAGCAGACCGTCCGCTCCATCGTCCACCAGATCGTCCTCATGCTCGAAGGCACGGGCTTACTAGACCGCCTGTAAACGACGGAATCTAGGAATAGAAAAGAATTGTTAATACATACAGCGGTAGCCTCATTCTCGATACCCCTGATCTTTACGATCTACACAAATAAGAACACAAATAGGATCTTGTGATAGATTCCCATTCAAATAAAGACCGCTATCACCGCTTAGAACATTTTAGGGAGGAGACACCTAGACAGCGCCATTGGCTGGGCGGAAGAGAGAGGCATGGTATCACAGGCGCTTAGAGGATTGAACAAACTCTAGCTAGATCTTCATCAACCTGTTGCGGTCAACAGGAATTAAATAGATGACAGATTGAATCTGTCAACCACTCATCGAGAATTACCAAACGCTTGTGGCTGTTCCGAACCAATTTGACGGGTCTCCCAAGCAGGTCACGCGACAGGTCCTACCTCACCCTTGGAGATTTTGATCTTAAAGCCTCAAGAGCGCTAAAGCATGACGTTTCAAGATTGGCGAACCTATGAAGTATATACACCGTGCTCAATGCTATCCTTGCAAGTCTGAGCAACTCCCGCATGCTCGAGATATGTGTCAATGCCTGACTCAGGCTGTATGTATATGTACGTTGTACACGTGTGATCAAGTTCTCGGCGTATTTACCCAACCGAGACTCGTATCAAGGGGAAGAGTGAGAGAAAAAAAAAATAGGGATTTAAGGGGAATCGATTGTCTCGCAACAAATACCATTATGATGATCCATATTTGGTACAAATACCGATGAATAAACTTGGTATTCTATGATAATCTGCCATCCAAAATTCGAAGACCGATTATATTAGGTACATTCATTCAATTATTCCTATCGAGTTCGTACCCGACAAACGAAAAAGACGGAACACCGACACGTCTAAACCTTGAATTGGACCCCGCGTTTCTTCTTCGTTGGGATGGATGCAGGTGGTTCGACAGAGGCCTTGACAGTGCGGGTTCAGCCGAGAGATATTTTTATAGCCAATCAACGATCATTCATGGGCAGCAACCTAGTGTCCATCAAGCAGTCCATTGTGCATTTTGCAGTACATTGTAGGCAACTGTAGCGAGAATGCCACCCCAATAGCGCACTGTACAGTACAGCACACTTACATGCCTATTAGAGACACACGCACAGTGCAGTACAACACTGTAGGCATGCAGCCAACAGGCTTTCACACCAAATGGTCGAATCATAGGCAGCTGCGTAGCTGGTCCACACCCACAGCCGCCGACCGCTTCGCTGTACCCAGGTACCTATCCCATTGACGGTCTCTTGTACATGCATCCACGAGTTGCGCCATCTTTCCTCCAACTTCCTACCACACACACCATATACATACATACATCCACCACCATCACCGTCTCCGGCCGCCTCGAAACACCAGAAGGTTCAATTGCGGTGACGACTCTATCGATCATCGGTCCATCCGAACCACGTGGAACGAACCTTGCCCGTCAACGTCTCCGCATCAAACCTTAAAGAGCTGTCAAAGCCCGATTGGGCTGCAAGCTTCGCGACCATGGGTTCGAAGGACCCCCAAGTCGATCCGGCAACACCCAGTGATGTCAGTAACACCCGCGATGACCGCACACGCGAGCGCCGGCACAAGAGCGACCGATCGAAGTCGGACAAGCATAAAGACTCCAAGGACGTCCACCGCCATAGATCACACCGGTCCTCCAAGTCCAAGACAATCGATGCCGAGTCGTCGCTATCCTCCTCCACCCACCATCGCCGGCACCGGACAAGAGAAGAGAAAGAAAGGGATCGTGCAAAGAAAGAGAAGGCTTCTTCTATGAGTGATCTCGTGCCCGAGCTCACCAGAACTTCCATCACCGGCAGCAGAGTCAGCCTCCCGTACCCGACCTTCAGCAAAGCGCACAGCAAGGAAGCCGTCCATAGCCGTGATGATCTGGGTGCCTCAGCCCGCCAAGATGATATGTTGACCCCCGAGCCGACGGATCTAGGTTCCGAGCACAGGCGGCGATCCAAATCCACCGAGGGTTCAGAAGAGAGAAGCAAGTCTTCCCGCAAAGATGATCGCCCGCCCAGCCCCCCTGAGACAGACCTATCGAGCGACAAAAAACGGCCCAGCAAAAGCTCTAGCCTAAGACTACGATCAGACGGCTCGGAACGACCCAGATCTAGGACATCAGGCCTCTCACGCTCACGGTCGGACTCGCGGCATGAAGAGAAGTCAAAGCTATCCATAAGGTCAAAAACATCAAGCCAAGCAACATATGTCAAATCATCTACGTTGAGGCCGCCACCGCCGAGTGTGCAAATAGCGGAGGAAACCATTTCCAGTCTGAGTGACATCAAGACTGCGGGAGGCCAGTCGTCCACAACCTCAGTGGCTCCCAAAAGATCAACTTCCACAAAGTCATCAAGGATGCCTAGTTTGGAGGCCGACGATTCGCCGGAATCCGTGCAGGAATCCTCACCAAAAACCCCCACCGCCACAGCCCAATTTCCACCGTCACAAGTCTTCCCACACGGGGGTCACAACTCTAGTGCAAACTACAATTACGCGAAAGAACATCCTACACCGGTAGCAACTCCTGCAACCGACTTTGGCCCGCCTCCACCTCCGCCGCCTCCGCCGCCTCTAGATATCCAGGAAGTACCCAGAGTCGACTATCTACTCCAGCACGGTGGCTTGCATTATCCCATTTCAAAACACTTTCTCTCTGTTTTACCCCGGCAGAACGGAAATCGACCGTCGAATCCACCACTGACAGGATGTGAAACATTATTTGCACCATTCTTCAACCTTCTCAATCAGTACCAGACTGTGCTCCAAAAGCATGGTTCCATCGCCGTAGCTACAGGACATAGGTCAGTAGCACGAAGGCTACTTGACCGCCTTGAAGACGTCTTCTCTCGAGACTTACCACAACAAGGGTGCACTTGCATTATGTGCGAGCAGGCGCCAGAAGAGCACCAAGGGCTAGGGTGGGGAGAGGTGCTTGAGCGAGTAGGTGGCAGGGTAGAGATGCCTTCATGGCCACCATTTGATTTATCTAGTGTGGCTGCGACTGCAATCGAAAGCACAGCAGATTTGCCTCCACGACCAGCCTCGCCAATCAAGCTGGATCCTGATATCGCCGAGGAGTTTAGAGAGCATTACTTGCGGCAAACTAAGAAGGTCAGGTTATCAGTCGACAAGTGGATGAACAGCTGCGCAGAAGCACCCGCACCGCCTCCGTCTGAAGTAGATGATGAGACATTGGCTTTCGCCATTCTAACCAGCTTAGATCAAGAAGAACGGCCTTATTTTAATGCTTTAGTTTCTGGTTCGAAGGAACTACAACCTACTTTACGGGCACCAACTCCAATGCGAAAATCCCGGTCCGATTTTCTAGTAAGGACAGGACTTCAGCTCCAGCGACTGTATCGATTATCTCAGGCACCGCGGGATGCGGAAAGTGCTGTGTATCTCGTGAAGAACCCGTTCCATCACGATCTTCTGGCTACCATGACCGATATTAGCCCACAAGAATGGGAGATTCTCACCTCAGGTCGATTCGACGGGTTTCTCTGGTCTGGAGCTGACGCCGATGATGGAATAACACCTACAATGGAAAACCCGTTGTCACGAGGCGCCACACCTGCGAGTGGTTTCTTCCCTCCGCCACCTACACGACCGGCACCTTTGGCTCCAGGATCACGATCGGGCTTTGGCGCGTCTCGCAGCACGACCCCTTACTCGGGTATATATTCGCGCGGCACAACCCCAGCATCCTTTGTGTCCCTTTCATCATCGGTCACAACTGGCCAAAACCGACAGCCTGTGTCCCACGACGAAGAGGTTGAGATGGCTGTCTTGGCAGAAGTAGAGCGGGAGATCTATCAAGGCATGGAAGCGCTCGAGGATGCCTTCGAAAAATTGCACGAGCATGCTGAGGTCGTACGGAACGCGCTCCGTCAACGCAATAACGGTCTTCTCATGAGCCAGCAGCATCGCCGGGCCTCGCGCATCGATGTCCTGCCACAGTACTCTGGAGGTTCAATGGGTTACGAACGGCCAGCTTGGGCCAACGGTGATGAGGACGGAGTCACGAGCGAGAGTGACTGGGGCGGTGACGATTTCGACCTAGCTCCTGAGGATTCTGCTAGTAACATCTCCAGTTCACGACATAGGCGACCGAAACGGAGGCATGAACGACGGACGCCTGCACCTATCGAAGAAGACGACGAAGAGAATTGAGGAGAGTTTCATTATTTCCAATATGCTAGCCCAATGAATGGGGTTGAATTGCGACATTTAAGTGGGATGGGAAACGCTGTCGTAGTTGGAGGAACGCACGGTATTGTTTTATGGGATGACGATTTTAAGAGTGAGCGAGCGAGCGAGAGCAAGAACAATATTTTCTCTTTCTTCCCTTTGCAGATACCACGGCATGGCAAGTCTTTTTTCTTGTGCATTACGCTCTACGGTTGGCTCTCCACATCCCGCGTTCAGGAAATGCGGCACGGATATACGAGCGGTACTCTTTCTTAGGTTGTCCTAGCAGTTAGGCAACCAACCGGGCGCATGTTGATCAGGTATCTCTGGACACACATATTGCATTTGATTAGGTGGTTCATTGCTTTGCAATAGTACCAACCTAGGATTCACCTTGGAGCAGGACGGGAAAAGGGAGAATGTTTCCCATCTGCTTGCTGCGCTTGAGCTTTTTAGGTACATAGTCACATAGTTCTTGGGCCATCTGGCCGACGCATAGTTAGGGAGTTATTTAGGTGGGAACGAATAATATTTGCACTTGAAACTTATCTAAATACTCAATCCGCCGCCGTGTGCCACAATGCAAACCCGAATCCGCCTAGACAAGGCTTTCGCTATCTACCTAGGTAGTAGGGAATGATTGTCAGCGATCAAGAAGGCCGCTTTGTGTATGTTGAATTATTGTGCTAGATGTGTTATGGTTGAGTTGGTCCAACTCAGCCTAGACTTTAGGTACGTACATACAATTGAGCGATCCTTATAGCATGAATTCGAAGCGGGAAGGCCAATCGACTACAATTGAGTCTAGGACCGAGCTCCCTTTAGATCCAACCTACAAGCATAGACGTGGATTTAACCCGCGCAGAATAAAAATGTCTTTGAGGTCAAGAGTGACGCAGAGCCCATCATGCCACAGCGCACAGAATTATAATCATTGAAGCCATCATCGAACACCCATCGAGGTATTACGTCAGCATCAGTGGTTTAGTGGTAAAATCCATCGTTGCCATCGATGGGCCCCGTGTTCGATTCACGGCTGATGCATCAGATATTCTTTTGCTGAATTTTGCCTGTATCATATCAGTTTGAGTCTTTCCTTTTTCCTTGGCCTTTCTTTCTCCCTTGAATTTCATCGTTGGTCGAGAAAATGAGACAATAGTGCAGTTCCATCTGCCTGCATCGAGAAGAGGCCAGACCTTAGTCGCCGCCCTTGGCCGATTTGACGACTTTCAGATAATCTAATTCGTACTGGATCCAGCATGCCGAGATGTTGGAGAGGCTAGAGGATAGTACCAAAGAGGGGGTGTTCATCCGTTACCATAGTGGTAGTATAATCTCGCATGAGCAGACATAGGTGATGTGGTTCAGAGAAGTTGTCACGAGAGAGGTAGTTTCAAGCCTCAAATCTACGGCACGAAATGCGAGATAATACAGTCTGAATGAAGATTTAGTATGATGAGGATTCCTCAAACAAGAAAGTCCGGCATGGGTAAAAAGCCATTGCATTCTCCATTGGATACTCTGTACTATCCATAATGCCCACCGCCTTATCAGATACCAACGGAGACTTCTCTTCGACGCGTATGCTTCATACACACCACCCAGGATAGCAACATCTAGTGCGCCGAAAAGCCACCATCCACAACCACCGCCGACCCCGTCATGAACGCCGCATCGTCGCTCGCCATGAACAGAACACACTTGGCGATCTCCCGCGGCGTGCCCATCCGCCCCAGAGGCGTGCGGGAGACGACGGGCTGGTTGAACTCGTCGGGCTGCCTCAGCACCATCGGCGTCGCGATGATGCCCGGCTCGATCGCGTTGACGCGGATGTTGTCGGCCGCGTACGTAATGGCCGCGTTTCGCGTCAGCTGTGTGACGGCCGCTTTGGCCGCGTGGTAGGCCGGCGAGCCCGCCAGCGCCACGGACGCCAGCACGGACGAGAAGTTGACGATGGAGCCTCCTCTCCCCTGGCGGCGCATGAGCGGGACCAGGGCCCGCATGCCCAGCATCACGCCGTCGAGGTCGACGGCCATGGTGTGGCGCCAGCTGCTCAGCTCCATCTCGTGCAGGGCGGCGTAGTCCATGACCCCGGCTGCGTTCACCAGGATGTCAACCCCGCCGCCGCCGCCGCCGCCACTAAGCTCGAGAGCTAGTGCGTCCCATTCTTCGGCTACCGTGACGTCTTGCTTGCGCCGGATTATAGAGCCTCTCTCGTCGTCATCGTCGGGCGAGAGGTCCGGGAATTGCAGGTCTAGGGCGATCACCTTCGCTCCCTCAGCGGCGAACTGCTCGGCCACCTCGCGCCCCATTCCAGAGCCCGCTCCGGTCACTACTGCTATCTTGCCGTCGAAGCGCGCCATTTTTATATCTGTTTAATTCTTTTATCTCTTTTATCTCTCTCTCTCTCTCTCTAACGTAGGGTATTCTGGCACTGCCACGTACATATGTACTACGGTACACCTCGGAAGAGAGTTTCAGACGGACACCCCACGCCGAAGCCTAATTGAGGTGCATTATATATTCGCTCGTGGTCACCTACGTACTACCATTTGGGCAGTTGAGGGAAGCTCGTGTCTCGGAGGCAGCCACACAACACACCTACCGGGCCGGGGAAAACCTCGGTCGCTCAGAATATTCAGAATGCTACGTACTTGTAGGTATGGCTTAGGTATTCCGATACCTAGGCAATATAACCGTACGGAAAGTTGCTGTGGCGCTGCCACCACGAGACGTGACGGTTAACGGTGCAAAGGCGCGACGATGCCTTGTATAACGCCTGCTTCTATAGGAGACGTTCTCGCAATCCAGCACTACCTGACGTGAAAATAGGTAGGCATGGTTAGCGTGGAAACAGGGCACGAACCTGCGAAGCCAAGCTACAAAGAAAGCCACGCTGCTCATATTCTTAGCTTTCTTACCTAACACGACATTCATTCTGATGCCTGTGGGTTGAGAAGAATTCCGGATTACTATTAAGTGATATCTTGAAAACACAAGAGTCGGCCGGCTAGCTGGAGCATACGGATCCTAGCATTGCAGCCCGAGTTGGATTACCTGAATGGCCTATGTAGCAGATTCAGATGGCTCGTGATTACTCAGGTCAGTTTCAACAGGCAAGGGATAAAGCTTTCGTAGTAGCAGCAGATGGCGAAAGATCAACCTACCTACTGTAACTCCGGTAAGTGTGCAGCGGTGACAGGCACGCCCGCATAGAATCATTTGATATACAACTAGGTATGTCGCCGCCAGACCCCAAGGCAGCTAAGCTTCTACTTGGTGTCCGCGATACGTCAGGTCACCGAAGTGTGACGGCACGCCAAGCACCCTAGATAGGCTTGCTTTTCGGCTTGTACACACGCTACACTAGGTATACACGACTGGCATCGCCGACTAATTTAGAGCTTTGAGCGCTTCGTCAATATCTAGTTAAGTGAGCTGGCGATAACAAACCCCCTCGAGAAGCTAGAAACTAGAATTGCCAACCACAACGGAAGTATAAGCTCCTTCAGCCGTAGAAAGAGATAGTGTTACTTACGCACGCCAGCTGAACTTTCGCGGACATTAAATTTGCGCATTCGTTATCGTCCATGTGTATACCTAAGAGTAGATTCAACATGTCTAGCAGCAATGAGGTTAGGTTAGGTAGTAGTTATCTGGCGCTACCCCGACAGCGTAGATCAGCGGGTACGGAGCGACGCTAATATGCCTGTGGCCGCAGATCCGGATCGCCCAATGCAGGGGATATAGGACTAGTAGAGTCAACTAGAGACATTTCGAAACACAGCTGCCGTTCCGCCTCATTAGACTCAGGTAGGCATTTCCAGTCTATTAGATTTTCAATCTCCAAATGGGCCACCTCGATTTTTGGGAGATCACGTTTCAATATCGGTGCATCACGTTAAACCTAACATGGCAATAGCTCCTTCCTACCCCCCACATGCTCCAGACTTAGTTGGATTTGTATGGGGAGTGGAGCATCGAGCGGCGCTTTACAGCAGGACCCATGCAAACAACAAAATACGACTTAAATATACGGTCGGAAAGGTAGGTAGGGCGAGGGTAGCTGTTTTTTCAGCGGTGTTGGGCACTAGAAAACAGTTACCCTACCTGCCCAAGCCACCAGCCACCAGCCACCAGCCACTACCCGCAAGCCACAAGGCTGCACGCTGCAACTTACAGGTACATCCGTTTTGGTAGAGATTTCTACTAATATTGTGTACACTAGGTTGACTTGACTGTTGTTTTCTTAGATCGCAGGCTCCGCATAAGGTATGCTCCACTCCTTATACACATCTAACCAAACTTAGAGCATCTGGGATGATAAGGTGGTGGTTAACCCAAATAGGTTTAACGTGATGCACCGATATTGAAACGTGATCTCCCAAAAATCGAGGTGCAAATGGGCAGTAGCGTGCACTTACATGCTGGAGACTAGTCTCTTTTAGAAGTAACAGAATGACACCTGCTTACTTACCCAGGTAGGTTATCAGGTCAGTTTTTGGGAGATCACTCCTCAGTATTGGTGCATTACGTTAAACCTAACATGGAAATAGATGGGTTATTTCTTTTATATGCTTCAAATCTGGTTAAGTTTATATGGGGAGTGGAGCAGCGAACGGGCACCTTGTAGCAGGACTTGTGTAAAACAAGAAAATCGACTTAAATATACGGTTGGAAGGAGCAGTTAGGTGCTTCTAGGGTAGGTAACTGCTTTTTTTTTTTAGCGGTAGTAGGCTTTTAAGCCTACTAAAAAGCAGCTATTTTATCTGCCTAAGCCATAAACATAGCTACTTGCTATAACTACTGCTATAGCTACTGCTATAAGCTTGCATACTGCTATTTTTAATTTTAAAGCAACTTATAAGTATATTTGTTTTAGTAAAGATTTTTATTAATATTATGTATTAATAGGTAGGTAGTTAACGGTTGGCTTATTTAGGTGACTTAACTGTTGTTTTTTTGGATTTTAGGCGCTGTATAAGGTATGTTTCACTTCTTATACAAATCTAACTAAACTTGGAGCATTTGAGATGATCAGGTGGTAGTTAACCCAAATAGGTTTAACGTGATGCACTGATACTGAGGAGTGATCTCCCAAAAACTGACCTGGTAGGTTATCTGCAGTCTAATAATTGCATTTCTTCAGCCCAACGCCAATCAACCTATCAACACTTCACCGGTAC
Source organism: Xylaria sp. Z21 (assembly GCA_037356095.1). NCBI lineage: Eukaryota > Fungi > Ascomycota > Sordariomycetes > Xylariales > Xylariaceae > Xylaria > Xylaria sp. Z21. Next base: position 39,540 of record JBAWJX010000061.1, on the reverse strand, counting down.
ATGCTAAGGAGCTAATATGAACATAGCTATCATTCGTCCACTCGACTTCCTATCTTTCTATCCTACTTTGAACTTGAATATTGCAAGTTGTGACGACCGTAGCTCTACGGACTAGTCGTCGAGATACAACCCTCACTTAGCCTCATGGAGTAAAGTATAGACAGTCCGGACAAGACTAATAAAACTAAACTTTCTAGTCTTTGAGATCTTCCCTTGATAGTCCCAGGACAATAGTTGTAGGGCTAAGAGGATAGAGAACCACGGCCCGTGTCTGAGTCTTGCCGAATTCAGCAGTAGAACCATCTATGATAGACATGCCCAAGCAAGCTACAACCCGACAAACTTGAAGGCCATTATATTTGACCCAACCACTTTGTGCAGAATGCTACATCCAGATACAAAAATTCTATAACTATGAAATTGATGGTATATAATACTACATTTTCTCTCAGTCCGAGTTCAGTTTGCCTAACTCTATATACTTAGTCTACAGCATCCACAATCAAGGTTAGGATGATGCATGGCCAGCTGTGATCTGAGCCGATCACGACGCGCCAAGCTATACCCAAGCATAAACAAGTCGACGCAGCTAACAGAGTGACTGCCCGCATTACACTAGGACAATCATGTAATTACAATGTCGATGATGCAACAGAGGGCAGGGGATAGACAGACAGACCCAGCTAATAGGAGGCCACCTAGACTTGCCACCTCCTCCGGCTGGCCGTCCTCCCCTGCCACGCTAGTCCCCACTTAGTTTGCAGAAGTGCTCCATTCCCCACCAAAATTTGCTAGGGATATCAGCAGGGGAGTAATCTACCCATGATACGCATGTACTTGATCGTTGCAATACTTCTACATACAAGTACGGCTCGAAAACTGCTTGGGACGCGTCGCGCTTTTCCAACTGGTCTAGACTAGCGAAATCTGCTCGGTAATCCCGCGTTATTATAGTTAACTGTAGTTTAAACTACTAGCTACGGTTTATATAGATAACCTAAATAAGTGACTTGCCGAAAACAGTCGCGACAGTCTGTAACGCGATGCCCTTTAAGGTCAAGAGTTAGAGAGTAGTTGAAGTATCGCAACGATCGGGTACATACAGTATTGGTGGATTGTTCAACTAGCGTGGCAGGGGAGGACGTCCAGCCGGGAGAGGTGGCAAGTCTAGGTGGCCTCGCTAATAGACATGGTCTCCCGTACACTACCCGCCCACACTAAGCCATTAGTTCGTGCCTACGATACGGCCCGGACCTAGGAAATTCCACTATAGTCTATAGAGCACATTACGATATGCCGGTAGGTCGGCCGAACACGGTATCGAAGGCTCGATTAAGACGTTTCTGGTAGTTGCCTTGTCAGATTCAGGATAGGACCCTACTGTAAACCTCGAGCTGAAGCAGTCTTGGCAAGTAGACCAAACTAGAGAAGAGGCATCAATGATTTTCACTCCCCAGGGAGGCATCGAGCAACAAGTCTACGGACAGCTCTCTAGAATGGCATACTTCGAGCAGCTAGATGAATATATAAACCCGACGTTCACCTCAAGGAAGACTTTTATCCCTTCACCATCATCCACAACATCCACAGCTTCTCCAGCATCCCTCCTATCTTAAACCTCAACCATCTATAGCTCGACTCACATCTTCTTCTTAACCGAACCCTCTTTCAAGATGCTTTTCTCCAAGATCTTCTCTGGCGGGGCCGTCATGGCTGCCACAGCCATGGCCGCTCTCTCTCCCGCCCAGATTGCTGACAGCCTCCAGACGGTCACAACTCAGTCACAGAAGCTGCAGGGCCCAGCCCAGAGTATCACCATCGTCAACGCCCCTCTGATTGTCATTGGACAGGGCCCGTTCCCTCCCATCATCTCTGGATTCACCGAGATTGTCACCACCGCTACCGCCGCCATCTCGCAGTTCGATGGCACCGCCAAGATCACCAACCAGGCGGACGCTGACCTTGTCTTCAATGCCTTCCGCGGCGTAAGCCTAACTCATCTCTCCCACAGTGCGCTTATCATTTAGTATAGATTCATCATACTAATCAAATATTCCGTAGTTCGTCCGCGTCCATCAAGAGTTGCTCAACATCTTGATCGGAAAGGCCGGCCTCCTCACCCAGGTTCCTTTCATCGGCCCCCCTGTCGCTGCTGTTCTCCGCTCAGTTGAGGGTGTTGTTGACGTGAGTAGCAATACATACAAGGCATCCTTCAGAATGGCAACACTAACTTCGGTCCCAGTCCATTGCTATTTTCCTGATCGACACCGTCGAGGTCTACACCACGGAGATCGAGAGCGAGGCCAACTCTCTCGGCTCTACCCTCGACCTCGCCATTACCAAGTACCAGGGAACAAGTGCCTAAACTGTTTCGCCGTTCATTTTTCGGACGGACTTCTGCGATGCCTGGAGTACGACGAACATACTGCTTGATAGGAGCTAACCTTTCATTTGAAAGGCAGATGAGGTGCTGGTAGCTTATGTTAAAGGGCCTACCGCCTAGGGTGGCGAATCAAATTTAATTTCTAAAGTAATGATAATTGGCTCATTCGTTGTCGTTTATGTTCACTACACTTCCAATGTGCACTCAATTTTGATATCATAAAATTGGCCAGACCACTCTAATGACAAAAGTCTTGAAGTATTAAGATGATAGCTTACGTTATTCAAAACAGCATGCCTCGTCGACCTAACGCCCCGTAAGAGATATTGCTAGATTAGTAGTTAGATGTCACACACCATACACCACAATATAGGACTCCCGACATACAAGGCCACTAGGAGCCCCATTCCTAGCCTCCTGTCTGAGACATATTGAGTTGTATGAAGCCTATTGGCGGAGGACTGGCTCACCCGACCGGTGAGCGTTTCAGGAAGGCAATGGAAGGTTATCCCTTGGAATGGAAAGGCTAGAATAGAAGTCTACAAATAGGGCATGAATTCCTGACGGAAAGGAAGGGAAAGCCATAGACCTTGAGACCCCTAGAGTATTATTATTAGCTGAATTGAACTACCGTTCCAAGCCCTCTATTAGTAAGCCCTTGTCGCATTAGATCAGTAACAACTAGCGGATCCCTGGTGTGTATATATACTTATTTTTGCATCCATTTCTCTCAGTAGGCACGCCATTCTTTTCTGTTTCTTCTCTATCAAAGTACGTATGATGTAATACAGCTGTCTTCTTCACATATGCTTTTGGTACTATGCTGTTACAAGACACATTTCCTAACGATCTTGTCACCCATTATAGAAATATATTGACCAGACCAATAGTACTTTCACTGGGTTTCGAGGCCTCCAATGACTCTCTCCTTAATCCAGAGCCTGTTAGGAGCCTCGAGAATGTTGTTCAAACAGGCGGTCCAAGTTTATAGATCCGGCATTGCCTTGACTGCCTTTTCCCGTCGAGAGTAGCAGGCTTATATCCCTGTTTACGAAAAGACAGTACAGTTCTGAGATGTGTAAGCGGTGCAATAAGGCTACCGTGCTTATGTCCGATTCCTGACAAGTAACTTTCCCAGCTCGCAATATGGGGATGGTTGCGATAGGCATCTAAGCGCACAAATCTGGTAGGGGTAAGAATTAGCTGCTGGTTACCGCTACTTCGAATGAAAACTTACTGTAAGAATCGAGATACATCTACCGTACTATCCGGCCAACCTTCGGAGTCTTCTTCTTTCTGGGGCCAAAAATCGCCGCCAGTTGAGAAGTGTATATCGACATACTGTTTAAGCAACCATAAGGCATCCTTTTCCGTTGGCGGCTCAACGTTTCCTTCGTTTGGCTGTGACAGCGGCTTTGTAGGGATAGGCTTCCCTTCAAGCTCAGGCAAGATGTCTAGCCCCATTACTCTTCTGTATAGAGCAATAAGTGCCCCACCCGAGCCGAAGGTGCTCATTTCGCCTAATGGCAATGTGGTACCGTCCTTAGATCTTCTCGGATGAATAATGGTTTGACCACTGGCATCTCTAATATCGATGCCTCGACTAGTGAAATGGATGGACCTAATATAATCCAGGTTTGATGGCCGAAGAGAATTGCCCAAGTTGATATCAATTGCATTTTTTTCGCCATCGATCTCGTATCTGAGTTGCAAAGTCCCAGAATTGCTGATTCGAACTTGGCTGCCGTTCAGTTGCTTGATAGGTATGACGGGAATATTGTCTACGCGAACCCTCGTTTTCCGGCCCTTGCCCAAGTCCCCGGCTTGCTCCTCAGGCTGAATCTCCAAACTGCTTGCCTCCACAGGCAAGCCAAGAATTCGATCACCATGGTCTATCTCAGATTCATTGTCGGGATCATAGTCTAATTCTACTTCACCCACAGCTAAACCAGAAAGCTGCTCAATAAAGTCGATTTCTGCTTCGTGCTCAGGCTCAAAAGTTACGGTGTCTTCATCGCGACGACATTCCTCAATGATTTCATTTATCTTGGCACCCATGTTGTTGCTGTCATTATTATCATTGATTTTTGCCATGAAACTTGTCGAAGAGTGCTCGGAAGTCAAGGACAAGGTTGCCGAAGCATCCGTATACCCGGTTTCAGGCTGCAAGGCACTTAATCGTTGGTGATATGCCTCATTCTCCTTGTCTAACATCTCGGTGATAAAAGCTTTCATCCTAGCGAATGCAATGGGATCGAAAGGTTCGTTAAGGCGTTGTCGCTTATTTGGTCGATGGAACGCCATCGTGGCTTGGCTTGGGCGTCGTCTAGTCCTTGGTAGGGCACCTATTACCATCAGGAGGCCCCAATTCAGAGATCCAGCAATAGATTCGATCTTGCGGATATGCTCTAAGCGATCTATACCCTTGCGACATAACCAGAGACGAATTCCCTCAGGGATATTCTCTGTAGTCATCGCCGGTAACCCGCGGCGTTCGTATACCATTCCTCTGAAGATCTGTCTAAATACGGACGTCGTTTCAATGAAATAGGGACGGGTTTCTTTGAGGTCAAGGAGGCAAACAACGAGCCTCAGCAGCTCGCTAATTTTACAGCAAATGGTCATGTCGGGCACGCCAACATCTGCTGGTAGCTTAGGGCAAGATATCAACAAACGCGTGCGATCAGCTTCCAAGTCATTGTACACCCACAGCTGGTAGGAGAAGCCCCGGATACGGAGGCTGGAGCTATCCGAAAGCCCCAAAGCGGTCGGCACTACATACTTCGCCATTTCCCCACAAAGAATGACGATGCTCACTTGACTTCTATGGATTAGTGCCTGGTGGTCTGCGAGGCATGTAGTAGATTGGGAGGACACATATGACAATTGGCTCTCACGGGCTGCTTGCAACGTCGAGATGCGCGTAAAATCCGGGGTCCAAACAAGGGCGTTTGACGTAGTGAAGCCGGAAGATGCGATAGTCCAAGGAAGCAGATCAGGCGCTATACCAGGAGAGTCTCTGTTTAAAGCTCCGACCACAGGTGGGCAAGACTCAAAGTCAAGCACAAATCCAACCTTAGCCGATAGGTTGCCAATAATTGGCAATGAGGCCAAAGATGTGCCTTGTAGGTTTTGTTCCGAGCTGGCATTACTCGCAGTGCCAAGAACCGAGTTTTGAATCGCTTCGACAACCTTATTATTTGAGACCGCTTCTTTTAATGCCTCTAAATAGTCTGTCCGGAACAGGGGGCGCTTCAAAATTGGTTGAGCCCTTGCTGTTTCTTTTTCTGTCTTGGTTGTCTGCCGAAAGTCTGGCCAGCATCTGATCTGAGGGTCGGTGGCTCCGCGCATCGCTTCGGTTGCCTTTAGATTCAGGCATTGGACGACTGATTTACCACCGCCTTGTACGAGTGGAGACATCACGTTAAGGCCTATGGAGTGCTTGTTGCTCCCCGCATGCATAGTGACAAGTGAGTTGAAGGCTTCACAGAAGCAGTATTCAAGAATATTCGCCCTGACCTTGCACCATGTGTCGTCGTGAGAGTCGGGTAATCGCCACAATCTGAGGAAGTTTGCGGTCCGGTGCCCGTTTCCCACCCATAAGATGAAATGATGTAAAGTTTCATATGAGCCATTCAGAATACTTTGGGAGTGTTGCCGCAATATCCGACGTATCGCAACGGTGTACTGACCAACATATAGCCTTAGCCATTGTAGATGACGGTCGTCAGTAACAAAGTCTATGTAGCCGCCGCATCCGGTCCACTCGCTTCTTTGCTGTTTTCTAGTTTCCTGGAGAAGTTCAGCTGTTATGTGATGACCGGCGAGAGCCTTGATCTCTGGCAGAACCATGTCAAGCAGATGTTCTAAGACGTGCGCTACACCACCATTTTGGTGAATCATTGTAGAATATGGTAGTGTTTCGGCCCCCGCGAGCTCGATCGATCCGCATATGAGACCGTTCAGAATATGCTCGAATACCGTGTGAAGGTCCGGGAAGACAAAGGGCTCGGTGACCGTCATATCCTATAAAATATGTGAGATGTTAGAAATCTAAAAGAGAAATAGGTAGTGCGAACGTTTCGAACATTGCTAGGGAGCTTGCGCCATGCCATATCATTATGCGGGCTAGGTTGGACTGAAATGCTGAGACAGCTGTCGGACGTTTGTTGCTGTTTCTCTTTCAGTCGTTGCTCCGTGTTACGTCTTTTTGCAAGTATCGGACAAGTGCCCTTGTCGTGATTCGTAGAATGGCAGTATCTGCAATGAGTAAATGCAACGATGCCACATCCGGGGCAGATTTGCTCGCAGAACGACATCGTTAAGAAGCTTCCAGTTGTGAGAAAAGGGGTTAAGAGCAGTCAGACAATTCGACTGTAACAACGAGAGCCTACGCAGACTGCTATGCTAGTATAGACATTGACGTTGTAGATGGAATAGAGACAAATTTGAATTCCGTGAAAGGCTTTTAGACTCGAGGGGTCAGCACCACTCCTGCCTCAGTCAAGGGACGCTATGAGCCTGGACGAGCACGCTGTGTTTCCTTGACAACGGGAAAGCAAACATCAAACCACGTAGTTGAACCACAAAAAACCCGTTTCCCATCCCGATCGCTTATCATATAAAAAGCGCCCACAAGCATCCTTTTATAAATGGTTTAAACCATTATAAAAACTATGCATATTTGGCAAGCCCCTGAGCCTTGTTTATTCTGTCTGCTTTGTTTCAGTGTTATGTAATATAGCAAGCCACACAGAATGCTGTAGAGTCCACATAGACCAATAGGAAGCCTGGCCACTTTTATAGAGTTTTAGGGGTCACCGTTCTTTTCGATCTTTACCTTCTCTCTCACACTTGATTGTTGTTGCCAACACGTTCAGAAAAGGTAAAAGTTTCCAACAAGCATGTTTAGCCCAGAGAATTCGTGACCCGTGACCCGTGACCCGTGACCCCAGCCCCCAATCACCAACCTCGACCAATTAGGTACAGGCGTGATGTTATGATTATAGCTAATTACTTGAGCTAGCTAGGCATAAAGTAGTTATAGAAACAGAAAGGTAGGCACTTTGGCGGAGTGGTCAACGCGCAGGATTGCTAATCCTGTTCCTTCGGGAGCCCGAGTTCGAATCTCGGAGGTGTCGTATGTTAACTTATTTTTGAGTATATATATATATATATTTTTTTTCTCCCCCCCTTTCCCAAAAAGCATAAACTCAGTGGCAGGCAGGATGGAGAAAAATGCGAACACCAAAATGTCGACACCTCCGAGATTCGAACTCGGGCTCCCGAAGGAACAGGATTAGCAATCCTGCGCGTTGACCACTCCGCCAAAGTGCCTACCTTTCTGTTTCTATAACTACTTTATGCCTAGCTAGCTCAAGTAATTAGCTATAATCATAACAAGCTGATTGTTATTTTACGTAAATGTACGTGGCACTCTCAAACATTTGCATTAATGAAGAGTTACTACGGTATTCCTGCTTGGAGACAAGGATGTCCATGTAAAATGGGTTGATCATCATTTCAATCGCCGACTCAGTGCTTGTAGATGACTATTCCTTGAGCGTTGTACGTTGCCATAGTCACGCTCAAAACGGCAGAACAGCTTGAGCCTACCTGCTATGTACTAGATTATATTTTCTCGGATATACTCCGTATATTTTGTTGGTACTGCTACGGCGTGTTACTGTATATGCTCCCATGTCCCAATTCTCCACCCCGTTCTCTAGCCTGTCTATTGAGGGTCCTGAGTTTTTCGGAGCCCATTCAAGTAGCTTACAAACAATGACGTATATGTTGACAGATACACATGGAAAAGCGGGTCACGTCTATTTGGAAGTTGTAGTATCTTAGACATTATATATCGATAGAAGGTAGGGACATGATTGTAATTGGAACTGTCCGTCGCTTTGATCATGTCCTCCCTTGGTCTTATCCTTCTGGGAGGATCGCGATAACGATGGGTGCTATTCGAGATAAACCAAAAGGAAGGGTCTACGGGCCAAGTTTAATTGAACTAGCCTGTTCAGGTGCAGATCGTATATCTTCCCAATGCCTGGTGGACGAAATCGATTGCATCTGAGGTTAGTGACCGTGGGGATTTGGATAGAACGCAGTTGGATAGTATTGGGCTATTCGGTTTCGGATCAGCAGTTTTCTTTATAAACGCTAGTATTGTCAAGCGTGCCTTTATGGCCGCATCCTCCTAATGTCATCTCATCATGCATCGTTATAATCCTCGATAAGCTTCGCGCGCTTCTCTTTAATCGAACTAAGAGACAGTTTAGTTTCGTACGGTAACGGATTCTCTGCATGACTTACGGGTGTTAAGAACGATTCAGCTACAAAACGTGCTCTTGCGTTCAACTGTAGAGTATTAGTATATATCTAGCTTAGGTTTATGTTGTTAGTTAGGGGTAACTAACAAATAACTTCATCTCGGAAATTTCTTTATCCACCTCCTCCATAAACTGAATGATGAAGTCCACCAGCTTATGTTTCAGCATCTCTTCGGTATGGAAGTTGGTGATCAAGAAAGAAATGTCATAGCCCTAGCAACGAATGTCAGCCGGACGTTTCTACGCAGGTGATGCCGTGTAGCCTGATCAAGATCTAGCCGCACCTTGACTGGTTTCCTCCGCAGAATAAAGAAGGCCTCGGCTCTCTGAGTCAAGAACCGTGTGAACTTATGGACTAGGATACTCTCAATCTCGTCGGCCTGTTTAATCTTGATACTGATGCGAACACTGTTGACACTGGGCTCGATAAGGACCTTCTCGTTCTCGTTGCGCGCAATGACCAAAGGCGTCAGCAAGACCTCGGGAGATGTCTGGGCTTCGATCTCGGGGACATTGTGTCGTTCGGACGTTTGCGAGGCGAAGTTGGACAGGCAGAGAGCGGCTGTGACGGAGCTCCTCACGCACTGGAGGTACGGGCGGAGGGATTGAGACTACGAGCCGGGTTAGAGAGAGTGTGTGCATCCTATTGTGAGGTTGGGGTCCCGTGGCTGACCATAGTAAAGGGGATTGATTGGTCCTGAGAACCGTATCAAAAGGGCAGAGAAGCCGTATTGTTGACGTCGCTTAATAGAGTGGAGGGAAGGGGGGAGAGAGGGGGGTGGTGGTGAATTGGGCCTGTGATGCAGCTCCGACGCCTTGTAATTACGACGACGTTGGTTAATGCACCGCCATCGTGGGGCAGTAGGACGCTGTACCTATAGAATGTACCCAAGTATTGCCTGGGAGTGGGAAGCTTAACGCCCCATGGAGGCTTAATGAAGCTAGTGCACGTGACGCCAGTTCGTGGCTTGATCTCTGGCTTGACTATGGCATCTCTACCTAGGTATGTACAGCAGTATGAGGTAGTTACATGCCCCTCACTAGGTAGGTACGTTAGGTGGGCAGCTGCCCCACATTGACACTGTAAACACGATAGAAACCGATGGACAATTGGGGTGACGCACGGTGGGTTTGCCTGGTCAGTCAACTCTCTCTATACCAGCTATACTTACTTATACCTCGCCCACCAGGTACATAACCTTTCAACACGGCACACCTCTTGTTCCTTGTGTCGCAATATCATCCCCATCCTACCCAATTTACCTACATAGAGGCATTCGTATTCGTGGCACCCCGTCACTATTCTCTCTTCCTAGGCACTCCTGCTTGTCTTGGCTCTACAAGCTTTGCACAAAGCTTCAATAGAGATATCTACCTATACCATGGCGTCAATACCAGGTAGGTTCTCGAGCTGCGCTCACCCCTTCATGCTGTTGCTTCTTATCCCCCTCGCCGTTCGTAACTTCGGCTTCGCTCGCTGACCCGTGTCCAAAAACATAGTCGTCGTGAAACATCAAGGCACGAAATATGAGGTAGAAGTCGACCCCGAATCTACCGGCGAGATCTTCAAGTTCCAACTCTTCAGTCTCACCGGCGTCGAGCCCGAGCGCCAGAAAGTCCTGCTAAAGGGTGTGCTCAAGGATGAGACTCCCATGAGCAAATTCGCCCTCAAGCCGGGCCAGACCATAATGATGCTTGGCACACCGAGCAGCGAGGGCAAGGATCTCGTGCGGCCGTCCGAAAAGGTCAAGTTTGTCGAAGACATGACCGAAGCGGAGGCTGCGCAACAAGAAGGCGCCATCCCTGCGGGCCTGGCCAACCTGGGCAACACCTGCTACCTGAACTCGACGCTCCAGACGTTGCGTGCGATACCGGAACTTCAGGATGCTCTGTCAAAGTACGAGCCGCCGAGCCAGAGCGCTACCGGAACATTGCCTCAGCTTGATCTGACCAGGCAGCTACGAGACACTTATAAGCAAATGTCCGAGACTCAGGAAGCCCATATCCCACACGCGTTCCTCACCTCCTTGCGCAATCTATATCCTCAATTCGCCGAACGCTCTCGCACGGGCGCTGGCTATGCTCAGCAAGATGCTGAGGAAGCCTGGTCGCAGATCTTGTCTCAAGTTCGCCAGAAGCTGCGTGTCAAAGACTCGACCGATGCCACCAGTGACCCGTCTTTCATCGAAAAGTACATGTCCGGAGAATTTACGTCGGAGCTCGTATGCGATGAACCCGCGGCCATAGAAGGAGGAGAGCAACCCATCACGGGCAAAGACGCGTTTTTGAAACTCAATTGTCACATCGATGCCACCACGAATCATCTACGAGACGGCATTGTCAATGGGCTAAAGGAGCAACTTGAGAAGAGATCCGAGGTTCTTGGTCGCGACGCCACCTATACCAAGACCTCCAAGATCTCACGTCTGCCCAAGTATCTGACTGTTCATTTCGTCCGGTTCTTCTGGAAACGCGAGACGCAGAAGAAGGCCAAGATCATGCGCAAGGTCACATTCCCTCATGAGCTAGATGTGGTGGAGTTTTGCGACGACAGCCTCAAGAAGCTGCTTATTCCCGTCCGAGACAAGGTACGGGAGGTTCGCAAGGAAGAGGAGGATGTCGAACGAGCACGTAAGAGACGCAAGCGAAACGGAGACAACGGCGACGACGTGCCTGAGGCCTCTAACCCTAAGAAGAAAGACGACAAGAAAGAGGCTAGCGCATCCGCAGATGGTGACGTGGAAATGGCGGAGACGTACAAGACCGACGCTGAGATCGACGCTGAACGCGCTGCCCAGGTTCTTGCCATGAAGAAGGAGCTGAATGCCCTGATTGATCCGGACCTAGCCAAGGATGATGGTGCGAACCAGTCGGGGCTGTACGAGTTGCGTGGTGTGGTGACGCACCAGGGAGCTAGCGCTGACAGTGGCCACTACACTGCATATGTTAAGAAGACAGCACCAGTCGATGCTAAGACAGGCAAGCGGAAAGAGGAGGACGGCAAGTGGTGGTGGTTCAACGACGACAAGGTATCCGAGGTCACGGCGGACAAGATCGAAACTCTGGCTGGAGGCGGAGAATCCCACTCCGCTCTCATTCTGCTATACAGGGCCATTCCACTGCCCACAGCGGAAGGCACTATAGAGTAGATATTGCTAGAATAGGTATGAGAGGGGGTGGGGGGAAAGAAAACGGAAAGCGGTGGGCAGCTTGACATCGGCATAGCACTTGGCGTTATAAGGCATCTCAGGAGCCAGCGCTGGTGATAAGCGCTGGTATTAGAATCGGCGACATTCACTTGTCTCGTAGCTAACATCATTATAAAAGGGAAGGCTCATACTGTGGATTATGCCTTCATTTTACTACATCAGATGATACATAGTTATTTACACTGAGTCCGCCTCCCTGCTTTTGTGTAGATGGCCATGGTTCTTATCAAAAAGGTGACTGCGGCTCTCGGTCGAGTGCGCTAGATCCTGCATTCGCTGCATTCGTATGTTTGTAGGTTGCAGCAATTTGTGCACCGGCCCGGCTATTAGAATACGTTAGGCTCAAGCCTATTCGACCATATCAGTATCGGTCAAATCCCGAAACTGACAGAGGATCCTTCCTCCGATAAGCAAGGTAAGCCGCCGAGCATACAAGACTTCAAACCCGGGCTCTCTCCTTGTCGAGCCCGAGAGCGGTTTTGAGGCTCTGCTCGACTTGACTAAACCCCCTAGCCACACGAAAGTTCCCCTTCGGGACAGAAGAGTCACCCCTGATGGTAGCTTACTTTTTGCTAGGCTGGCACGAACTGGGTGTCGAGGTGAGCTTTCTATATCTCCAGTTCCCATACGGCTCTGTGTGTGATGCAAGGCGCATGTGTGAATATTGCCGCTCGGGATGTATCGCTATCCCGTCTCCTTGTGGGACGAAAAAGACGCGCAACGATCGAATCTGACTCATGAACGGCTATCTGTCTATCGTGTGTGCGGATTTGTTCTGCCCTTCTTCCTCTTCTTCCTTCTTTTGTACGCGCAGACGCAGCTCGTCGAGCTTCTGCTCGAGCGGGCGCTTCTGACTCATGAGCTGGGCGCGACGCGCCTCGAGCGCCTGGATGCGCTCCTCGATGGGAGTTTCGAGGATTTGCCTTTTCTCCTATTCGGGAGGCGCGAAGTTGTGAGCTAGGGTTCCTTTAAGGGGAATATTATTTAAGCAGGAGGGGGAGGAAGGGTATTAAGAGGAGAGAGAAAAGCCGGGAATAACTTACAACACGATACTCCTGCTGCGTCTTTAGGCCCGCGCCGTAGATGCTGCCCACGATGGTCACGGCGGCGAATGCGCCGGTCCAGACGAGGCGCTTGGGCGTGGTCCACGCGCCGCGGGCGCTTTTCCCTCCTGCCGCCGACGGCGCTGCGCCGCGCTGCACTTGGCGAGGCGGGCGGTATGTAGTTGTCGGGGGAGACCTGTGCGAAGACATCTTGTTCCGCTCGTACTCCTCCTCCTCTTGCTGGTCCGGCGGTCCCTTATCCTCGTATCCTAGAATTAATCGTGGTGTGCGTCGAGCGCCCGTCCGGAAACGAAGGCCAATCGGAAGAGGTTAATTAATTAGTCAGTCCCAGTATCCCCTCCATAAAATGTCGCTCGGCCCGCTGCTGCTGCTGCTGCTCCGCTTCTTCGCACGCCTTTTCGTACCGCTGTCTGCGGGTTGCCGTCGGCCGCTTGCAGATTCCGCGCCCCAGGCTCCAACGGAGGTGCGGTCGGATCTTCTGTTCCGGATTGCCACGTTGTCCCCGTTGACACTGCTCCCACCGAAGCTCGACGTGCTGGAGCTGACGGTACTCGCTATGCTGTCGAACGAGTCGGCACGGCGGATGTGTGGCGCTGGGAGCAACGGGATTGTCTTAGGGGTGTCGGCAGATGCACCAATGCGGAGCCGAACACCGCTCTCCCAATTCCTTCCGCCGCGGGCTGGAGGGCGGTGGTAGTATTGATCGCCGTGGTGGTCGGCGGAGGACGTAGACGTGGACGAGAACAAAGACGACGAAGACGACGACGAAGATGGGCGCCGAGAAATCGAACTTGGAGATGGCCAAAGCTCGAGCTCGAAGGAAGCGGTTGAGGTGGAGCTGCTGTCGGTGTCGGTGCCGGCAGCGTTGTCAGCGCACCACCACAGCCCATCTACAGCGGGGCCACCTCGCCCGTCGTCCCGCTGTAAGTCCACCATGACAGTGGTGGATGGGGACAACGACAGCGTCCTTAGTAATCGCCGTGCAGCGTCTGCCAGGGACATTGTACTAGGCGGGTTCCAGTGGCTGCAGCAGGTACTTAGAAATGAGGAGAACGCTGAATAAGAGGTAGGTAGGTAGGTAATTGTATGTGTTTTCAAGGCTCCCGGGAATGTGGGATATAATATGTGTCGTAGGTGTTTTTTGGGCGTAATTCTGAGCCTGCAGTCAAATAGTCAGATTGTTTATTCCATCCTTTGAGTCTATCTCATTCTAAGATCGGATTAGATTATATCATTCCGGCTCGACTTACACAATCGGTGTCTAGAATACTGTAAGCAAGAAAGATGCTCGCCTCATCCGTGTCCGTCTGCCAGCAGCTCGTTAATAAGAAAGATGCAGAAGCCAAGAAGCACAAATCAGTCACATATGTTCAAGAGACCAGTATCTATCTGCCCTGCATCTCCTCCCTTTTAATTAATATCATTCATCCACTTGACTTTCTTTTTGTTTCTGCATTATCCACTTCTTTGACACCCAAATACCTAACCTATTACTCTCGAGGGTGGAGATACCAGGAGTACTTAAGGTATCACCATCGCGAAAGCCCCCCTCAGGTCGTGTTTCAAGTGCCAAGCATCTGCTTCCAACCTCCTAACCTAGTCACCACAGCGCTAAGCGATACCTACGATCAAGAAGCGATATTAGGTGGTAGTTAGCACCTATAGACCGACTAGACAGACGGCTACCGAGCGCATAGCAGCCAAAGTGCACAACAGGCAAATACAAATAGGTATCAGTTTACGAGCCATGGCAACACCCCGAGTATTCATCGTCCGCCACGGCGAGACGGAGTGGTCGCTGAACGGTAGACACACCGGGCGCACCGACATCCCTCTCACGGCGAATGGCGAGAAGCGCGTCAAGGCGACTGGCAAGGCTCTTGTTGGCAACGACCGCTTGATTGTGCCGAGGCAGCTTTCTCATATGTGAGTGAGTCTCTCTTACACGCTTATGCGTAACTATACACAGTTTCATCCGACCCCATCGGTTCGTGACAAGGACACACCCTGGGAGATATGAAACGTCTCAGGAGGATCGCCCCTGGGCCAACCACAACCAACCCGTCGGTTCTGCATTGGATCGATGCCAGGGTTTGGCTATACTCCCGCTTCGCTTCGACTTACCCCAACCCCCAAGACGTCACAACGACACCTAGACAAGGCTCTAAAGTCCATTTTAACTATCTCCATATTGTTACTTCATAATCTCGATCACATGTCCCTATGTAGTTCAACGGATCCCCTGAAACTGAGACGGTCACGGTCCAAGCTTAGATAGAGCTTGGAACCACAGTCACCAACTAACAAGCACCCTCAATCCCACAGCTACGTATCGCCTCGCAAGCGTGCCCAGCGCAGCTTCGAGCTGCTGAACCTGGGCATCAAGGACCCGCTGCCTTGGCACGAGCACGGCGATAAGCCCGCCGACAAGCCCGCGTGCGATGACTGCAGCGCGCGCGTTGAAGTGACCCAGGCCATCCGCGAGTGGGACTACGGCGATTACGAGGGCATCACGAGCCCGGAGATCCGTGATCTGCGCGAGAAGCAGGGCCTCAACCGCGACTGGGACATCTGGCGGGATGGGTGCGTTGGCGGGGAGTGAGTTTGCCGATTTCCTTTTTCTTGATACCTATTTCGCGAGTTTCCAACCGTACGGCCGAGGGGTGCTTATCTATCTACTAACTCTCTCTGTCATTCGTGTTTTTGAAAGAGGGTCAAGAAACGGTAGATATGTGCCATAGCACCGGGTTCCTAGCTAATCTAGGAGCACCATAACTATGTTTTCTACCCCGGCCCTCGCCCTATCCCCCATCTAATGTGAGCCAGCCGGGTTTATCCTAACTAACGCGCACTGCCCTCAGGAGCGCCGAGGAGGTGACGAAGCGCGTCGATGAGCTGATCGCCGAGATCCGCACAAAATACCACAGCCCCGTCATCGGGAAACCCAAGGGCGACGCGCCATGCGGCGACATCTTGATCGTGGCCCACGGGCACATCCTGCGCGCCTTTGCCATGCGCTGGGTCGGCAAGACGTTGCCCGAAGGCCCTACGTTCTTGTTGGAGGCCGGTGGTATCGGGACGTTGAGGTGAGCTCGGGTTCCGATTTTGCTTTGCGACTATATCTCTGCGGTGTTTTTATTTACTTGCTTTTTTTCTTTTGCTTGCGGTTTGTTTTCTTTCGTTTGTCTCTCTTACCGTCTCCTCCCCTAGTCCCGGCCGCTGCTTTCTCTTCCCTTAGAATTGCATGTCTGCATTTGACGAGTCGGCGTGGCGTCGACTTTACTCTTTAGACACGCAGAAGAGACAAGCACGTAGCGGGGCAATGGGTGGCAAGAATTGCAGTTATATGATCCCATGCTGACTTGAGCTCGGTTATCTAGTTATGAGCACCATAACATCAACGAGCCTGCAATCTTGTTAGGTAGCGCTTTCATTATTGGATGAGCGTACACATGCATATCTACGATCGTGTTGGATATGCCATGGCATCTTCTCATGAGTTTAGATGAATATTAAATACAAGAGGGCCCCTTTTGATAAACGGTCCATTTTCCATGAAAGCATTCCTATTGTATCCATAAACAGCTAGACGTTGTAATTCGATAGCTACTATATGAATATGAGACTATTAGAAATGACGACTTCATCACAAGCTCACTTCACCGTCATATGTGCCTTTCTCAGTGCTCAGAGCAAAGCAACTCCTTCCCGCTTGCCTACCTACCTTAAGTAGTTCCAGCAAAAACCCAGCCTTGCGAGAAATATATACCATTTACACATGGGCGCCACCCTTCGTCCCACGGGCAAAGAACACCTGTCGTCTAAAAGCGTCAACATCCTTCTTCGAGTCCGCATCTCCTCCTCCCTCTCCTTCCCACTCCCCGCTCGCCGGAGTCCCTTGGTCTTTCTCTTGCTGCTCCTGCTGTTGCTGCTGATGTTGATGCGCATGGCCGAGCAAGAAGCCGCCTCCGATGACCTCGAGCTGGAAATCCGTGCCGGCACCGGCGCCCGTGAAGATCTCCCGCATCCGCGCCTCGCTGAAGCCGTGGTGCATGACCGAGTGGTAGACGTTATTGCCGCTCTTGTGCTTGCCGGTGTCATCCTCTGCTGCGTCGCCGCGTCCGTGTCCGTGACCGTGCCCGTGCGGTGGGCCGTGGGGGAGGAAATCCCAGATCAGCAGGACGCCGCCGAGCTTCAGGCGCTCAACCACTATTCTCGTGTTGGTTTATTTAGAAGACGTCTTTGCGTTTGGGTGTGCAGGAATGGAATGCAGCGGGGTGAAAAGAGTATGAGTTTCTATGAATCATGGCATTCATTCTTGGGTAGGATTGATAGCTAACCTAGCATAAGCAGACGAGGGAGCGGAATAGATAGATGCACAACGCTCACTCACGCCACATTGTAGGGGCTGGGGGCCGAGATGGCAGGAGATATTGAGAAGCATGGCAGGGAGTTCAGATGCTAGGTTGGAACGAACGAATTGTGTTAGGAGAAGGGAGGGGAAGAATGCACTCACGTCTCTTTGCCGCGAGCTCCGGGTCTCCAAAATGGTGGAAGCCGCCGCCTACGACCGCAATGTCGAAATTGAAGAGCTCCGGCGCTGAGAGGGCGTCATTGGTCGTCTCGGTAGCGAGGTCGCCAAGCACAGCATGCATTTCATCTGCCGAGAGGCCCTGAGAAATAGGTTAGTACGTTCGACACGCAGGCAAGGTTTTGTCGTGTTGAGACCGATGTCTCGCATGACAGTTTCACGATTTACATGGGGGGAGATATGGGCTTGTAGCCATGAAGGAGGGCGAACCAGCTCTAGACGTACCTGATTCTCTGCTCTTTTGTTGTATATGGCAACCATAGTCTCGGATAAGTCTATGCCAACACATTGTGTCGTATATGGCGCAAGGGCCTATAATACGAGTTAGCATATAGAATCCCACCAACTCCCCCATTTTAACGTCAGTGGTATGAAGTAGTATTTAGCCTTGCTTCCTCCCAGAATCTTGTCCTTCCCTATTGCTTATGGAAGGAGTTTTGAGGGCCGAGGCCGGAACAAGAATCACAGCGACGGATAAAAAAACCAAAACCGAATACCGTAAATCTTACAGCTCGAGGTTTTCGATCGGTAGTGGTGTATAACTCTCCGCATCCCTACTCACAACAGAAACACCACAAAAAGGCAGAAACCACTGGACTTACCCGCGACATCATACCCGTGCCACAAGCATAATCCAACAGCCTGACTTCTCGTCTAGGCTTCTTATCATCTCCTCCTTCGCCCTCCCCGTCACTATCTTCATCATCGGAGGCCCAGTCGACTCCGATGAAATCCAGCCGTGCCTGGAGCTCGCGTGTCAGCCGCTCGTTGAGCTTTCTGTGCTTCTCATCGTAGCTTGCGGCCTCTTCACTGTTCAGCGATATTAGCTCAAGTTAGCGTTACCAATTTCAGGTCTCGAATATCCTTCCGTGTTCTTGCCGTCAGGGGGAAATTGTAGGGTTTATAGGAGACAGAGTCCTCGGAGTGTTATAAAATCAGGATGGTAGGGGAGAACGAAAGAGCTTTGGGAGTTGAAATCGCAAGATAAACAACATATCAAAGGCATGAATTAGTTCACTCCTCTTGTCGGAACAGGGCTGGCTATAATCCCAGGAGGGCCAGGCCAATCTCTTGCTATCCACTGAACCTTGAGCAGCCACAGGTGACCTAGGCAGGCGAGCCATATACGGCATTGGTGTGTCTGGCTGTACCAATGGCTCCTTACGCCTGTGACTTCCTATCCTTGGGCTCGGCTAGCCTAGCTCTGGAAACATGATGGTTTCAAGTTGCGGTCCCTGCCATGGCCCGTCTCATGAAGCAACCGTCTCATGAAGCAAGCTCTTCAGATGCCACCGAAACCAGCACAGCCGCTAAATAGGACCCAGCGGGCTGTCCCGTGAAGTATATCAACTAACTTGAGGCCATTCCGCATCGTATCTTGTATCTCATACGACGATTCTAAGGGTGGGTAGGTTGTGAAGGAGTTGATAAAAGGGGTTCAGGCAGATGAGACTCAGGCGGGGAAGGCTGATACTGGTGCAGCAGCAAACGTAATTAGCTAAGCAGACACACTCACTTGAAGATCGATCTGTTGATATTTGCCGCGTCTTCGGCCAT
Source organism: Xylaria sp. Z21 (assembly GCA_037356095.1). Taxonomy (NCBI): domain Eukaryota; kingdom Fungi; phylum Ascomycota; class Sordariomycetes; order Xylariales; family Xylariaceae; genus Xylaria; species Xylaria sp. Z21. Next base: position 20,398 of record JBAWJX010000061.1, on the reverse strand, counting down.
ATTTGTGATGCTGTTCGATGGATTTCTCTTTCACAACGGAAGTTTCGTGAGTTTGTTGATAAAGCCCGATGTTTGTTGATTGTCGGAGTGAGGTCCAGTAATACCTACTCGTTCTAAAAGCGTAGTTTTTCAAACTGAAAATTGTTTTTAATGACTCAGTAAGTACACGGGACCGATAGTTTCCAAGATAGCAGAGATGCTCTTTCCCTTTAAATATCCTTTCTCTTCATCAACTTTTTTTGCCCTCCGACAGCGTGGTCCTCATCGCTAACTTCTCGCTCACTTTCCGGACACTTTTCCTATGCTGATATCATCGTTTCGACGTACTCTTCTGCTTACTTGCATATTATTGTAGCAAACGTCAGAATGTGCAATTATCAGAGATATCAAGTGTTGGAGGTGAGCCGCGTAACATTCAGATGAAACGAGTTAATAATCAACAAATTACTTTGTCGGCAGCTGCCAACTGTGGGTATGAATAAATAAGTATAATACTTTGGATAATTGTTTATGATGGAGGTATAAACCGACATATCTCGCGAATGAAGGGTTTTATGCTGAAGAGTTATAAGATGTCGGTTTAATTAGCGCACTCCTTGTATAACTAGGTTATCGGTTCGGCTCGTAAGCTCCCTACGTAGATAGTGCCCGATGGGTGTAGGGGATGGGGGTCCATTCTCACTCACACTGTTAGCATGGATGTTGTTGTACGTTTACTGGTTTACTGGCCTTAGACCGCTGTATGCTGCAATAGCAATGTTCTAGCTAATGGGTTATATCAGATATTACCCGGTTATACCGTCGTTACCTATTTGTAAGCGCTGTTATTATAGCGGTGAACGATGTTACCTATAATTCCCAATGCTATGATAACTGCGGGTTAAGAAGAAGAGCGGTGTTTGGAACCTTGTTTTCATGCAATATATAAGAAGTATGGTCGCGGCAGGTCGAATAGGTTTAGTGTAGACGTTTCGTTTCGGCTTGGTGGTAAAAAGCAGGTAGGCGACCATCCCGTCGCCGTAACATTCCAGACAAGACCTGTAACGGAGGCCTAGAACTTTAGGAAGGTGAAGCTGGAGTCGGGTTCCAGCGTGTCGGAAAACAGGGTCCCATCCCATAGGCGATGATGTATGGGTGCATGTATGTATGTAAGATAATATGCTGGCGGTCCAGGTTTCTTCGGCAAAGCGTCTTGCCCCCCCTGTTCTCGGATCTCCTCGGATCCCCTCGGACTCATGGTTCTGCAGGTAGGTACGTGACATACTTACATTCCCGCACGTGCGCGTTATGTGTGTCTCAGTGTCAGTCGGCGATCGGGAGAGGGAGAAAAAACGACTCGTCGTAGCCGATCACCTACTATAGAGCGGAACAAGCTTCTTACCGCTGTGTTGGGCCTTTGGGTTGGTTTAGTAGGGACGGATGTATGCTATGTCATCTTCGCCCGCGGTGGGCTAGCGACGTAGCATCTGGAATCTACAGAGGCATCCCGAGCGGTCGGGCTGCTCACCGCCTTTGCGGGTTCCCATCCACGAGGCAAGAACCGTTGCAAGGTTCCCCCGCTTGGCCGTCGTTCACTGGGTTGGGTACCTGTATCTAGCTACTGCTTGTAGCTATTTGGACGTCCGTAGGTATATGTGTATATGTATTGTACTTACTCATGTGCCCGCATGATGGCGCATGCACACTGTCGCATTGCAGCGAATCCAAGGACTGGTACTTGTGGTCCGTGGATCGTGTATGATTCGCCGGGACATGTTCTGTTCTGGGTAGGTATGTAGGGCAGAAATATACCTACATTCAGGTCATAAGGGATAACTAGCGGTCATCGTATCCTGAAAACAAGCTCTCAAGATCGGGCAATTAGCAAGCCATCTATTGACAGGCAAGCAGGCAGACTTTTTACTATCATGTTTTCCCGCGCCAGGCACAGAGGTGGGTAGTACCAAAAAAAGAGGCTTGAGTCGGCGAACAGGTACTACTACTAGAGCGTTCTTCTGTCTGATCGTATTATGGCATGGTCACACTGCCTCGAGGCAAGTCAAGTCCGTTTGCAAAGGATCACTCGTTACATGTACGGTTAGCGTCCCCCTCCCGTCAGTTGGTTGTTAGGTTCACAGCATAGGTATGCTGTACTTTAGCGTAGGTAAGACCCCCATGTTGGCAAATCGGCTACTTGGTGGTTGGTGAGATGGCCGGCTTCGATCATCCCTTGACGATCCTCAAGACCTGTCAGGATACCTACATACATGGGACGACTACACGTAGTAGGGGGGTGGCTGCAGGCGGACGAGGGCGAGCACGGCCTCATCGTTTACGGTAACGTAGCGCCAAGGGGCAAACTAACCTAGGACGAGAACTGCTGTGTGAAACGGTATTGCGGATGATCCATGCATGGCCATGGCCTCGCAGCAGCTCGTCGTGGCCACAAGACAAAACAGCACCTCTGCATCAACGATGGATGGTGCATGAGGCCCGATATCATCGTAGGTCTTGGGGGCCCTCGGAGGGTCCCTTGGGCCAGACCGCTAGGCGGCGTGCGCCCGGCATTGGGCGCTAGAGTCTTAGGATGGTAAGACGACAGCTGCAGGGTGGAGGAAACGGAAACAGGCTGGCGCCGCGGGTGTGGAGGAACGAACAACGAACGACGAACAACTACAGATCGTGTTGGGTACATGTCCACGGAACACCGCTATCCGCGGGAACTCATCATCCTACAGTAAGGCCGTCCGTGATGCTGGGCTGGCTCAGATTCCACGGTTATCGGGTACCAATGCGGGTGCTAGGCCCCGTCAAGGCGCACATGCCGGTGAGGCATGTAGGCATGTATGTAGATTTGACTTGGCCCGCATCTTAGAGTTTGTTCTACTGCAGAGCTACTCGAGCTACTCCATCCAGGGGTCATATGATAGCCAGCTCGAGCGAAAGAGAAAGCGTCAGCGAGGAGGGGTAGGACAAGTGATTCAGCTCGAAAGACACCATTGCCCGGGGCAAAAAGTGGCCTCGGGAAGTCTCAGCATCGAGACTGTCACTGTCTACAACGCAACATTCGACGTGCGACAAGAGCCAAGCTGTCAATAATAGGTAGCACCGTAGATGATAGAGAGAACGATAGCTCTTATTAAAGCACCCTCTTCCTCCCTTGCGTAACCGGTTTTATAATTAAATTATATCTAGGTCTTGCGGTTCTAGACTCACACGAGCAGATGATGATAATACAACTAATCCTACTTCTTCTGTGACAACCCAGTCGTCGTGTTCTATATACATACGTACGTACATATTATGTACACCTCTCCCATTGTCAGTAATAGTAATACGCAAGATGCTGTGGGTAAGTAACTGGCTGCCCCGTTGCCAGCGAGCATGGAGAAATAAATGGGACTCTACGGCTGGCCTAGTTGAGGGGAAATAGATTGCGCTCACGGGCCGGCCGGCGCTATTTACCAAGTACCATGCTGCAAGTGTGGGCTGATCGCTGGGAATCTGTCTACGGGTTTTTTTTTGGTTGACTCCGGTAACGCCCTCGCTATCCATAATGGCCGTACTTAACCTCATGTAGGTAGTTAGTTTCGTTTCCACACCTCCTCACCCCGCTTGTCCAGAGCTCGGGACTCTTGCCCGAGAACGCTCTCGTCACTGTACCTGCGTGAGAGTGGATGTCGGGCCGGGTGTCACCAAAAAGATGATCCTAATCTCAAAAGCGTCATGGCCGGAACGGGATGGGTCTCTTGCTGCTGCACCCTCCCAGTGTAAACATTGCCGTAAATATTGGTGCCATGCCGGATCTGAGTCTAGTGTCCTAGTCACCTATGTAGATGGGTACGTCTTGTGAGTGTATTTCAACCTTTACCAAGCCGTTGGATGCATAACACAGTATACTGCAATCTCCTCGGCGTGGCAGGCAGTGATAGCGTTGACTAGGTCAACTATTCGCCCGCTGGTACCGATATGCTTCTACGGGTCAGGGTTGTTTGTAATACATGGATCCCTGCACCGTCATAGCGATGTCGTTAACACATCCTAGCGCCGATGGCCAACTTCTAATGGCTGCCGTGTTTCTTCTGTTATAACAGGCATTCGTGGTAAACAATATAATCCCTCGACCCATGGCCTTAGAGCGCCAAATCACCAATCCACGAGCCGGAAAGGAAGCAACTTCCCTAGAGCATCTTTCTTTTAGAGTCTCCAAGATAGATATGCTACAAGGGCCGGCGTAGATGTTGATGAATGCTATCAAATGGTCCTTTTGCAACTAATAACAAGATGCGGGCAACCCGATGCTTCCGTGACCTTGCTTACGGGGCAATGGTGAAGGGGGTACGGCCTAGCAATTAACCGGGAACTCGGTACCCAGCCAATCCATGCGCTTACATCTCCCGTGTCTAATGAGGTGATGCTACTTAGTTTCTTTGCCTGCCGCTAGATCGCTCATGAGATTTGCCGGACGGTCGGCCCATGGCAAGCACTGTGGATTTGAAGCTATTGCAGCTAAGACTATAGGCAAGGGGCGAACGAACGAGCTCAGCTGCGATAGAAACCACCATATTATGAGTAGCTCGCGCGGACAACTTCCTTTGTGGGGGATGTCGCCGAAGAGATCTGAGAGCCAAAGCTCATCGGCACCGTTAAATGAGCTCTCTAACTCGGTCTCGTCCAACAAAGGTGTGATGGATGTCTGTGCTTGAATTCATTGTCCGTTTGCACTGTAACATAAAGCTAAGGGAAATTCGGAATTCATAATCATGTAGCAATAATAATAATACGGACGGAAGAAGCGAAGAAACAGAAGCCTACGCTACCAGGGAACCCAGGAAGTGCAGGTTTCAGAAGCCGTATAATCGACGGCACCCACCATATGCGAGGGCCTAAGATGATGGGGGGTATCTCGAGAGGGCCCTCGCAGACTCACCTAGGTCTGCCCAAGAGATTCGGTACTCCGAAGAGGCATAACGCGCCATGTATCCGTCCCAGGCTCGGACACTAGTGTCAAGAAGGATAAAAGGGTCGGCTCGCTGCATGCATATGCTGTCATGTGACCTCTGGCCGGGTGGTATTTTGTACATGGAGGCCAAGTTCATTGGTACGATTCTGGCTTTTTTTGGGCGGGCTCGGCCCATTGGTGGCTTAGCACGTCGCAATCAATCGGTCGCTTGAGGCCTTGGGAGCTCGTCGACCACCCCACAAGGCAATAGTCGGTGTGTCCAAGGTGAACATAAGAGAAAGCCCCCCGAAATCCTCCTCTTGGCGCTCCAATCACACTTACTCTACGCGTCGAAAAGACAGCTCAGTAGCCGCGGCGAAGGCAAAATATAGTACGTACATACAAGGTAGTATTACTGCTGAGAAAGGCTGATGTGAGCAGAAATAATAGTGTCTAAAGGTCTGATTGGCTATCCGCTGCCCAGTACTATCAACTAGCAGAGACACTACGTAATAGTACATAGTAAGTAGTTAACGGCTTCTTGTCGTGGCCATTTCGTGAACGCACAGTACTTTGCACATGTTTAAATACGGCTATGAGTGCTGTTAAATATTAATTTGAGTACATTTCTTTTCAAAAGAATACTTGCAGGTTTATCAATTAAATTAGACATAATTTCCATTTTCCATTGTTTCGTTACCAACACTGTATCATAAGATCTTGTTAACCTATTTTTAATATGACTTAAGTACCGAGTAAATTTTGTAACATCACAAGACCCCGATAAATCTCCCACCGCGGACATAAGGAAGGCACTTGTCAGCCATAAAGATCAGCCCCCAACTACCAGTGATTAGTGTAGGTAGCAGTAAGTCATGGGATTGGCGTCCTGCAAGGCCTGTGCGTAGATGCATATCAATACAGGAAGATGTGGTGTAGTCCAACTTCTGACGCAATTGTGGATATATTCACGCCCCATTGCTATGTACGCATTGGTATACATACCTAAGCTACCTACGTAGGAATCGCTATCATGTCTAGGTACGGACATGATCACAGCTGTATCCAGTGTCTCGGCGACCACCACTCAGCTTCGGGGGAACAGGGGACTAAAAATACTGGATGGACCCTAAGGCTATGCGTGGCCGCACTACTTTAGAGATGCGTCGAGATGGGGGACTCGGGGATTTTGATTTGCCTGACATGACCCAGCTAATCTGCACTCAGCTGCTTTCGACAAGTCGACTAGTTGCGATACGTCGTTATAAGTGCGCGAAGTAAGGAGCTGCGGCCGGGGAGATTCACGGCGCAATTCCGTTTCCGTCGTTAGCCCGGAGCTGCAACAGCAACGATGGCGAAGTGTCATTGCCGCGGGCCAACCATGGTAGCGCAGACTACGGCGCGCTAGATCTGTATGACAACGGGGTCCTTAGGCGACCATTGCAACCGGACCCAAACCTTAACGCCACAGCAGCTTGGGTTGACAAGAGAGGAATAGCCAACTCCAACGCCATGTTACAACGGCATATCCCGGAGGGCACGGTATTGGTGTAACCCGGTGATGCCAAGTTAGTTGAATCGTCATAAGCTATAATACTCAAAGTAAACAACGAAAACCAAGAAAGGACAAGAATGAAAAGAGTCCAATAGAGAAGGGTCGGGGGGCTCGCCTGCCTTGGTTTCTTCGCAGTTCCGAGATATGAGCTATTATCTCAGCCAACATTAGTAGTTTGATAGGCTGCTATTTTGCCAGCGTAGTCTGCATTTGCCTCAGCCCACACTAGCCGCTGGTCTTCTGTCTGTTGGCCAAGACAACTCTCCGCTATGCCGGTGACTGTCGTATATCACAATTATGAGCAAGAAACTTGGTCTTTAGATGTGTGTTGGGTTGGAACTCTGGCTGCAAGACGACTAGCGTTGACTGTTAGGAGGGCAATGCGGGCGCGTGGTCTCGTGATGCGTTTATAATTACGATGCAGCCTTGAGAGTTGGTGTTCAGCCTGGTCTGCAATGTAAATGAAAAACAAACCATTCGACTTCGGATTTCGTAAGTACTCGTTCTTTATGATCATATATCGCAGTGTAGTTTAGTGATAAGCACCATCTTAAAACTAATGAAAACTCACCCTCAAGTTGATGGAGAGCCATGAGTAGAACAAGTCAACCATTTCCCGCTCTCCAATTTCAGTACTCTACGCGCGTAAAGATAGCCGCGAGGCCAGCAGATTGGCGATCGTGATGCCCCCTGTCGGATCCATGGGAACACGTTATTGCCTTGTTGTAAACCAACTCCAGAACAGGTAAACTGGAATGCTCCCTGCACGTTTCGTTAATGCAGCTAACATCTTAATTTAGTAGCAAATAATTTGATGCTTGGATGCTCGGACTTGACCATAAGCCCGGGCCGTGTAATACAACCCGTTATTTGGTCTCGGGACCGTTTGTTCGGAGGGATTGTGGCTATTTAGTTTGGACCTGATAACCAACGCGAGAATAATATCTCTCCAGTCGATAGAAATTCCCTCTTATGGAGCCAACTTTCAGTAGGCACTCTCTACATATCGAGTACTAACACCTGTCGATCTGTTGTGGCACGTCTGAAGGTTTTTTTATCGACAGGTTTAAGGTGATGTCACACCCGTTGGTAGATTTCCCCCCCTAAAAATCGGTACATCGAACGGCTTGTGGGAGTGTAGGCGTAGTGTATCGTAATAATAGTGGATGGCGTGCTCCCTGTACAAACGCTGGCGACCCGAGCCTAGCGTCGTCAATGACTCAGTTCCTGTGCCACTCTACTTTGCGTATACGATACCTAGTAGCACGGATCCAGGGACCCCTCTCCAGAGTCTCTACAAGGAAGGAATAGAGATGGATTGGTACTTTCGCCGTCTGTTTGAAGGGTTTAGAGCTAACAATCGCGCCTCTTGCAGTAGTGCAAAGCGGGTGGTGGAGAGGCTATATCTCGCGCCTCGTACAGGTCCCCTCGCTTCATTCGAGTACCGAGGAGATAGCGCTACTGTGTGGCAAGGAGTCTGGTGATCAAACCCTATTTGTATGTTGCCTTTTGAGTTGGCGAGATAGGGCCACGATGCTGTCATTGTACACGCGTTTCCCGGTTGTTTGAGCACACGGGAAGCGCTATTAGTGGTCTGAGTTGACCGCGATGTTTGCTAGATAAAAGAAAAATTCTGTAGTGTAACATGGGGAAAAAAAACTACAACGAAAGGTCACCGCGTGGGAAATACAGGTTTCTCCCCCGGTGCCGAATCTCTGTTAGCCCCCGGCTGTGCTTGCATGGCAGGAATCGCTGGCTCCGCAAACACGGACCCAACAATGAATTTGCGGACAGTTAGTTACCCGCAAAGTAGGCAATGCATTTTCTTAATAACACTCATACTACTACTGTACCTACTGCCTTTTAATCTATGCGGGCGCTGCGCTATCGTGACAGCAATCTGCGTCTATGCAAGACACTACTAATACCGTGCTACGTATCTATTACTTAATCTTCAACGATGATTTCATACGCCCGTGTCTCGTGTTACTTTGTTTAATATGAGCTTACTAGGTACGACGGACCCGGGGTATAGATCGGAACCCGGTTTGCAATTTGTGTTCTATCTGGAGCCATGTTGTGTCCCCACTCCCGACTTATATATCACCAACAGGTGCAGGAGTCGGCCCTAAGAAAACAATACAAGAACAGTACATGACGGATACATTTTAATTAGCCTTTGCGACATAAACCGACGAAGTGTATCAAACGCAGCTTCTGATGGTGCAGATATAAATATAGAAATGACTTGCTGACGATAGTATACCATCAGTACTACGCTTTGCTCGTCTATCTTGTGATAATGGGAATTGCGGTCATTCCGGCGAATAGAACCTCTGCCCCCAGCGGGACGGGAAGGCTGCCAAGTACCAGCTGTGGTAGGTACCTGTACGTTCGTAGAGACTTGAACTGAGTCTTGGGTTGCAGTGCATGTTAGTCATGCCATTCTCTTATGGTCCAGGCTAGATGGTGCCTGGTTCCTGTCGTATCAATCGGGCTCCGTATCCACTCCGCAACTTGGAGCCAAGCGCTGTTGCATTCAGTGAGGAGAAAAAGAAGAAGAAGCAAATTCGTGATTTGTATTCTACAATGTTAAAAATGGCTGCACTCTACGTCTATGTCGTGCCTTACTGTATTTTGAACTGGTTAAGTGGAGAGGGGACAATCGTTACGCTACACTTCCTGGTCGATGGCGGCCTCGCTTAACGCCGGACGACGAAAATAAATACCTAGGGTTAGGATGTTGCTTCAGGCGGATGCAATTCACGTCTGCAGAGACCCGGGCGGTCAAAATTCATACATATATTCGCTTACCTGTTCACTTAACGGAAGGTGGTTCGCCTCGAATAACCTATACGATGCGCTAATTTACGTTCGCTTTTTTTCTTCTCGTTTTCCTCTTTTCGCTATTAGCATGGCTTGGGTGGTGGTATGCGGGAATGTAGATGGAACGATGCTTAGTGGACCACAGAATTACATGCGGTGGATAGGATCTGCGGTGGGAAAGGAACGGTACGGGCACGGGAAGAGCCTAATGAGGCCAACGGATGCATACGTCCATGCGTGAAACCGAGATCTTGGACGGCAACAGCCGGCAACGAGAATGGGGGCCACGCGGTAGAGCCAGAAAAGGCGAGGCGAGCCAGCAGCAGTCGGCTCGGCGTCAGCGGCATCATGCATCAGCACCAGCGGCAGCAGCAGCATCAGGATCAGCGCGGGTGGGTTAGGAGTATTGCTGTCGATGGCGAGCTAGTATTATTAGTGTGTGTGAGAGAGGGATAGGGAGAGGGAGAGAGAGTGAGTGAGTGTGACTATGTGTGCCCGACTCGGCATGCTGGTTTGGATTCGTCGACTTTGGGGGCCGGGTGGACTTGCGCTACGATGGGACGACGGACGACGTTGTGCGTTTGTGCTGGCTGGCCGGCATGAGGAGAGAAAAAAGCTGTAGTCGTTTGCCAGTCTTTTTTTAGTGGCGGGCGGTTCGGCGATAGTGTTGTTTGTGGAATGTCCCGCATGGCAACGGGTTTGTGGGTGTCTCAGGGGCCACAAATGATCAGCTCAAAGGAGGCACCATTACACCACACATGTCAGACATGGATCCTGAATGCTGATTGATTGCCCTTGGCATGCATCCCGGGCTGTTTGTGATGGGTAAGTCACGAGGGACCGGACCGGACAGAACAGAACAGGACAGCGACGAGGAGAACGGGTTGGGTTGGATGGGTGGTAGGAGGGACGGACGTATGTATGGAGGGACGGATGTGATGTACGGGACGTATAGACGGTAACTAGACCTTTAAACGGGGTATGTACTGAGATAGATGGGTGACGAGCGATCCGATGCGATGGAATGCGATACAATGCGATGATGGGAATATTCTTGCGACGATATGTTGTATGTACAGTCACCTACTTACTGACCTACTTACCGACCTACCTACACAAGCATAGACCATCGCATCGCATCACCCGGGTCGGCGTCACCATAATAATAGCGCGCATGCGTGCAGTGCGGGCTGAGACGCTGGGAAAGGGATTTCGAGATAGCGTCACGGATATGCAAGGTCATGCTGCATCTGGGTCACACAGAGCGCGCAGTCACTTTCCCGGTGTTATGGGTAGGGATAAGCGACCAAATCATGGTCGGATGAAGAGGGGCTCAAGGAGGTGTGTGATGATGCAAAGTTGCTATGTATGCTATGCGATGCGATGCGATGCGCGGCGCTGCGATGTTCTCTTTGATATGCGAAGGCCTATCCTATTCCATCCCATCCCATCCCATCCCTATCGCATTGCTGACGCCGCATTGCTACTCCTCAGCTCGTGGACTGGAACACAGAGCAGATTACTTACCCTGGACAAACCGCCTCAACATTGGCAGACGGGGGTTAGCTCTGGCCTTAGCTCTAGCTCTGGCTCTAGCTCGCTCGTTGCTTGCCACACACATACTGACTAAGATGGAGAGGGTGTGATGGGCCGGCACTGTTGGGCGTGTTGTTTACGTGCACGACGAATTCCAAGATGGGCGAGAAAGGAGAAAAGCGTGAGAAATGGAGTAGTAGCGTGCGTATGTATGTACATACAGCATTGTCGTATGATACTTCTCGACCGCCAAGGTATGTATATCGTTCATTGCCTATACGTACCGTACCAATGTTCGTATATATGTGGCTTGATATATACTACAGCATAGAACGAAGGACTTCTTACTTATGCCTACGCTACCAATCTACGCATACCTCCCTACTCCTTCATGCGCATAGGCATTCTGTATGTAAGCCGGGTAGGTATGTATGTAAGTATTACATGTGCGATATGCGGCGGTAACTCAAGCGGCGGACGGACGTACATAGGTGAGGTATTTCTGCTGCTAATAGTACGTACATACATACATACCGTGATATATGTAAGTCTGTATGTAAGTAAGTATGGATCTATTTTGGTAACAGATGACACACGTAATGATTTACCGAGGGGGGGAAAAGCATGTGTAAGCAGGCCCTCGAAGAAACCGTCATGGCCCTTTTTTCTTCTTCTTCTCCTAGCTACTCCTCCTAGCTACTCCTCCTCCTCCTCCTTCGATGGATCATCGTCAGCCATCCATCCCACCTTACCAACCGGGCCGCGAAGAGGCTTGTCATGTGCACCCGAGCGCGGGCGACCCTGGAGACTTCGGTAGCTGAGCTGCGAAGGATGGGCAAATGGCAGACAAATGGGAATGCCACACGCAGCAGAGGCCATCGGTTGCCGCAAAGTCCTGCTTCGGTCTAACCGCATTCGAGGCCACCAGCATTTGGTGGGACCAATCGTCAGCCCGAATCTGGTTCTATGGTACCAGCCAAGCGGGATATGCAGCAGACCTGGCGCAAGCAAGGCGTCTGTGGCTCCCTCTAGTGGTGTTTTGGTGGTTTGTCGTCTGAAGCGCCGGCGGTCGTGCATGATACAGATTCATGCCTCATTCACCTTACTTACTTACTTACCTACCTACTACATACCTACATGCATACCTACATGCCTGCACGCACGCCGCAACTTGCGCTGTTGTCGTCATGCATGAGTGAGTACCTAACTGACTGGCCCATGCCCATCCATGCCCATGCCCATGCCCACGCGAAGGAACTTTTGGGAGAGGGGTGGTGGTGGTGATGGTCGATTGAACCTTTCGTTTCGCAAGACTGTTGTGTCGCTTGTCGCCTCGTCGCTCGTCGCTCCTGGCTCCTTGTCAGCGGCACATGTCTCACCAGGGAATAGTGCCGGGCACGGAACGGCATGCATTGGCGCTTCGATGTGCGTGTGTAAGTGTGTAAGTGTGTGTGCGAATGAGTCCCTATCTAGGTATGGGTTATGGATAGCTACAGTAGTATGGGATGCGCCGTCTGGGGAAACAATCTGGTCAGCGAATACTACTATCTAAATTGCTTCCCCACGGCTGCAACCCTGGTCCCAAAGCCTGTTTGACTAATGGAACTCGACATGAGGTCCTGCATATCGAAAGATAATACCTAGGGATGTGAGAATGGTCTGTTGTTTTGGGTTTCTACGGACCATCGATATCGAGTTGGTTTGTCGGTATGGTAAAATTAGATTTAGATGCGTTGCTGTATTTGGGTATTGCCTGTCCCAAGCAGATGGGATTATTTAAGCCGTGTAGGTGTGTACCTGTTATCGGATTCGTCTCTTAATTAATGCTGCTGTTGTCGTGTTAAGCTCGGCGGTTCTGTATATATCCTGCGTATAGATACGTAGACGAGGTACATACGAGTGAGTGCACTGACGTTCCGTATCTGTCATCCTAGAGTCCTGTTATTTCGTCCCGCGCGTATGGATCCCCTAAATATCCCCTGTTCCAGCTCGCTGCAGTCTAACACTTGTTGCACGCCTAGTTCATGCATCGACGTTCGTTTCGGCCGTTTCTCCGACCATCTTCCCGCTCATGGTATGGCCTTTTCTCGAAGTCCATCCTTCCATGAGGTTTCTCCATCTACCTGCTTGGCTACATTCATGCTAGGAGCTCCGTAATGTCCCGAAGCCTCGAATCCTCGGTGTGTGGACGAGGACTCACATCTCACCTACGTGAGCTGTTCGAGAACCCCAGGATTCGGACCGTGTCAAGGGATTCAGAACCATGCAGGTAGAGCCCGTGCCGCCCGAGCTGTGATCCCGAAAATCTCAGAATCCTGTGGGCTGACTGTGATATTGCTGCATATTCGTATTGATATAGATATAGTCGGGCTTATTAACCTGCTGTTTACCGTGCCGCGCTGATTCAAGGCAGTATATATATACATACATAGCAGATGCGTGATAGAGGTTTTGTTGAGGGCGGGTTGCGGGATTCTGACGGCCGGGTAGAAAAGCCCGCAATACTGTTGGTTCGCTCAGTCATTGTTATGGTGTAAGCATAAGTATCCAGGGCTTTGTGTTTCTTGCCCATGTTCCCATGTTCCCGCTAGACAGGGCCGGGGTCTGTAGAATGCCAGCCCGAGTGTGGTAGCGAATATAGTATCCCGTGTTCAGGGCCGGATTCAGGGTAGCACTTATCTGGCGTACAGACCTAGAAGTCAAAGGAACCGAGACTGCCGCCATATCCCGATGAGGAATCTATCGACAGGCAAACTCATCTCTGACTGGAGGTTCTCCCATACCAGAACCTTACCCAATGTCTTAGGCTAGACCCCAGGTACACCACACTAGTAAACGCTACGCCGAGGTACAATGCCAATATCCGGCCGGTCTGTACAACGTCGACGTTATCCGTCACCGTGGCGGCAAGTGAGGCTAGTTTTCTGTGTACATAGGTTTCAGTAGATAGGCACTCTCGCCAAGACTCCGTATGTAGTAAGGTATGCATTTATCGCGGTAGCTATAAGAGGTGAGATATGCCTAATGCTAATTTCCCGGCGCGAGGCCACTAGCTTCGTTGCGTCATGACACACCATGGATATTCAAGTTCAGCCCTGAACTTGGCCCTTCTGGTTTTGACATTCCCAATCCACGACCAACTGCCCCCCATTAGGAGTCGGGCATTCCGTACATAATTTACGAGTTCTGTATCTCCCCGCGACGCTATAGTCCGCGCATCTGCTTTCTCGGAAATGTTACCTATTAGATCTCTAGCCCGAGCAAACTCGAAGTGAGTAATTGATTATAAACCGAACGTAACTAGCGGGCAGTACCAGTTTCTTCCGCTTGGGACCCCCCTGCGCTACGTTGTAACAAAATAAATCGAACCGCTGTCGCTCAGTGGCGTCTTCCGCAACCTGGCACCGACATCGAGTAACGGAACTCGCCCCATCTTCTTGCAGATTTGTGACAACGCCTCGCTAACCGAGCGAATACCTCATCAAGTTGTGGTGGATCGTGATCAATACTACTACGTCCTGGCTTTTCGAACAACAAACTCATCCTGAAGCTAAGAGAGACGACAAGCGGATGTTCATAAGAAAGAATACGACTTCAGCCCGTCCATACAAGTATGCGATCGAGGTTTACTGGAGGGAATAAGACGCATCTAGTCTGTCCTACCTAGGTATCTTCACTAGCTCGTCGTCTTCCCGTCCTCTCTATTAGTGTACATAGACGCTGAAGTCTACTGTACGTACCTGAATCTGGCTCCTCGGCTCATCAACCCGAAGAGCTTACAGAATATAGGTACAACTAACAGGCAATTCCCGACGACCGATAACGAATGGAACCTAGGTGAGCCTCTTTGGTCACATTTAGCCAGTGTGCCCAAGCAGAACCCAAGCAAAGAGTCACAGCAGTCGGGATGCGCTTCTGCAGCCTTGATCAGAGTTTCGGGCCACCCCGTGCGAGCCACCAGGTTGGGATCTATCCGCCCGCCATCCCTTGCTTGCCGCATTCCCTGTTGCTTCTAAAGAGGCCCACTAGTGCGGAAAGGCGTTTAGAGCTCTCGGCGCCTACTCCTTTGGACGCTTTGGGAAAATTGCGCAGGAGCGGGCAGGGTCAAGGGACCCAGGCCAGAACCAGGCGACCGTCCAGGCCAAAGCAAGGTCACTCACCGCACCGGGGCAATCCGCTAACATGAACGAACTGTCGAGCAATCCAGTCAAAGCGGCGGTGTGGTGTGCGGCCACTGCACACGTGTAGGAGAGGGGACCACGAGAGATACATAACTATGGGCCGTTGAATGCGCCCATTAACACCCCTCTCACATACGTACATAGAGATAACTAGATCTCCGAGCAAGCAAGCAGTCAAGGTCAGCCCACACGAACTAGACCAACTACCTACATATAAGGTACACCACTGTCGAAATCCATCCGTCATCTTTCTACCTACGCTAGCTTCCTTCGAGGCCCGTGACCCTGGTTGCGAGGGAAGCGAAAGCGTGTGTGGCTTGAAGGCGCGAGGAAAAAGCAAGTTGAGAGCCAGAGCCCCGGGACGGCCCACTTCTCATGTCATTTGTTCATTTGTAAAAAGCACAGAGCCAAAAAGGGCACACCCGTTGCATCTTGTGTTGCGTGCATCGGGCTACTAGCCTCAGGTAGGTAGGTCGTGCGATGATGCCCCAGTTGTGCCCAGGGGCTGGAGGGAACAACGCGTTGATCATCGACTAATTAACAGTGTATTTCCAGGGTCTAAGTGGGCTACCGCGTGATGTCTTCATATGCCTTGCCGGTCCGGCATTGCTTCTTGGTGAGCATCTAAGACTATTACTACACTACATAGTACACCACAGTACCTATGCTAGGTTAACCCGTCACTTGACCGACTGAAAAAAACCACATAGCAAAAAAAAAAAAAAAAAAAAAAACAGTGGCGACCTGCGTGGCTAGGGACCTCATATCCACCCCCATGAGACCCGAAACTTGGTGTCCGTTCTGCTATGGATTATTTATTATTATTACGGGCACCAGAGCCATACCCAGTAACTAACTATCAAGATCAAGGATCCATTGGATTTTGAGGCCACTTGTCTTGTTGGCCGCTCCGTTCCCGGTTCTGCCCCATCAAGACTTACTGTGTTAGCATCTGTAACAACATGGTGAGATAAGCTGCACTGCGGAAACAATAAGCGGACATACCCTTCACTCTACCATACACTTACGATACGTGGTCCGAGGCGGTCCGATCGGACAAACGCACGAGGCCATGACGACAGACTGACTGACTGCCGTACCCTGGGCATCGTCTTTCTGTCATGTAAACGGCCTCAACGCCGTCTCGATATTTCCACCAGCACGTATTACCTACCACGTTTCACTAAGTCAAACACCATCAAGGCCTATTAGATAGACCGACCGTCTGTGCTACTGGCCCTCACACAATTACATCATCTTCACCTAATACCCAACTAATCGCCGCTTGATTGCAGATCGTAGACCAAAGTAGCCGCTAAAGACCGTTCTGCGTAAGCTATTCATGAATAGCCGCTTACATACCCAGTCACTCTTCTCCAGAAAACGTGGGTTGAGGCTTATACCATGCGCGAAGCACTAGCGAATAGCCGGCAGCAGAATGTCGGCCACTGCTACCTCGTGAACATGATGCGAAAATCTGCTCCGAAGTTGATGGGTCTCCCATTCGTAACGGGCGCGCCCGTCCTTTTCTCTCCGTCGTAGGACTAACAATGGCTCCGTCGGAAGGCTAGATAGACGAGCAAACACCGTCACCGCCCGAATCATGGGGTACGACAGGCAAGTATGCTGTACATAGGTAGAATATGGGGGATCGCCTAGTCTAGTGTGCATCGAACCACACATTTAAGTAAGTATACTTAGAGTGCGGACACGAGGGCTTTACGAACCCCCCCTTCATCGCCGCACCGCAGGAACTGCGTAACGAGGCCCTAATGCAGGTCGGCTCTGTTAGCTTTCAGGACACTCACACTTGGGTCCTGTCAAGCAGGTCACAACGTTGCGTGTCGTACCGAGCTACGCTAACTAGAGGACTGGGCAGTTCGACTTTGGCCTTGAGGTGCGTTAGGTAATAACTACGATCCTCGAGAAATACATAGTACGTCACTACTTTCCGCATCAGTAGACGATGGTGAGGGTGTGTGGCATACAGAATACATACTACCTATCTGTATGTAGATACCTGTGCCTCGATTCAGTAACGTAGGGCGAAAGCCTCTAAAAATTCGAAAGAGACTGGATACCTACCGCACGGGTACCTTCAGCACACCTCTAGCACACACACGCGCACACACACCTGTGACCCTACAGTAGGTGTTATACAGTAGCGTAGCTTGTGGGTAGTTTGGTTTGGTGGTTGAAGGAACGAACGGGGAAACCCGAAATTGGCAAAGCCGTCCCCCACAACACGCCTGGATGTATATGCAGGGGCGTCTGCTATTTTATTCGAGCTAAATAAATCACTACCTAGAGAAGACAGGACAGAAAAACAGGACTGAATAGATACCCGCCTATATATCAGGTCGATTTTCTGCAGTACACGTTCTACTATCCGAAGTACAGCTTAGACCTAACATGGCAGTAGCTTCATCCTCTCTCCCACATGTTTTAAATTTGGTTAGATTTGTATAAGAGGTAGAGCGGTAAGCAGCGTTTAGCAATAGTACCTATACAAAATAACAAAAATTAATTTAAACATACAGTTAAAAGTAAAAAGTAGGTACTTATAAAGTTTATAAGCTTTATAAATAAAAGCTTTTTAGTTATTTAATTAAATTAAAATTTAAAAAAAAAAAAATTGTTTTAAAATAAATTTAAATTATTATTATATTTTTTATTAAATTAATAAAATAAATATTATTATTATATTATTAAAGTTTTATTTATTATAAATAAAAAAAAATTTTAATAGTTATAAAATTTTAATTAATAATATAATATAATAAAACAAAAGTTTTTATTAGTTTTAATAAACAATATAATTTATTAATAATATTAAAAATTTAAATTTATTAAAATATATTTATTATAATATATTTAAATATTTAAACTTATTAAAATTTAATTATTATAATATATTTAAATATTTAAACTTATTAAAATTTAATTATTATAATATATTTAAATATTTAAATTTATTAAAAATAATTATTTTATTATATTTAAATATTTAAATTTATTAAAAAATAATTATTTTATTATATTTAAATATTTAAATTTATTAAAAATTAACTATTTTATTTATATAAGTTATTATTATTAATTATTATTATTATAAACTTATATATTATTATTTAATTTTATTTATATTTAAATATTTTAATATATTAATATTAATTTATTATTAATATTAAAATATTAAAATATTTATTTTTATTATTTATTTTTATTATTATTAATATATTTATATTTTATAATTTTTATTAATTTAATATTATTTTTATATTTTTTTTATTTTAAATTATTATTTAATTATTTTTTTAATTAAAAATTTTTATTTTATAATATTTTTTATATTTTTATTTTATAATTATTATATAATTTTTAATAAAAGTTTTATATTTTAAAATAATTATATTTTTTTTAAAAATTATAATATTAAAATTATTAATATTAATAATAAAATAAATAATTAAATTATATATTATATAATTTATTATATTTATAATAGTTTTATTTATTAATTAATTATTATTAAATAAATAATTTTATTATTAAATTTAAACTATTTATTTTAAATTTTTATAAAATTATATAAAAATATTAATAAATTGTTTTTTTAAATTATTTATTTTTATTATAATTATTATTTTATTTATTTTTTTATTATTTATTATAATATTTTTTTTTTTTTTTTTTTTTTTTTTTTTTTTTTTTTTTTTTTTTTTTTTTTTTTTTTTTTTTTTTTTTTTTTTTTTGTGTGCTGGTGCACTTCACTCCATCCCTGGCAACTGTCCCTACAGTGTGTGGCACCTGTAGGAGGCCTGGAACCTAGTATAGGCTATTTTAACAGGAAACTCCCCATGGAGTGAAAACCTGTCAGCCTTGCAGCCAGCTGGCCAACACCTGTAGCCGTCACGCCAGGCCGCAGCCTTGCGCGGTCGCAGAAGGTGCCACCAGCGTTCGCAGTGTGTGCCAGGTGATAATATTTATATTTATAATTTATTAATATATTATATTTTTTATAAAATATTTTTTTAATTAAAAAGTTATATTTTATATTAATTATTATTAATAATATATTTTTAAAAATATATTTTTTAAATAAAAGTTTATTATAAATATATATTTAATTTTTTATTAAAAATTAAAGTTATATTTTATAACTGCTTATTTTTTAAAATTAGTTTAAATAGTTATATTTATTTTTAATATAATATATTTAATATATATTATTTATTTGTTTTTTTTTTTTTTTTTTTTTATTTAGTAAGCTTAAAGCCTTACTAACCTTTTTTTTTATATAGCTAAATAATATATAAATGTTTTAATTATAGTTTAATATTATTTATTAATGTTAAACGAAATTTTGGACGAAATTTAATGCTTATTTACTAAGATAGCCACTAACTATTAAAACCATAGAATAGGCTTTATGGACTGCTGCGCAGTCTATATATAAAATAGATTTTTACTAAGGCTAGAAAAACTTAGTTCGTAAAGCTTGCGCGGCTGCACCAAAAAAACATTCAAAACCCCCGCAATAGTTCTTATAAAGGCAGTTTTTTTTTTAATTATTATTTTTCCATTTTTTAATCTAGTTAATTTAATTTATTATATATTATAAAATATTAAAGTTATATAAAAAGCAGTTTAAAAAAGTTATAAAAACTTTTTTTATAAATATTAAAACTTTTAATATTAAGTTATAATTAATTAATTAATAAAAAATCTATTTTTTAATAATTTATAATATTATTATATTATATAATTTATTAAAACTAAACAAAATTAATATTTTTTATATAATAATAAAAATAATAAAATTAGTAAACAAAGTTAAAAAAGTTATAAGCTATTTTTTGTTGCAAAAAAGCGTTTAAAATTAGCTTAATAAATAAAACGTAATTAAATAAACTATAATAAAAATAAATCTGTTTTTATAAAGTTAACGGGGCTTTATATAAAAAATAAAGCAGATAATAAAAAGCTGGTTAAAAAAAGCTTCTTTAGCCAGGCTATATTTAAGTTATAACGGTTAGCAATATAACTAGCAATTAAAAAACTGTGTTATAAAAAAATTTAGGTAAAGGTTAGCGTTAAGTTAAAAGTTAGCGTTAGTTTAAAAATTAGCGTTAGTTTAAAGGTTAGTATAAGTCAAAGGTTTAATTAATGTTAGCAATAATTAAAAATAACTTTAAAATAAAATATAGTAATTTTTTAAATAATATAACTTAATATATTATAAATAAGCTAAAGCTTATTTAATATATATTATATTTATAAAAATATATTTATTTATTTTTATATTAATTAAAATTTTTATAATAAATATATATTTATTTATTTTTATAATAATAATTATTAAAAATAAATTTTTAT
>JBAWJX010000060.1:0-167134 GCA_037356095.1 Xylaria sp. Z21 | reverse complement strand
ACCACAAAAGGCCCCCCCCCCCCTCTCTCTCTCTCCCATGTGAATTAGCAGGAATAGCTCTATAAGGATCCTAATCTTTGCCGTAGGGTCTCGTGATGATGGTTCTGAGGCGGCGGCGGTTTCTCCCAACACATCTCCGTACAGTGGCAGTAGGCCGCCAAGTATTAACGACGACGACCCCGCCGCTCTTATCACCGCGCTGGAACGACATAACCGCGAGAAAGCCGGATTTCTACTGCTCAAAGTAAACGAGTTAAGTAGTGAAGCCCGGAATAACTACGTTACCGCAAAGGACGGAGCTCGGACTACTCTCCATTACGCACTTCGTCAAGGATATTACGACCTCGTGCCTAACCTGATCGAACTCGCTACGGACAAAAACGAGTTTGTCACTGCAGTAGATGAAACGGGTATGACTGCCCTTCATTGGGCGGCCAATGAGCCTCTCGATATTGATAACACTACTGAGGTTGTCAATATTTTTGATCAGCTCATAGGACATGCCACAGAAAAAAACAAGTATGTCACTGCAAAAGATAATGACGGTCTGACTGCACTCCATTATTTAGTGGGTGATGGTAATTGGGCACCTCCTGTCCTGGAACACCTTGTCGGCACGGTCGATGATCCGAACACCTATCTTAGAACAAAGACGAAGAAGGGTGAGACCGTTCTCCATCACGCTGTTAGATCAGCTAAAGGATCGTTTGACCCCCTGAGCACACTATTGGCCCTGTCGGGCAACGACAAAGATTACGCCAATATGACGTGTAATCGCGGCCGAAGCCCCCTTCACGAAGCAGCACTTTGTAACGATCCCGAAGCTGCTGTACGTCTCCTAAAGAATGGCGCGGATGCAGGAATCAAAGATAACGATGGGAACACTGCATGGGATATCGCATGTACTCCACGGGAGGGCGATGGAGAGAGTTGGCAGTTCCTTGCTGCTCTAGCTCTGTTGGCCTATGAAGAATTGCGCAAAGACAGGGACTCGCGGCCCCCTCAGCCCCCTACAATGCCCGCCACCAATGTGAGTGGACACATCATGATGAGTTCGTTGCAGAGTATTAGACCCCAATCTTTCTAACATAGACTTTGCGCAGATGGCTGAAATCACTGTAAGTAACCGCAGACATTGGCACCGAAACACTTTTTAGTAACCCCCTCGCTAGTCCAATCTGTGCAGCTCTGCCCACAGCTTGAAAAAAGGAGTCAATTCAGGATATACCACACCAAAATTATCCGAGAATGATGTCGATTTAATTCAAATTATGGCAACCATCCTTGTTCAAGTGCGCAAAGAATTTCATGAGAATCAGGAAGCACGACGCCTATTTCTAAGATCCAGAGAGCCCTCATGTGTTGTTCTAAACATCAAACCGCTAAATCACGATCAGTCAAGCCATGATCGGTCAAACTACAATCAGCCAAATGGCGGTCTGTCATTTGAATTTCTTTCTCTCGTTGTGAGTCATGTACAATAATACATCTCGGCGGGTGGCGTTGACACCTCTAGATACCTTACTTTCAGGTTGACAGTTCGAGAATCATTGAGGAACGAGAACATGAAAGTGAGCATGCCAATCAGACGAATCGAATGAGGTATTGCGTTACGGGCCGTAAATTTCTCGAATACCATGTGCCAACTACGTTGGACGAATATTGCAATCCGTCATTGCCAAAGGATGTTCTAGACGAACGCAACAACGACCAAGTGCTCGGGCGTTATGAAAGAAAAAAGAATGCTGCTACACCAGCGCCGCCGAGAGATCACAAAGAACAGTACAGGAAATTATTGGTCCAACTATGGATACTTGTAAGAGCGCACGCGAGAGATTTCAGTCGATATGTTGGTCGCAAAATATCGAGAGAGCTTAAAACTCAAGAAGAGGCCAACGAAACAGTGGGAGGAACGAATATGATGGCAGAGGGAGAAAGCGCCATTACGGAAAGGGCGACAAAAACGGCAGACAGTGGGCCGCGGCCGGGGGATGTGGTTTTTGTTCGTCAGGCTTGGATTTGGAAGGTTGGCGACGACGTTATCATCACTAGGGTGTCACCAGACTTTTCGGAATCAAGGGATCAATATCAGTGGCAGAACTCAGCCCAGAGGATCGCCTGGTATCTTGGCGAGCTCGTGCGGCGCTTGGACAGCCCTGCAGGAGGACCAGAGGGGTCGCTCCTTCGAACTTATGAGAACGCCTTGGTCGATATCTCAGAGGAGGCGGGCCAGTACACGAAGATTGCTCGCGTCGAAGATATTGATCTCGACACTGAGAAGGATCTATTTCACCAAATTCGCGATCTTCGCGAGGAACTTTCAATGATTAAATCGGTACTCGCCGAGCAAGAGGAGGTGTGGACCGAGTTTATGCACCTGATGGGGCCAAATAAGAGGCCGGACCAGCAGCCGGGTCATCGCAATACGGCTTTGCAATCGAGCTCAAGTGATAGAGAAGAAGATCCACAGTGGAAAGAACTTTGGCAACCTCGAAGCAAATTTGACAAGTACAAACGACGAATCAGGAAACTTGAAGAAGACGCGGAAAGAGTTCAACAAAACATCTCAACTATGCTAGACCTAAAGCAAAAGCACGCAACTATGAGGGAAGCCCATTCGACAGCTATTCTAGGTGCGACTGTTTTCGGCTTCACCATTATCACCATTATATTTGCTCCTTTAGCGTTTGTAGCCGCTCTTTTCGCACTTCCAATCGACAAATTTAATGAAGGCAAAGATGGGAACAAGCAGGATGGCGTTTACTCTTCCAGCTATATTGGGAAATGGAGTGGTAAGCCGGCCAGCAGTGTATAAACCTTTGATCTAATACTAACGGTTTTAGCGGTCGCTGAACTCGTCTCAGTTGTTATAACCTTATTAGCAATGTGGGCCGGACTGCGGTTTGCGGGTCTCCATGTCTGGGGACGGAAAGGACTGCGGGAATACATCAGACGAAGGGCCAATGCTGAATATCAGAACATGGAAGAGAAGAGTAAGGAGGAGAGAGACGAGGAAGAGAATAATAGGGAAGAGAACAACGAGGTAGAGAATAGCGAAGAGAGCAACGAAGAGAGCGAGGAGAACAACGAAGAGAATACAAACACAGAGGGGGGGGAACCACAGCTAAGGGGTGGGTTGGTGAATAGGATGTTAGGGAAAAAGCCCATCTTCGCTGTTGGCAAGAGGACGAATGATGTTGAGCTAGCGGTACGACGACAGCCTCAACACTAGCTGCCAAATACCTACCTACAACATACAAAATCAGGGGTAATCTAGTTGACTGTTTTGGCTATATTAAATGAACTTTCTCTCCTTCTGATCGCCGATACCTTCTCTAGGAGTGATACACTATAAGCTTGAGCACTCCGTACCAGTTACTATTACGATGGGATCTGATAGTGTAAGTGGTTTGGCCCCGATATTCAGTTGAAAATGGCGTTGCTCCTAGACAGCATATATCCGAACTCAGCACAGCCACAGCCGACAGTAGTAATAAAGGGAACGCAGCCGCTAAAATGGATATCACAAGCCGATTACCAAGAGGGAGGTTCTTCTCAAGCCGGCCATTGTTGACGGAGATAGAGTCCTCGTAAACAGTCTGTACTCCCCCTATTAAATCACATGGGTACTGTGGCGTATAAGTGGCTCAATAGAGTGGAGACTGGACTGGGGGTCGTGGCCTCTTACCCGTTCAGGTATCACTCACCTATTAGGCAATCATTTAGAAACCGAGCTAACCTTAGCTACTGCGTCGCAATCAGCTTCAACAACACTACAGCTCCCAACACCACGAGTCGACGGTTTACCCTACGAAACGCCGAAACGTACGGACGAAGATCCGGAATAGCCGCACATAAAAATAGGCACAGGTATAGGCACTGGCGACATAGCGCTACCTAGAGACAATGGCTGGCGCGGGCTACGATGCCGTCGTAGACGTCGATGACGAGGTGAGTTGACTGGCGATCTAGTTGCCTGTGTTTCTCTCATACTACGCATCTTGCAGCTCTTGGAAATATGACTTGTGGCATTCGTATCGGCTTACTGTAATCTGATCTAACACCACTCCTCTCCAACAGGGCGATCTCGGCCACACCGATCTCCAAGAAGACCTCGAATTCCACACGTCGACATTCACAGACGCCTCTAGCACAGGCCGGAAATACACGCCGTCGTCAGGGTCCGGGCTGCCGCCTCCCGCGACGGCGGGCGGTGGCTCGGGATCCGGTGGCGGCACGTCGAAGCGATACCTGTGGACGCTGTCGTTCTACGCGCAGTTCTTCGACGTCGACACGAGCTCCGTGCTCGCGCGCTGCTGGGCCGCGCTGTGGCCGCGCGCCAACTTCCTCGATGTGCTTGAGGGAAACCCCGATTTGTATGGTCCGTTCTGGATCGCCACCACCGTGATCCTGATCCTGTTCCTCGGCGGCACCATCAGCCAGTACCTTGCGAGCAAGGGCGCCGGGCCTTTCGCGTATGATTTCGAGTTGTTGAGTGGTACGTTATTGCCACCCCTTCTAGTCCTTGAGATATAATCTTCGGTGTACTGTGTATTCTCTACATGGTGGGAATATCTACGCTACGAGACTCATGCTTCTTATCCCCAAGTTGAGACGTAAACCTCTGTAACTAACGCAACGATATTCCCCAATAGGCGCCGCAGGCCTCATCTACGGCTACACGCTCGTGATCCCCGTCGTGCTCTACGGCGCACTGCGGTACTTCGGCTCCGAGTCGGCGAACCTGCTGGAGTGCTGGGCGCTATACGGCTACGCGAACCTGATCTGGATCCCCGTGGCGCTCATCAGCTGGTCGCCGCTAACGATCCTCAACTGGGTCTTCGTCGGCGTCGGCTGGGGCGTCTCCGTCGCCTTCCTGCTGCGCAACCTGTACCCCGTGCTGAGCGCCACCGACCGCCAGACCAGTAAGGTGCTCCTAGTCCTTGTCATCGCGCTGCACATGGGCCTCGCCCTCGCCATCAAGATACTGTTCTTCGCGGCTGATAGCCCGGTTAAGAACGACCAGGTTATCATCTTCGATGGGGACGATGCCGCGGCGGCCGGGAATGTAGCTAGGGCTCTGTTTAGGGATATTGGGGCTTTCCTTTAAACGAATGCAATATAGTCTAGTGCGGAAGTTGAGAATTTGGCTGCTGGGCATTGTTTTGGGGATTTAGAAGGAAGCCACTTGTGCAACCTATCACTTATGCTTGCTGCATGTATGGAATTTGTCTCGAGAATTCAAACCTCGGCGTTACGTGGGGCTTGTACCGTGATATCATATGTACATTATTAGCTCAACGATATTAACCAGACTATTCATTCAGCCTAGTTAGGAATCCGGAGGATTCCCCGTCATTCTGCGAATCTGTGATGTGTTTCTGTATGTGCTTGGTATATTTGATGTTTATGCTGGATCCCGCGATGATATTCTGCACTTTGTACTGCTATGCACTTCGCATCTACCCTCAATCCTCCCGTCCATCCACCCCATCCCATTCCACACTACCGCTGGACCTCGCCCCCCTTCCCCGACCACTCGATCCACGAGCCCGGGTACTCGCCGACGTCCTTCCAGCCGGCCTCGCGGGCGATCCCGGCAGCGGCGCGACTGCGGACCCCGGCCTTGCAGTAGAAGACGACCTCGGCGTCGGGCGGCGGGCGCGCGAAGCCGAAGCGGTCCTCGAATTCCGCCTCGCCGATGTGGAAGCTGTCGGGCCACGTCGTGATCGGCACGTTCACGGCCCCCGGGATCCGCCCCGTCGATTCCAGCTCGCCCGGCTCGCGCACGTCGATTAGGGTTGCTTTCGACTCGGACGAGGGGCTCGTGGAGAGGGATTGGATCTGTAAAGGGGGTTAGTTATGGAGTTGGGTGGTTGGGTAGTTGGGGAGGGAGACGGAAGAAACGAGATAATGTAGTGTACTGCGTATGTATGTACGTACCTCTTCGAACGTCCAGATCTTGCTCCCCGTCGCCGACGTCGTCGACCATCGGACGCTGCGGCCGGCCGTTTGCTGCTGGTGTTGTCTGGATAACCCCTGCTGGCGCACACCCGCCGTTAACCCGGTCCGGGCTGCGGCGACGTGCCTCCTGCTACTAAACGCCGCGCGCAGAGATGGTGCAATGGCTGAGACATGCGGTGCGCTTGCGCGCAGACACGGGCGCGCGGCTAGTGCGTTGGTAGTGGTAGTGGTAGTTAGAAGAAGACGGCGGGCTGGTATTGTAGCCATTGTGATGTTTGTGTCGTTTATACAATTGAGCGATAGAGTTATTCAGGTGTTGTCCCAAAGTTAAAACAAGTATCAGGCGTTCGTTGAAGCCCGTGTTTGACTGTCAATTGATAGACACCAAGATTGCGATCTAACTAACTACGTAATGGACCAAGGAGAAGGAGCTACTGAGGGGCTCCCAGTCGGCTTTGCTGCCGGTGGGGTCAACTTGACAGCTAAGAATGAGGTCTTATATTTTAGATAGCTTACAATACCTCTTCAGAGTCCTGCTTTTGTCTCAAATAGGTAGTATACAACTTAGTATCAACATATTATGTAATCCATAGCAAGAGACAACAAAGCACCCAACAACCCCGAGATGGGTAGGTAGGAGAGGTAGTTAAGGCCCAATCAATGCTGCTACGCGTTGTCTGACAGTACCTAAATGACGTACATACATGTAGACCAAGTCTTAACCTCAGAGCCTTTATCTTTACTAACATCTTACCAGTACCTAATACCATTACCCATACATAAGCGCATCTAAGTCCAAAACTACCTACGGAATCAAGGAGCACTGAAACCCCATATCCCAGCTCACCCTTGCGGAGAAAAATCCAACTAAGACCGGGCGAAAACCAAAGGATCACACATGCATCCTTTAGATGTTGCCCAAGATAGATACTTCCTAGATGCATCCAGTTAGTCAAGAACAAAGCAAGGTTATTCACAGTATAAGACAATAGTCAAGCGACACACCTTTCCGTTTCACACCGTCTGCCACCCAAAAGAATCAAGAAAGGCGAATCCCGCACGTTAGATTAAAAAGTAGCAGAGCAACACGCAACAAGTTGATATTGGGCAGGATCGATAGTTAGCGCCTATCTCAGTTAAGCGTATCAGTCGACGTATATATTTAGCATCAACTCTCTAGCTCGTCAGCCCATCATATCATCCCGGTTCAAGGCCTAACAGAGCAGAGCCGCATGCTCCACCACCGACCGCGTCTCATCATCCAGCTCTCTTCTAACAACCTGCTAAGCTTTCTTATGCCTACAACTAACTTGTCTCGCCCTTCTCTGAACCGTCTTCCAAAAATTCAAGGCAGACGACTAGGGTTTTGACTCCCAATGCCATCATCGCGCCAAACCTTCAATGCTGGTCCCCTATTCGTCGTCGATGGACCGAGATGGGCGGGCCGCAGGTGTTGATAACAAAGTCGTTCTATTTCAAATATGTACAGAGCCATCATTACAATTATTCTAAACTTCCGCTCTTGGTATCATTCATAATACTCTAATCGGCATGGCGTACTTCGTCTGCCTGTCTGCGGATATGGCGAGTCCGTCGTTCGTCAGGCGGCTCAAACCTTCATATCTATGGAGCCTCGGGTTGGCACCAAGGTCATCGTCATACACATTATTTTACCACTTCCTCTCCTCAAACGTCAAGGGGCAATCGTCCTAAACACTGTTAGTCGCACATTCCCTTTCTCACTTCAAACATTACATGCACATACCTTGGGGAAAATGCAGGCAAAGACCTTGATCTCCTCCGATACTGGTGTAGCATGGTGCTTCCAGTCCAAGAGGATCGAGGCCTTGCCTAGGAAGAGTGCCAGGTTAAGTTGGGCATAGTGCTGACCAAGGCAGTAGTGAGGCCCGGTGCCGAAAACGAGGTAGTTCTTCTTGCCCTTCTCCTCGGCATCGCCTGTGTAGTACCGCTCAGGATCGAATTCATCAGGCTTCTCGTAGACCTCGGGGTCCCGCAGCGCCATATATGTTGTAGGGATGATCATGGCGCCCTTGGGCACCGTATAATCTTCGGTAATGGGGAAAGCCTTCTTAGCCTTATACGGGACCATGATAACTGGGGGTCGCCAACGCAAGAGTTCACGGACGACAGCGCGGGTGTACGTCATAGACTCCAAATGTTCCAGGGTGACGGGAGCGTGGATATCACCATTGCGAACACGATAGTTCTCCTCACGGACCCGGTCGAGGACATCCGGCCGCTGGGCAACAACCTGGAAAAGGTTTGTAGCAGCACTGCTGGTGGCATCTTGAGAAGCAAACAGGAAAGTGAAAATAGTTCGAGCAATCTCCATATCTGAGAACTCGCGGATGATAGGAGAGGGCTTGACGAGATTTTCTGTGGAAAGACCCTTCTCGGTGGCTTCGAGCCACTTCTTAGAGTCGATCATCTCCTTAATCCAGGCATCCATGATGCAGGTGATCTCACCTCCAGCAGCCATACGGACCTTTGCCTTGGCAGCACACTTGGCGAACTCTTCCATCGTCTCGCGAGCGGCGCGCTGTCCGTACCATGTGCGTGTGTAGGGAATAATAATGGGGAAGTTGACGAGATCAAGGGCAGCAGTAACGAGATAGTAATCATCGGCAACCTTCTTGATAGCGGAATCGGCCATATAATAACCAGCAAAAGTACGAAGAGAGACGGCACACATGAGCTCTCGGAATTCGTGCATGAAGGGGACCGGCTTCCCCCCAGCATCCTTGGTAATCTTAAGGAATCTTGCGAAGTAGCGCTTGTACTCGGCTTCCTGGCCCGGAAGATAACAGTCGAGCGCTTTGCGAGTGAACAGGTTGTTCAGACCCTTCCGGTAGTCGACGTGGTCTTTTCCATCCATAAAGACCCAGCTATCCTCTCCCAGGATCTTGGTAGCAACATCGACGACGCAGGGCTTAACGTATTGGGGAGCATTGAAGATTTTTCTGGCAAGATCTCGGGTCGAGGCGATAACGACAAACCTAATACACGAAATGATAAGCGACTACACAACGTTGAAGACCACATGCACCATACTTGTGGAAGACAGAGACACAGCTAAGAGGACCGCTCTGCCATTTTTGCATGTATTCCTCAAATTTAGGGTCTAGAGACTGGAGAAAGGGGCCAATGAAAGGCTCCTTGAATGCAGGCCCGACGATGGAACCCTTCTGAAGTAGATAGCTGACTGTAAAGCAGATTCATCAGTCCAAACACCCCACGGAACATGGCATGCGACAGATACTTACTCTGGTCGTAGACGACAGCCAGAGCGACAAGAGAGACAGCCCAGGTAAGCAGGCCAGCGTTCATGACGGCATCAACGACGGATTCGATCTGGGGCGCAAAAGCGCCGGCAGAAGGGATCGCATGGGCCAGAGGCGACGTGAAGCTGGCGTTAGAAGCCATGGCCGTTGGGGTTGCCGACCAGCGCGCACACAAATATCCGAGGGGGATAGATTCCGATCTCACAACTGAACGAAGCTCGGAATATCAGGTCGGATACACCTCACGGCAGGAGAATGGAGAGGGAGAGAGAATGAAGGAGGAGGGTTTGGAAAAAAGTGAGGGAAGTGAAGGTGTGGATATACTAATGGCACTAATAACTTATAGCAGGGACGGAAGGAAGTCGGTACATGTATGCTTGCTATCTCTGAAGCATTAGGTAAGCTCGTTTTCGCGTCGAGAGCCCACAGCTTGTAGGCGGGTAGGCGGCGGACGGAAGCGACGAAGAAGGAAAAAAAATACTAGCTCTCCTAGGCAAGTATACCGGAGTTGGGAAGGCACATTGAAACATGTCAACAATTCCGGGGTGTTACTTTAGGTATTTATTAGCGCCGCACCATGCAAATCATCCCTAAAACTGTGCCTATCTATGTAGTGTACATGCAGATTGCGTGCTGGGTTCTACGCCTGCTATACCTCTACATATGCACTACTTGAACCCCTAAACTCGAAATATAACGCCTCGTGTACTCAGGGAGCAGATGAAATTCCCACTCGATGAAAATATCAGTAGCGAAACTTTGAAAGGATCAGATATGCTAGACACACTAGACTAGCCTCTTGCGAACCTATCTGTACGCATAGGCCACAATCAGAGCATTTCTCGACGTCAAATACCCCTAGTCCGGTATCCACCAAGCTTGCAGAGGGGCAGCTTGTAATTGTAAGTACAGCCAATGGTGGTTTTTGATTAAACTCCCTATCCATGACGTACAAAGATAGGGAAATCGAGTTAATATGACCTTAATACTCAGAAATCAAATCTGAGCTTATCTCCAGTAGTTATTGCATTGCAATTGGAACATACGTGACATGTGTGCGAAGAGAGCTCTAAGAGCTCAACAAATTATTGAGCTCACGCGCCCCTCATCAAGCCCCATAGGCTATCAGTCCTGTAAATTGTGAGTATGTACATAGGTGCGTATACGGTGGTACTGTACCTGAATTAATAATGCACGCCCCCAAGAGCTACCCCTTTTCGCATTGGCCAATCTGCATCGATCTTTATGTGTCTGTCATGTCTCGAGCCAAGAGGTACAGTTCTCCAAGTGGGGTATCAGTGCGACACCTTGAAATGTCCCAGTTACATTTCACCACTTCGGAGCAGCGCTGATTGAGTATGTATCCTATACCTCTATCGTCCTATGCAGATCTTCAGGTGCACGGGGAGATTGGGTATCCGTCCGCCTGGCATCCCGTCCCAGTCTAGTGTATCCTTTAACAGATGCGCCGCCCAACCCGAGATTCACATCTTTCAGATCTGGAATCCCGAATAGCAGATGGTTTGATACTGTATGAATTGACCGCCAAAATCACGCTAGGAGCTGAAATGCTTACTATCTATTCTATCCCATCCGGCGTTCGTATCTCCTTTCGAACGATGCTCTGCCCATTTCCTCGACCGGTGTCCTTGTATGCTGGCGCGGATGATGCGATTTGCGCAGCCGGTCGAGCTCCATCTTCGGTGTCGCATCCCAGCGAGCCAATCACCGGTGGGCGCCGCAGGATTGTGATTTTATCTCCGACTCCGCATTGGAACCCCAACTCGAATACGAATACGGCGACCGGCTCTGACCGTTGTTAAGCAGTTTTAAATTTGCTCGGCTGCAAATATAATCTGCAACAAGAGTCCTGTTCCAAAGGCCCGCATCTGTGAAGATAATCCGGTTTGATAGATACCAAGTATATGCAAAGCCCGCATCTGGTAGAGTACAACTGGTCACAGTCTCTCGCTCGGAATTTAGAAGCGAACCGACTTCCAACCGCCATTCAATGCAATGTTGCCAGTACACAACGCATGTCTTGGTAGGCATCATACAAACCTTAATTGGATTCGTCAGGCTACATCTTGTATAACCTATCGATGACTCCGGCCAATAATACTCTTTACCTCTCTTATACGCAGATAGAACTTAACTCTCAGCTAAGGTCTTACATTTTAAAGTAGACATATGCTTTGCAGACCACTTTCTCAACCCATCAATTCAGCGGTATACTAGGTTAACATTGCTCATGGAATTTCAGGAATTGTTCAATACCCAAATAAAAAAAAACCAATACCATAATCGTACCAATAATCCTTCCCCCAGTAACTAACATAGGAATTATATGCAAGCTCGATCACGCTTCTCATCTGCATCACAAGGCGATCTGATAAAGACAACATGATCTCCGTTGAAGTAACTACGCTAGATATCCTAAATTGCGTTTAGAGGCCTCGTCGGTCGATCAAATTGGCGCAATGTAAGGAACACCGTAGGACTCATCTATCCATCCATAGGACATCACGTTCCCTCGGTGACTGTAGTCACAAGCGCAGCTGGCGCCACCCAGCCCCTTCTTGAAATAAGAACTTCTATCAGCCTCGTCTTCGTATTGCAAGAAGAAACCGACCCCGGTGCCAGATTTTATTCTCGTTGCACGCGCGGACTTGTGAAGACGCTTCGTAAGTATATGTTTACGCATTGATAGCATAGTCAGTATTAATGTAAGCCGCCAAGAACAGAAAATGAATTAAGCGTGGTGGTCCATTGAAAATGAAGATGAAGAAAAGCATTCTACCCGAAGGGCAGAGTTCGTAAGGTTATCAGTGTCCCTACATTTGGTGGCACGGTCCTCGTCCATTTGTCCATTCGCAAGTCTAATTCCGTATCCCAGAATTTACAGCAATTGTCAAGAGTCCACGTAGTAAACCACCTACCTGATCACCAACGTTGCCCACCCAACTCCCAAATATGGCCTGGCATCAACAATTGACCATTTAGTAAAATTTGAAAATTTCCCTCCTCTCTTCTCTCTCTCTCTCTTTTTTTTTTTTTTTTTCTCAATGAGGCAGAAACAATTCCATTCCTCAGGCATCTGACTCACACGCCATGCATGCATGGGTGGTGGCTAAGTCGCAAGGCCAACTCAGCAGGAAATTGCCTATTCGGGAAAGAATCATGGCTGTGCATTTCTGTCGTCATCGGCTACCATGGGCACCTACACACCTAGCCACTATGGCTCATCACGGCCCAAATCTAAGCGTAAGTAAGCGAAGGAAAAGAAAGGAGAGAGTTTGACAAGTAAGGTAGCAATTGAGGTTGTCGGGCAATAAGCATGCATGGGCTGATTCCAGATAGTTCGCTTAGGTTCCTAAGATAGATAGAATCCGTATGATTCATCGCAACCCCATAAGCCCTGTAAGGCTGTGGTATCGCGGGTTCGGGCTACGTGTTGGAATTCGGCACCGGCCAACTCCTTACGGATAGATATAAGCAGTCTATTTCCCTGAGTTTTCCATGCCTGTGTTCACGGACGCGATAGACCAACCATGCCAACCAAGAGCAAGCAGCCCCTCATCCAAGATTCAGCCAACTTCTTATCTTTAAGAGAAGAAACAATGTCACGAAAGCCAGACAAACTTCTAAATAGTATGTATAACTACTCTCTCATTTCGATTCGTTTACATATACAGTCATATCCAGTTTACCTACACTTTCTTTGCATTCGCAGCATCTTCTCAGTGACCTCTAAACTTAAGATGAAAGGCTAACAAAGGGGCTTCACTTCATATAGAAGTTAGACACGAGGACGACTCCACCTCAATAACATCAATGAGTTCATCCGCCAGCACGCAATTGCTACTGAGGGAGAAACTCTCCTCGAGGAAGCAGAGGCATTCCTCCTCGTCCAGTTCCCCATCGTCATTCTCAAAGGAAGACCAAAAGAAGCTTATGGACACGGCCATTCGGAATTCAATTAGGATTAGCATCTAACGGATAAAACGAGAGAAGAGAAAAGGAAGACGGAAGTCACACGCCGTCGGCTCGGGGCCTTTGTCAAAGCACTCTCGCAACAGGATCTGGGATAGACCAAAGTGCTACCGCTGGCGGATTCGGAAACGGAGGAATCAAGAGAAGCAACCGGATGACACTCGCCAGCCACCCAACATCGCGTTAGCTATTAACAACAGCACCAACAAACCAAACCACACACAACCCCAACCTCACTCTACCCTCAAAACCCATCAATCCAAACCCATCCCATCCCATCCGCCCCAAAAGAGCAAGAAGCACACGAGTCCGTCCTCCGTTAACACCCCACACAACGCAAGACGCCTTGCGACGCAGCTCTCTGCCCCAGCCCAGTCTACTCCATTCCCACCACGCCATGCGACACAATGTGCGATGTACAAAATGATACCGCACAGATCCCCCTATCGATCTCAGACTCTGCGAACGCCGCGGCCCGAGCAGAGTCTGAGAGGTTACCTAGAGATACGAGGATCGCGAACGCATGAGCGGGCACCATAGGATAATTAGGTGCCGGGTTGGAAGGAAGGGCGAGGATGCGAATTAGAGTTCTTGGTGGAAGAAATGGGGTTGAGTAGTACTTGGTAGGAGAAGTGAACTGGCAGTCAAGGGCGATGGGTTAGATGGTTGCTGAGGACCCGGTTTGCGTACGTCAGACGAGGATGGCTGGATATGACGGGGAAGGACGGGGAAGAGGCGGGAAACGTAAATCGAATATTAATAGGGCAAGAAAGCAACTTCTTGTCTATTTTAGACCCATGATTCTCGTGGCTTATTGAAAGATACGCGGTCGTGTGATGTGTGCTAGGACTGCCTAACGTAAATAGAGATGCTGAATAATATGAATCCCCATGCCTATCTCTATCGCCATTCATGGAACAAATACTAAGTACTCAGGCCCAATAAACAAAGCACTTCTACGAGGAGAGGAAGAAGTAGAACAAATTAGAGAGTAGCACGATATCGTGAGCGGTAGATGCTGCCTTGCGGTCTGGGTTAAACGGGGTATCTCATTTTTGTTCTCCATGGTCTCTCTATGTCAATGCGTGTTTCTGTCTGATTACGGGCCTTCGGTCTGTCGACCCTCTGCCCCGATGCAATAATTTCATGGCCACTAACAGATTTCCTATCTCTCTATGTGCGTGCCATGTCTTACACAGCCGTCTCGACACGCAGATGCTCTCCCATCACATAGCTATGAACGGAATACATCACTAACCACCACCGCGACCGACTAAAACGTGTCGTCTAAAATATCATGGCTCATCTTGACCATTGTAGGGCTGTGCTCCTCAAGAAACTCCTCAGGCGCCGCACCGGCCGTGATGAGGATGTCGTCCACGATGCGTCGACTGGCTTCCCGAGCTGTTACCGTCCTGATCAGCGTCATCTTCATCATCGTCGCTGCACCTAACGAGGCCCACTTTAGCCCACGGGATGGGATAGTGTACTTACCAGGTGTCTGCATCAGTTTGCTAGGAGGCAGAGCAAACTGAATCGTCTTAGGCGGGCTCATACCACCAAAGACACTGTCCGTCACGTTGTCGTCTTCATCGCTCTCCCACGTGATCTCGTCCCTGGCCCGTTCTTTCCCCTTGCCGTGGTCCTTGTTTCGGGCCTCGGCGAAGATATCCCGCTTCTTAGCCGTGACGGGCGTTTGCACGCTGACGCCCGGCGTCCGGGGCGCCGCTCCCCCGCTACGCCGCCGCGCCTTCAGTGGCGACATGTACAAGTCGCTCCGCAGCTTCGGCACCGCCATCTCGGGCGAGCTCATGGGGCTCTCGGCCCACAGCGCCCGCCGCGTCCTGTCTTCCTCCGGCTCTTCGTCTATCATGCCCTTTCTCTGCGGCGATCGGCCGCGCGTTCGCGGGGGGAGGGCAACGGTCTTTAGTGGCGTCGCTTGCAGTCTGTAGTTCTTGTCGAGGACGCGGTGCAGAAGCAGGTCCTTAGACTTGTGTGCCTCCGACTGCGGCTGTAGCGTTGGATCGTCGAGTAGCAGCGACGACGACCGCGGCGTCATCGACATGTCGGGAAGTCGTGTGGCTCCGTGGTGATACGGCGGTAGTCGCGTCGTGCCGTCGGCGGCATCGCCGTACTCGTCTTCATCTTCATCGGCGGGTAGGTCATCCTTAAAGACCGCCCCGCTCTTGAGCTCGCGTCTTAGGGCTTGATATGGCGAGCCGAAATGGGCGAACTGTGCATGTAGAGACTTTGTGGCAGGTGGCCGCGGTGTGCTACCCGTAACGGTGGCGTCTTCCAGCAGCGAGTCCTCGATGGCGTCGTTGGCCTGTTGCTGGTGGTCTTGGTATTCAGAAGTCTCGGCTGTGGTGTCGTCTCGTGTTGCGTCGTAGTCCGAGGTAGTCTCGTCGATGGTTGCCTCCTCGGCCGTTGTTATATCGTCGCCCTCACCAGCTAGTTCCTCATAGCCGGACAGCGACACGTTTGCGGATGCTTCAAAGAATTGTTTCCAGAACTAGAGGGCTACCTTCAGCTATGCGAAGCCCTCCAGGGTCGCGCGAGAGAGGTTATACGGACCTTGGAAGCTTCCCATACGTTCTTCGAATGCTCGCCATACTGCTCGACGAGAGGGAGAATGCTGGTTGTGACGATTCGGTGGGCTTTGCTGAAATTGTGGTCGATTTCTGGAAACCCAGAATTAGTGTTCTCGAAATTCGGATATGCGAGGCAACGGTGCTGAAAAAGAGAAGAGGAAAAACAAAGGGCACAGTATGATTAACTGACCTTGTAGCGTGAGTGTGATAGATTGCTCCAGCCTCTCTAACTCCTCCGTCAATGTTAAGCTTCTCCCTGACGAAGACATCCCGGGTCGTGACATGGTAGCAACGCGAAGTGTTGGGAAGACTCCTTTGGCATTGATGTTGTATGCGTAGAGGGGCAGATACAATCATCTCAGGTACATGATACGACCCCACATGCACCATGTCTGACCTAACCTAAGCTAAGTAGGTATTTCTAGACTTGGTCTAGTTACTCGTGCTTTTACCAAATATTCTAATCCTAATCCGGAACTGCTCCACTCGAGCTCAAGCTTCAAATCGTCCCTATTTTCTATCTCGCTATGTACTTTACACCAAACACAGCCAGATGACGACCTCTAACTACGTAACCTCGGTACTTACATAATCTATTACCTTGGGCAAGTCATCCCTTTGACATGCGTTGATCAGCTGCATATTCCAGGCGTATAGATAGCGGCTTTGTAGCAACACATTTATGTACCATTATTCTAGGCGTTATATGCTGTATTGAGCATGGGTAACAAATTATATCCATGCTCTTGTTTGCTAGTCTCCACTTTAAGCCGCCTATTTCAAGTTCCTAGCCACTCTTCCACGCCACAGTATACTTAATTACATAGGTGAGATCCGGATATCCCTTGATTTCATTGGCTTTTTACCCTGGCTACAAAATACAAAGGGGTCGGTAATGAATGATATTGGTAATATTTTATATCGTACCAGAAAATAAATAATACTTAGGTAGTTATTTCAGCGCTGCACAGTAGCGCTGGGTTGTAGAGAGACGGTCGTTTCGCAGAACGTCCGCGATTCCTACACCATGATCCGTTTCCTACCAGGCTTATTTATGAACAGCCAGGTGAGGTATGTGTTGGGAATAAACTTTTAAGAAAAAAACAGCCCGGATGATGTGCCTAGTTAATCCTGACATACACAATGCAGGTGCTGTCCTCGGTCAGACATCTCACAAATGCTGTTTATATAGACGTTGTATCTTTATTT
Organism: Xylaria sp. Z21; assembly: GCA_037356095.1. Classification (NCBI taxonomy): domain Eukaryota; kingdom Fungi; phylum Ascomycota; class Sordariomycetes; order Xylariales; family Xylariaceae; genus Xylaria; species Xylaria sp. Z21. The sequence continues at coordinate 150,075 of JBAWJX010000060.1, read as the reverse complement.
ACATATTTATGTACTCAAAGATCGAAACAGTCATTATGATATTCGGGTTTTTATCTACGGATTTGTCAACCGCTAATGGTAGGTAGGATCTACTAACCTAAGATATTCAAACGCGTGCTAAATTGCATCATACCAACACAAGCTTGGGCTGGTACAGATTGAGATCTCGTACCAGCATGACTTCGAGTGCAGCTGCCCTGGATCAGTAGGTATCGAAAATGCGGTGCCAGTATAGTCTCTAGTGCCAAAACGGTACTGTACAAGTTTGGACTTGCAGTTAGGATACGACGGTCGACCTTGCGAATGTGATATACTATCCTATGCCACCCGGTATGGTTTAGTTATATCAACAAGTGAACAATCCAAAAAGTTCAGACAAGCAATGATCTCACACAAGTATCTAGGGATTCTAGCAAGAACGGGTCCTATTTACCCCATCTAGAAGGTAGTTTCACCTGGCACACCAAACCATAACGATATTTGGCTAGGTTGTTGGTCTTACTATAGTGAATGCTAAAAGTAGGTGGTCTAGTGCCATCATCTGACTGGAGGTTCCTGTATTGAAGGCGCCAATGTTCATTCATTTGTGACCTGGTTTGTGATCTAATGCAGCAAGGGAGGCGAGCCGAGTTGCTGAGCTAACGCTAAGTACCAAATGTACTCAGGTAGACACGCACGTGAGCTATCATCAATAACAACAACAAAAACAACAACAACAATACTAATACTAATACTAACACTTTTCAGCTTTGAACCGTAGCTTTTCTCTCCCAATACTAGATGCACATTCGAGCCATTGACCACCTATTTTCGAAGTTACCTATAACGAGCAGCAGCGATTACTACAGTTCCCACTTAGAGCCATGAATACCTATGAACGCCCTTTCAACTTGGCCAAGGCCATCATTGGCAAGGTGGGGAAACTCAGAAAGATGAATCCTGGCCCGCAACATTTTGCTTCCCTTGACATTATCTGCTCGGATCTTAATATATATTCGGGAAAATCTTCAGATGGGGCCGACGTTTTTATGAGGCCACTTTCCGAGGAAGAACTCGAGGCCTTTGTTCCTAAGAAACAATCTCTCAACTTGTATTCGCCGCTATCAGACCCCCCTTCACCAATGAGATATTTTGATGCTAGGGAACTCTCGGGCGTGCTATACACCTACTTGCATCGTTCTTTGGACTATTTGGATGGGCATGATTTTGAAGATAGGGATAATCCTGATCCACGGGTGTTGGTGAAGGAGGCGGGCTGGCGGGATCGATGGTAAGTAGATTCTCGTGGTTGAAACCACCGGTGGCATATGCCTGGCCACTAACCGATTAAACAGGATGGAATGGGATGAGGGCGAGAGGCTTGCCTGTCTAAAAGGAAATATCAATTACGTAGTGGACGAGATATACGAGAAGCTAGACGAGGACGACCCGTTTATGCTATCAGGCCTACCGCACGTCACGCCTGCCCTAGCAGATAACGCGGAGATGTTCGAAGACCGCCTATCCTTCGCGGAATTGTGGTGTATTCTCTGTTGTACTTTGGCTCGTATACGCTCCAGGGACGGGTATCGTCGCTATCGCTTCATGCCCGTAAGTGATTACCCAATTTCCTTCTTTCCTGGTTTCTTTCCTAACGGAACGAACGAACAGGTCACCGTCATATCGTTTTCAGGCCGATCAGCGCGCGTCGTACACGGCTACGTTGACGCGCTAGCCGGCAAACTCCGGGTTTTCAAGTCACCGATCATCAACTTCGACGGAGAGAACAAGGAAGAAAAATATAGGTCTAGGATGGACACGCTGGCGTCTTGGGTCATGGGCCACGCGATCGAACCTCCTCTGTGGGAACTCTGTGGGACCTCTCTGACTACATGGCGGCCGTTCCTTTCTCTCTCTGTCTCATTAGGGTGGTGCTGTGCAAGTTTATACAGACTTTGTGCGCAGAACAGTCTGCTTCTGTTCTCAACTCTGCTTCCCCTCGACTGGGCTCAGATGCCATCGTGCCTTCATGTTGTCACTCTCGACTACTATGGTCGGTGCCCAGTAAAGCTAATCTATGTCGGGTAGCCGCCCCGGCCTAAGAAGTATCTCTGCTCGTCCAATCGCACTAAAACGAGGCCACCTAGGTCTGCCACCTCCTCCGGCTGGGTCGCGTCCCCTGCCACGCTAGTCGAACAATCCACCAATACCGTATGTACTTGATCGTTGCAATACTTCTATAAGTACGGCTCGAAAACTGCCTGTAGCTTAAACTACTAGCTACATATAATTTATATGGTAAATATGTTTGTTTGTTTAAAAAGCGCAGTTAAGTCTATTTTTTTTTAATTATTTAAATAAATTTAATTAAATTATTTTTGTTTTTAATTTATAAAAAAAAAAGTTATAATAATTTATAATATAATATAAAGTATAACTTTAAAGCTAATAAGTTAAAAAGTAGTGAAAATATTATAATAATTAAATATATACAGTTGTCACACGCTGGCGTGCGAGGTCCGCACTCGGAAGCCCTAGATATCCCAAGTCGAGGGATATCGCCGGACCTTTTGGTTCAGCGGCGTACAACAAGGCTTACGCCGTAACAACAGTATTACGGGTAGATTACTCCCCTATTGGTATCCCTAGCAAATTTTAGTAGGGAGTAGAGCATTTCTATAAACTAAGTAGAAACTAGCGTAACAGGGGACGCGACCCAGCCGGGAGAGGTGGCAGACCTAGGTGGCCTCACTAAAACTGTCTTGCCAAGCCACAATACTTGACCCATACCTACACCAGAGTAGACCTTCTGCCCATGGGCTGAGTCCTTCTTCTGTTGCTTATTATGTGATAGTCTATCAAGTTGTACGTACTAATATGCCTGTGTCTCATAAGCGGCTTCAGACTATCAATAGCGTGGCTAAGTTGGGACGCGGGGTTTACTAGTCTCCCACCCCACAGTTAGGGTTACAATGTGAGCCCACCTAGATCTGCCACTATCACGGCCCTTGCCGCCCCTAGTTGGGACTAGTTTAGCGATCATGTAAGGGTAAGAACAAGGGCCGGCCTGGCCACAAGACTCACATGATACTGGTACCTGCTGTAACTACTGACATATTTAGTCGTTTATTTTTTTTAACACGTATTTAAACCCGATTTTTTTTAGGGGGTAAGAGAGGAAATATCCTTTTTTAGTTATTAAGCAAAGCGTTAAACTTAAACGTGATCCTAAAGCATACGAGCTAGAAACTCTAGCCGTTGTACCTGCTCTGAGCAGGAATGGGTAGAAAATGGGGCGGTCACTGAACGGGCAGGGGTGGTGATCCAGCTGGGGCGTGGGCCGGGTCCGGGAGAGGTGGCAGATCTGCACTATGCCGGGGAATAGGTCCTGTTCAGGCTAGGTGATTGATGCGATCCTACGTCCGGAATTGTATGTTTGGGCGGGTTTGGTTGGCCTGAAGTCCTCACCTGCTGGCTGAGACCGGACCCATAGTAGCTATGCACTGACGTGATTACGAGAATGGCTAATGTAGTCGTTGTGTAAGGAGGATTAAATCAAACGGGTTCGGTTGCTTCGATATTTTTATTGGGGGTATCTCTAATAATGGTCTTAGAACCTAGGACGGGAATAATAGCCCAACATATCCAGATTGACCAGGAGTCTATTGATCGTATTCTCCTCATTGGCGTCATCTCTTCGCCGCTCGTCGGCACTCGCTGGATCCCGCCTCGCCCCAGCCCCTTCCTTTTCGCTGAGACCGTGGCAGACGGTGACAAGTACTTCCGTTTTCTTCCTGAATGTCTCATAGAGCCCCTGGATGATGGCCCTGCTGGCGTCGCCTTCCACCTTCCCGCTCACCTCTAACTGTACCTGTCTGGAGAACCTGAGTACCAGCCTGAAGATGTCTTCGAGCAATGTTAAAACAGGCTGCTGCCTCTTCCGCAGTAGCACTATACTCATGATGCGATCAAGCATTTTCTCGTGCTCTTCACGCACCTCGTCCGGGCTTACAACCCGGGCGTCTGGGATGTCCATGTCGACTCTTGCTAGATTGGACTGCACTCCGTCAAGCCATCGCTCAAACTGCAGCCATGGCGTTTGTATTCCTGTATCAAAGAAATAGGTGGCTACACTCTGCACGAGATGCTGAGCTTCGAACCGAAACCGGAGCCACACGTCACCTGTGCCGTGGCCTTGGCGTTCCATCCTGGACGTGTCTCGGGAGAGCTGTCCGACGACGTACAGCATTCGCAGGACGCGGAGGAGCAGTTTGAATATTTTGTCATATTTGACCAAAACCACCGACGTCAGGATCGGCGAGAGTGGTGCGGGTGTTTTGTAAGCTAAACGCAGGAAATCTAGTGCCTCGAGTGAACTTGGATCCATACATTTATCGATTTCCTCAGGCGGGAGATCACGGAGAGCGAAGCTGAGATCGCCTGGAAGATCATGGGTGTCGGACCTTAATGGGTCCGATTCTGATCGCGAAGGGGGCGTGTAAGTCTCGCTGAGCACACCCATCAACGCCAGCCGCAGTTCCGAGCTTGCGGGTGGCCATGTCTCTCTTCCGTTCATGCGAAGACCCATGATGCCACCATTAAGGGCAACACCGGTCTGTCGCTCAGCCGTCTCGAAATCTGGGTTGAATAGTGCGTGAGATAGCCGACTACAGAACATGCCATTTCCGAGGAGTTGAAATTCTTTCTGGACACGAAGGTGTTCTTTTAGATCATGTGCACTAAACAGGAGTTTCATGTACTCTCGGTTGATCAGCCTTGCTTGTGATGTGATAAGCGGACCAAACGAATGTAAGGGAACAAGCGACCAGTGTAGATCGAAATCCGAAGCGTTCGTTCGAAGCGGGACGTCCTGACGAAACAGGTATTTTTCTAGTAAAGATGACAATTCGCCTTCAGCGACTGCGATGGACGGCGCCTGGTCTAAAGCTTGGATCGATGCTAAGAGCTGTATCTCAAATTCAGTGCCGTTATTGCCAAATACTTGAAGCAATCCCTGGCTCCTAATAGCAACGCGGCCGTCGGTTTCGGACTGAAGAATATCTTCGGACGGCTTCTCGAGCATCCTTTGTAGTAAAACATTTTCATATCGCTTCACCTCTTTCTGCAAGTTTTCAATAGACTGCCAATCGAATAGCCACTTTAAATTAGGTGGCCTGCTGGAGGCAACCACACCAATATGGCAAAGCGGGTGATCTGGGTGGTGTGTTCGAAGAAGACGTAGATTCTTGCCAGCCTCAAACATGACCAAGGCAATATCGGGAGGTATGAAGTTTGGTATGCGGGCTTCATCAAGGACATAGTCGCGTTCCTCGACCTCAAACCCGAAATCATCCATCCTAGAGATACTTTGGACTTTGACGAAACTCTTTCCCGGTCCGTCTTTGGTTAGCGGGAACCCGTCCTCCGCTTTCACACCTATCCATCTCTCGGCAAATTCTGACCAAGGCTCCGTAACTCGTGACAGGATTTCGCACGTGAGGGCGCGCATGGGAGAATGATCGTTTGCCAAAACCTCGGTTTCACTGAATATTTGGGATAGTACCTGTTCGTCGGTTCGTATCCGGGATACATTACGGACGAGGTCGCGGAGGTATACCAGGATATTCTCTACAGGTTCAACAAGTGACTGTAGTTGCAGTAGGGACCTCGCCTGTTTCACGCGCTCACCAAATTGTCTTTGGATAGCGAGAAGAAGAACGTCAACAGCTTTGGCTAGTGCTACCTTGGCCGCACTAGGTCGCGTCCTATACGTGAGTTGAACATAAGATGAGAGGAAACGCGTTGTTGTCCCACACTTCAAACAAGAACTCTGTAATCCCTGGAGAATGTGCGTAGAGTAGCCAGATATTCTCATATTCTTCACGGCCGGTACGAAGCTGGCCCTTTTCGCATCCCACACAAAGAAGACCGAGCCCCTTCCAAGGATAAGAGCACCTAATGCCGCCAGATACGGACTGGTTTGGACGACTAGATGATCTATATTTCCAAGACCTAGAGCATCATCCTCGTCTGCGATTGCGGCGTCATACACCAAGGACCCGGCTTCTGTAATGAAGAGGGGGGCTGCCTGTGGAACATCGGGCAACGAGAAAGCTTCCCATGTCTTGTAGTCTGCTGTGGCAGCTGGTGGATTTGCTCCTTTGTGCCAGAGTTCATCTATGATATCGAGATCCGGCAGGGTAATGTCATGAAGGGGCTCTGGCATTTGGCTGACACCATGGCTCCCATTCTCATGACCGTTCAAGTTGGACAGAACAAGAGCGTCAGGGATGCTGAAGAAGCCATCAGCTGTTGTCGGAGAAGGTTGAGCGGCGGTTACGCTGTAATTGGTCTGAGCATTCGCATCCTTGACCACGTCTAGACGGAAGAACTGGTCTTGGGGCTGCGAAGGCAAGGCTAGCCATTTGGTAGATAGATTGAAGTCGGGGAATGCAAAAGCATGGGCAGGCTCATCTTCTGCCATGTTCTCGGGAAGCCGCTTCCCAGCGGCATCCTTTACGCTACGTCGAATGAAGTGATGAAGATGAATCACATGCGAGTTTGTTGTAAGTACGATGTGTGGCGTCTTAACGACGCGTGTGGTCATAAACGCCACACTGCTATTACTTAGATGGGTAGGTGGGTACCTGCGCGCCGCGTCTGCCCCGCGAACTGCTGTAAGCCACAGTTGGGTAGCTAGCTATCTACTACCTACTTTGAAGCTTCTCAAGCTTTTTTAAGTGCAGCTCCGATGCATCGTCATGGCCGGGAGTCTTGCCACTTTTCCCACAGTCTATTCTCCCTAATCTACTCTTGTTTTGGGTCAATTCGCTGCCACAGGTTGTATCCAAATATTAACAACCCATTTTCACAAATAGTCGAATATTGAAAACATCCAATCCACCTCACAAGCTGATCGGCATTAATCAACACATACCCACCCACTTGGCTTTGCGCCGTCTTCGTTGTCTGTATCTGAACTACTCGATACTTTTCCTGTGCACGTCAACGTTGTTGGTAGCACTCTGCACGTAGCCGGCAAACAATCATCCTTTCTTAATAATAAACCGTACACTACCTCACGTCTCGTGGCCAGCGATGCCCCCGAAACGAAAGTCCAAAGCCTTGGCGGAGGTCTCGACGCCCAAGGCTTCGGCGACGCCAGCCCACGATGAAGATGCGATGGATGTCGACACCCCCAAGGCGTCCGAAACCCCTCGTACCGCCGACACGCCCGTCACCGCAAAGCCAAACCAGCCGCCCGAGTCCGAGGTCCTCGGGGACCTGTGGACCGAGGATCAGATCTCGTCGCTTTTCAAGGCTATTATCCGATGGAAGCCGTCTGGTACGTCAAAACCAACATCATCAATATCAATCCCCACGACCTATCGAGGCCTTTTTTTTTATTGTTTGACTCCTTCTCTAGCCCCTTCGATTAGCTTACTGATCATTCGGGGTTCCAGGTATGCATAAGCATTTCCGCATCATCGCTATTTCCGAGCATCTGCGCAACCACGGCTTCGACCCGGACGTCGAGACGCACACGCGGATCCCGGGCATCTGGCGCAAGCTGCGCCAGTTCTTCAACATGGCCATGATCGACGAGGGCGACAATTCGTTCGACTATGTGCACTCGCTCGGCGGCGACAAGGCGCCCGAGGAGATCTACAAGGACTTCATGCTGCCACCCGCCGAGTTCCACGACCTCATGTGGGCGCGCGCCGCTGCTGATGAGAACGAGCCTGACAACTGGACCGATTCGGAGACTGCTGCCGCGAATGCTGCTGACGGTGAGAGCAATACTGGCACCGGCTCGAGGAAGAAGCAGATGCGCAAGCGCAAGCGGGGAGATACCGCCGCCGACGCCGCTAGTGTCGCGGGCAGCGCCACGGCGAAGACGACGCGGCGGTCCAGCACCGTCGACGATACGGACCGCGAGACGCCGGTGGTCAGTAGTCCTGTGAGCCGGAGTGCCAGGGGGGCCCGGAGCCAGAAGCGTGCGGCCGCCAAGGCGAAGACCGAGAGCGCCGAGTCTGACCACGACGACGAAGAGGAAGAAGATGAGGACGAAGACGACGACGATAGCAGTGACGACGAGGAGGAAGAGGAGGAAGAAGAAGCCGAGGCCCCGCCTACCCGGTCGAGCCGTAGTGGGAGCACGCGTGGCAGAGGCGGCGGTCGTGGTCGAGGCCGTCCCAAAGGCGGCCGCAAGAAGAACTGAAGTACCGGAATGCATCTTTAAAGCCCATTGTTATTCCCAAGGGCGTCTCCTGACCCTAAATCGGGCTACTATGGGCAGCGCCGTGTATAAGCCCCTTTCTTGCTTCCTCTTAATTCTCCGAGTGTTCGGTATCATTACAATATCGATGGCCTGATAGGAGTACCGTGATAGCTTCGCAGCCCACACAAGACATAATTGCATGGTTTGGCGCAAGGCGTTTAGACGGATTGGAAAAGACGGAGGAAAAAAGTCTTATTTTAATGCCAAGATGGATGACCGTCAGTCAACGTGTGAAAGGATGGCAACAGTGCATTGACATCCCTGTTTTGGCTCATGTATATCTACCTGACTTCCCGGGTTCATTCTTTCGGAGAGTGTATAATAAGATACTTGGTGGGTGGTTTTTGACGGAGGGGATCTGCATTTTTAACTGGCTGGCGTCTTGAGATACCCCTTTCGTTTTATAGAATTAATAGAGATGGGGGCTCTTTTGCCTTGTGTTGGGGATCGTACATGTATCCGATCATTCATCTGTGTTCTTACTAGTCTACGAAGAGGGAAACCACGCTGTGAGTGGCCGCACCAGCAACAAACTACAGACGGTAATCTTGCTTGATGTTGGAATTATAAATATGGGATTCAGCACGATCACAGGCTACTCAACGATTAGATCAACCATGTACGGGTATGTGTTTGTGTTCGCATTTATTCTGATTACCGCGGAACTAGACGAATGCTATGAGTTTTTTTCTCATCAGAAGTAACAGCAGAAATCCATATGCCTTCCGTTACCAAACACCGCATGCCCAAACACCTCTCCGCTGGCCGATTCCATGCCCTCGTGCCTTCGACGCCAGGTGTGTATGACCCAGCCCGAAGGGATGAATAATGTGAGTGGCGAAATCGTTTACTTCAGCTTCTTCTTGGGTCGGAGCTGGTTGGTGTGACCGCACTTCTTCTTACGGCAGTTGGTGGCTCGGGGGGGAAGACGGGCGCTGTAAGGAAGAAAACGTTAGCTAGTCGGAACGGTTTATCATTGCCTATCGTCTATAGCGAGACCGGGTCGGATGGATCGGGTTTGTGGTCGTTAGAAAATTTTATTTTGGGTGGCAACGTACTAGCACTTGCGGCAGATCATCTTGTCTGTATCCAGAGTCAGTTATGCGTCTGAGGGTGTAAAGTATACTGTGAGTACGAACCGCAGTTGAACTTGCTGGCAAGAGCCTTCAGACTAGGCTCAATGATACCACCACGGAGTCTCAGGACAAGGTGAAGAGTAGACTCCTATGAAATCGATACGGCATTAGCGACTACCCAAATAGAATTTCATCTTGGACGTATATATTGCGCGTTATCTATCGCTCGCGTTCATTTCCCAATTGTGATTTCCAAGGGACGACTTCTCGGTCTGAAGATCTGAAGATGTAGGGTGTCGAAAGGCGTCACGAACCTTCTGGATGTTGTAATCGGAGAGAGTTCGGCCGTCCTCAAGCTGCTTGCCGGCGAAGATGAGGCGCTGCTGATCCGGGGGGATGCCCTCCTTGTCCTGAATCTTGCTCTTTACATTGTCGATGGTGTCGGAGGACTCGACCTCGAGGGTGATGGTCTTGCCCGTGAGGGTCTTGACGAAGATCTGCACTGTAGATTGGAAGAAGCCATGGTTAGCTATTTATTTCCTGGAAAATAATGATCCTCTTCTTCTCATGATTCAATCCATCTGCTTAGGGACGTGTGTATTCAAGGAGACGGGGGTGTGCGTACTTTTGGCTGCGTGTCTTCGTGGGTGTTTGTCGTTGTTCACAGTTCGCAAAATTGAAGCCCGGCGAAATCAATGATAGTCAATAGTAGTGGTGGGGGTTTAGAGTGTGCGCGCTGCCGTCTGTCCACCAGCTGGCCGCTTGGGTTTCGCTTGTGCCGAAACGTCTAATCGATAAGATAATGTGTGAGCCCTAGATAGTTAAATATAGCGTAAAAGCATAAACGATGTGGGTACAATATATGCTTCTACTGAATTGCGATATCGAAATCTTCTTGGCACATAGCGCAGTTCCACATGAGTTCCGGTATCTAGTCATCGTCGCTCTCATTATCAACTACCACAGGTACCCTGTCTTTGCCCTTTCCGTCGTTTTTACTCTTCCGTATGCACCACAGCTCCAATTGCATTTCCACTTGCGTTGCGCCCCGTATCAACATTGCTAGTGGAATGGCAGCTAGCTCAGCTGCTTTTCTATACAAAACTTTCGCCGCATCCGGCAAATCCGACTCACTGCGCCAGACCGGACAGAGATTTCTCGGCTGATTCCTTTCGTCTTCCTCGGGTTCAATAATCCTCCTGGCTGAACTAATCGATTGGCTGAGCATTTCATATTGCTTCTTGGTTTGGTCACCTGGATTATGTTCTGGATTTGGCGGTTCCTCTGGCTTCGACGAATTCCTCCTTTGGTCAAAGAGATTTCGTATCCGTTCACTTGCTGTAGTCATGTTTAGTTCAAAGGCTCAATAATACCAATGAAAATGGGGAGCGTAGCATACCCTTGGGTTCTCCGTCGTGTAACCACATCTTTTCGAACCAGTCCATATAATCATCAAGCTTCTGCTTATCCATGTTCAGCGCATCGTCAGCGGTGACTTTGTATTCCTCTCCACGTGCCAAATTTGCGCGCTCTTCCGCCGATTTCCCCGTGATGATATTTTCCCATTCTTTCCAATTGACCTTTGTTCGCCTCGGGTCATGCTGGCTTATTGGAGGCCGTTCTACGTTATCTAGGGAATAAAGTAACTTGGCAGAAACAACTACCAATGACGCGAGCAAGACCTCGGGGTTATCTATCGTACGGATCCTCTTGCCACCAGTGGAATATGAAAATTGCGTCTTAAGGAGCTCTCCTATGCATTTGGCTGTGATATATATGTCGACTATGCCTTGTCAGTTTTTGGGATGAACGTCCATTTAGTAAAAGCGGAAAAACAAACTTGGTAGAACTAGATCCGTGATGAGGCGAATCATTATAGGAACATAGTTCAATGGAGGCATTATCATGTCAAAGTTCACATTGAACGATATGACAAGTTGCTGAACCGTAATTTGTAACCGTCCTGGTGGGAGGTGATCCCGCACCTGCAATGCCCGGTGATACTCGGGAGGCAGGCGATCACGCACATTACGGGGTATTTCGTTAAACTGCGGCGAGTTAGCAATATTACGACATCTGTTTGTTATGCCAGCGGGAGAACGAGCATACGGCAGCTAGAAAGTCCAAATCCCCCCTTTGTGCCCACTCGTGAAAGTCCCCCGTCGAAACTGGTAATCGTCTGACCAAGCACGCAAGATAGCACAGCGCAAGTGTATCAACGAGCCTCGGCACCTTCCACCGCTTCCTCGCATCCGGCGCCCACGTAGCCGTCGTCGCATCCGAGAAGTCGGGATCCGAGGACTCGCCCATCTCGCTCTGGGAGCTAAACCACGCCGACGACGTGCCGCCATCAGACTCGTCTCCCCCTCCCCTCCCACTACTACTCGCGCCGTCCCTCCCCCTCTTCCCGTCGACGCGCTCCCTCAGCGGCAGATTGCGCACGCGCAGCGCCCACAGCGCGCGCACGAGCGCAGCAAAGTCGTCGGGGAAACCCCGGGCGTCGACGAGCCAGCGGACCTGGCGGATGAGCACGAGCTGCAGGACCTCGAGGTACAGCTCGCGGCCCTCGTCGCCGGAGAGCTTGACGGCGACCTTGCGGCGGGCCTCCTTCTTCTTCCGCGTCACGCGCCCCTGCGTGCCGAAGGCGTCCTCGTCCGCCTCGTGATTGGCGAAGCCCTCCAGCCGATGCCCGTTCCGGCAGTACCGCAGCGCGTCCTGCGCGAACCATTGGCGCGCGCCGCACTCGTCGCACCGCTCGCCGCCTTTGAACTTGTGGTATTTGGTTCGGGCCATAGCTGCTGCTGCTGCTGCTTTTGGCTGTGGCTGTTGTTCGTGCTCTGTATAATTGCTCTACCTAGTAGTTTGGCAAGGTATTGTTAGTGGCGTCGTGGAGCTGCGGGCCCCAGATCTGTCCTATAGGTAACTGCCGTTATATGGATGTTTGTTATACTGTTGGTGTACGAAGTATAGAGGTAGGTATACTGTACGGCGTACCAATATTATTACCTGCAGGCGGTAGAAGGCAGGTGTTGTTGCGGTCTGCTAGCTTGATCGGGATCGCGGTGTTGGGTCGGCAAGCCTATCTACTAGTTGTCGTCATTCTTAGAGAGAGTAGTGCCCACAACCTTAATAAATTGTTGCCGTGGCTATGTACTTCTTCAATTGCACTCATGGCCTAAGTAATCTCGGCATCATCAGCATATGTCGATATATATGCCCGTGTTTCTATGCTGTAATACAATACACCGCCCGAATTCCACACCATGGAATGCATTATGCTGTACTGCGTCGTAGCTTACCTATACTATCAACTGGCTAGGCAGTTTGGTAGTCCTTCTCATCTAGTTGTTGCTAGCAAGCAAAATCACTTCTCTAGAATATGCCCGTGTGACAATTATACTTGGCCGTGGCGTTTAATGCTCGTCTAAGTATTCCTCCGTATTTTCCAGCATGCACTCTGGCTCTCGCATTATTTGAGTATCTACATCACGTTCATGAACGGCTTGCGAAATGCTACTAGATCGGAAGTTTTGGCATGTAAATTTAACTTCTCAAAATGCGCTTCGTATTGAGCATATCTAGGTGCGACCAGTGTAGGAACAGGAGGCCTGATTGATATTTAGTCAATATTGATTCCATGACTATTGCAAGACGCGCTATGTTGCGTCCATATCTAACGCCCCCCAAGTATCGGTCCTAATAGCACTTCGCCCTGAAAGGTTGAGAGTGTCTACAAAACAATCCAGCATGTCTTGTTAAGAACTCTACTGCATGTTCTTCAAGCCTTGATGGGCTGAACATCAACCTTGGTAACGTGAGACTCGCCCATAGCATCGGTGACAACGACAGCTTCGTTCGGTTAGCACCAGCCGAATTCGCCAAAAGGCTTTACACGAAAACTTACTGATAATAGCAGTGGGAGGAGAGGCTTCGACCTGGGGAAGGTTCGTGCGGATCAGGTCGCCCAACTCTCCCTCAGGGATCTTGGTGTTCTCGGAGGGCTCGCCCTTGTCGTTCATGAGGTAGAGGAACCCATCATCCTCTCCAATCTAGAAAAAGTCCGTTAACTACACCGAATGCGCATTAAGATACGGTGGGAATTCAACATACAACTTCGTAGGGCTTCGAGGTGCTGTTAGGGACGTCCATGTTGTGAGTGGAAGGGCAGAGTTCTTCCAACTTCTTGCCGGTGAAGATATCGAGAGCAACGAGATGGACCTTGGCGTGACCGTGCTTTCCAGTCTTGGAGGTGGACATGCTGACGATCTTGCAGGGGCGGCCCTTGATGACAACCAATTCGTTCTTGCGGAGAGCCGAGCATTGCTTGGGGGTGGTGAGCGAGGCACCGGCGCTAGCCTCAGCGAAATCGTGGTTGTGCTGCAAAAAGATATGAGTCAGCGATGTGGGAATGCACGAAACCCGCGATTGCGACGGTATTTTGGGAGGTTGCGTCGCAAAACAGAGGCATGTGCTATTCTGCGCATGGGAGTTGCTGGCTGCCGGGGCCATCGTCTCGCATGGCGGGGATGGGAATCGTGACAAGTGCGGGGTGATCAGCCTGCAGCGGACGCTGCTCGGCAATCATGTCGTGGAAGTACTCACCTCCTCGTCAGCCATGGTGAAGGATGTCGTGCGGGTACGGTTGGGAGCAGGACAGGAGGGAAATGCAAAACTCGGACGGGGTGCCCAAGAATGAAGAAGGAGAGGAATGAGTGGAAGTGTTGTGTGTGGTGGTAGAAGAGGGTGTGTTAGAAGAAAGATGGTCGGAAGGGGGGTTAAGGTAGGAATTCTTTTTTTCCCACAGAATTGGGCTTGTGCAAAAACTCGCTTCTGATTCGCCCAAACTTTTTTTTTGCGAAGAGGTACAGCATACCTACATTACCTACAGATAGTACCCGAGGGAGGGGTTCCGGACGGACCTTGCGTACAGTACAACATCATGTATACTGTACGCATTGTAAGCTCAGGTGGCGGGTGCAGGTATGCGTATGCATTGAAGCAGATTATCTACCTAGGTAGCTAATCACGCATAGTACCTAAGCATCGAGCTGTAGTTAGATAATCCGGCAGGGCGATTACATCCGTACAATTAGAGCAAAGTCATTTGCGATTAAGTTATTGTTTCTATTATGTAGCTTGATAGGATGTTGCTGTTGTTTTGACTAGTTCTAATATTTTGAGTCCGTGTTATGTAGCACTTCCCCGCGTAAAGGGAGTTCAAGGCTCTTGTTCACTGTTTACCTTTTTAGGAATTGGCATCCTAGGCTACCTAGTCTAACCTACATAAGACAAGAAGATCCATTTTGACATTTCATAGGTACAGTGTCCTAACTACATACATACCTAGGTAGTAAATCGGTCAGGAGTTGGTCCTGCTTAAGATGCTGTCATCCATTGGTTAATGTTCTTTATACACTCCATCTACTAAGCTGTACTTAGGCAGGTATCTAGAATCGCCAAGAGTCAACAGCATCCGTTTCTGGGTCTAAATAGGCTGTACCAATTGTTACCGCATAGACTAGTGGAAAGTGCTCAAGAAGTTATTCATTCCAGACTTGACTAAATTGAAGAAACCCCTTATGGTTCAATATACCTGCTCACTGTCGTAGACGTGACGTTTTTGTAGGTCGTAAGCTCAATTAGGTACCTACCTACCTCATATGTACCTACCTGTGGTAGTGCGGAAGCATAGGTACAGTATACCTCATTACTAATGAGCGCTTGTGGGTGTTCTCCGGAAGCCAGAGTCTCCTTATCTAATCTTTAGATATGCCTCGATATGTGCATACGCACCTATGAGGTAGGTACATAGGTACTCCAGGTGGGAGGTGCCTACTCACTAAGACCAGTTAGGTTAGAAGGTACCTAAAGTACCTCTAAACTAGAGCTTATTGCTGATCTGCGACAGGTACCTACTTACGTATTGTGTCAACAATTGTTAGCTGATTTCACTTCAACTATCTTGCAAATCACATCAATGTCTTTTGAGGGCTCTCAAGAGGCCAGCGGGGGAATTTCCATTTGCTGCCTGTCTAAATAGGCCTTCTTTTTCGATCGAAGCAAGCTCTAACTAACCCCGACCCCCAAACGGATCTCATTATCGAACCCAGACGAAACCAAGCTTTGGGATGAGGCAATGCTGTTGGTAGGCGGAGATTATACATGTTAGAAAAGAAAGAATGTGGCTCGATCGTCTTGCTGGCCAGTCGCCTTCGCCAGCGACCTCCCAACCCCCTAGTCGCGCGTACTCTCCAGCACCAGCAAGGTCTTCGAGCGGCCTTGGTCCTTACATAACCTCTCAGCAACGCCCTGGCATTACGCCGAGATCCTCCTCTCTCTCCCTCGCGTCCGCCGACTCCTCCGCTTCGTCTCTACTGGTTTCCTCGCGCCGGGCCACCGGTTCAAATCTCAAACAGACCACCACAGCCTATGCTGGGCCCGATCCTGTTGATATCCTTGCGGCCTTGCTAGGCGGGAGCTCTACCTCTGCCCCTGACCTCTCGCAGCACCCAACGACATCGATAACCTCCGAAGACTTAAACGAAGTTTTCGACTTTGGCGAATTGTCGCTATCTTCCCTTGCGCTGTCGGACGAACCGCAATCTACAAGTATAGATGGCACGACACTACAGTCAGCTGAAGAGCGTAGGTCTACGTTTGGTTACTATAATATTCACACGTTTTCCTAATATGACTGGTAGATGAGCACAGCAAGGCTAGATTCGAAGAACTGCATCAGTCTATACAGGCTTGTGACGAGATCCTGGCATCTGTCGAGACCAATCTCGCGAGTTTTCGAAACGATCTAGCCACAGTTTCAGCAGACATTGAGACCCTTCAGGCGAGGTCAGCCACTCTCAACATCAGGCTTGAAAACCGGAAAGCGGTAGAAAAAGGGTTGGCGCCCGCTGTTGAGGAGATCAGCGTTTCGCCCGTTGTCGTCGCCAAGATAGCAGATGGCCATGTTGACGAGGCGTGGGTTAAAGCTCTTAACGAAATCGACAAGAAAGATACGGCGTATAAGAAGGGGGGCTCGGACTTAGAGCGGAATAAGGGGCTACAAGATCTCGGCCCCTTACTAGAAAAGCTAGTACAGAAAGCTATCGAGAGGATCAGGGATTTTTTGGTTGCTCAGATTAAAGCCCTTCGCTCTCCCCATATTAATGCCCAGATCATCCAACAACAGAACTTTCTCAAGTTCAAGGAACTCTTCTCCTTTCTCCATAAACACCATCCTACGTTGGCCGACGAGATATGCCTCGCATACATGAATACGATGAGGTGGTATTACGCGAACCAATTCACACGCTACGAAAATGCTTTGAAGAAAATTAAACTTCACGTATTGGACAAGCTAGATGTCCTGGGAAATGAAGACACATCTCGTAGGGGTGCTGCGCTCTCGAGTTCTAGGATAGCCGGTCCACCTCACGATGCGTTTAATCTGGGCCGCCGCGTTGATATTCTGCGGACTAGCAACCAAGCCGCAATATCCTCTTATTTAGCCGAAGAGGACCAGTCAACTCATTACCTTGAGACTCCCTTTCGAAATTTCAATCTTGCTCTTATAGACAATGTCACAGCAGAGTACACATTTCTCGCTTCATTCTTCTCGCCTGCCCTCAGCTACTCCACCATATCCCGTCATTTTGCCTACATATTTGAACCGACATTACAACTTGGCCAGTTGTTAACAAAATCTATCGTGTCTGAGACATACGACGCCATTGGGCTCCTCCTTTCCATCCGCCTCAATCAACACTTCCAATTTGAACTCCAGCGACGCAAAATACCGGCCGCTGATGGATACATAAATGGTACCGCAATGCTGCTCTGGCCGCGTTTGCAATTCGTTATGAATGCCCACTGCGAGTCTGTCAGAGCGTTGACTACCGCATTACCGACACGCCCACCACCCAAGGCCGAACAGGCAAAGCTATCTACAGCACCTCATGTCGTAACACAGCGATTTGGGCAGCTTCTTCACGGGATTCTCTCTATGAGCACTGAAGCGGGAGACGACGAACCGGTCGTTACGAGCTTAAGGAGACTAAGAAGCGAGATGGAGGCTTTTCTGACTAAATACAGCACGGCGTTTGGTACAGACAAGCGAAAGCGCGAGAGGTTCTTGTATACTAATTACAGTCTGGTATTAACTATTATCAGCGATGTTGGAGGCAAGCTAGCTACGGAAGAGCAGGAGCATTTTGAAGGTCTAAAGACGGCGTTCCAAGAGGCTGCCTAAGGGGGGACTTGCTCATGTACGCAACGATTAATGTGTTCACCTACTGCGAAAATCGAATCGCTACATTTGCGACCTGGCGAATGGAAAAAATACTACTTTTGATAAGAGAATATTGCTTTTCATTCCCCCCTTAACCGTCTAACGTCCACGTTCCTTTTTATCGTTCATAATAAAGTGATACAAATTTTAGCTGGCATCCGCCAATCTAATACGACGACCCCTCAACGCCAAACCCTCTTTAATCCCTGCCCAACCTAGTTGCCCACGCCATTAGGCCAGCCCAGGCGGAGGTCCTTCGCAGATAGATAGCGCTAACACCAATCAGGACGGTGAGGATGAGAGTCCGGTTTGCCCACGCCACCCGCATCACTTTCTGGTTCCGCTCGGCCCGCCGCAGCTCACGGACCTGCTTATCGAAAAACGCCCGTCCGTCCCGCAGGCTCTGGTGGCCAAGCGCGCCGACGTCACGCGTCGTCTTCAGCACGCTGGCGCGCGAGATGCGGCGCCACGAGCGCAGGGACTCGGGCGGGTGGGTCTCGAAGAGGGCTGCGGCCTCGGCGATGACGGCGTCGAGGTCGAGGTTCGGGGGCAGCTTGGAGAGGGCGAAGTGCAGCATGTCGGGCTCGTCGTGCTCGAGCAGCTCGGCGCGGCGGCGCAGGACGATGCGGGCGAAGACGTAGAGGCTGAAGACCTGCTCGCGGGCGAGCAGGGCGTCGAAGAGGCGCGCGATGTCGCTGTAGCGCTGCACGTTGTGCGCGAACATGGTCAGCGTGTCGGCGAGCGCGAAGTACGGCTCGTTGCGCGACAGGTGCGCGCACAGCGCCGGGTCCACGGCGGACAGGATGTCCGGGATCAGATGCAGCTGCGAGATAGCGGGCGCGAGCGTCGGCAGCATGAAGTCCCGGATCCGCAGCACCGAGAGCCGGGAGACGGCTAGGGGACGTGAAGGCGGCGGGAGCACGAGGAGAAGGACCTGGCAGATGTCGTGGTAGCCTTGGAAATAGCAGAGGTATGGCTGCTCGCGGAGCACTTGGGTGATAAGGTCCGATAGCTTGGCCTTTTTCTCTTCGAGCTGGGCTTGGGAGTTGTCTAAAGGCGGAATAATTAGGCATATAAGTGACGATAAGTTAGGAGGAGACTGAACTCTGGTCCGTACCGTTTGGATAATAGACAAAGCTCCTATCGACATCTAGCTTAACTTGCTCTTCGTCTCGATGTCGTGGTAACTGCCTCCATGAGTCGGAAGTATCTGTAGAGCCCCCGGACTCCGCATCCGCGCCGAATCCAAGTAATACCGGCCCTATGAAGTGCGTTCAGCATTGATATACATGAATGTTTCTGTGCCCAGGAGAAATAAGCCCACTTACACGCCTTGCTCCGCAGATGGTCTGATAGAAAGCCTCCGGATGCGATAGCTATGTCCCTCAGGGCATCGACATCTTTCCTCTTACACGCATCCAGAATCCGAGCCCTCTCGCGCTTGCTCGCAGATCCACGAGGTTCTACATCGGCCTGGCTTTCTTTTTCGGCGGAAGCCATGAGGATTCAGGGTGATGGAATCCACTTCAACCTCACGTCCTACCACAGAAGCAGGTGGTATTTATTGGATATGGAGCTCTATACAATGACCAGCAAATCCGTTTCGGGCTACATTTGATATTCATCGGGTAGCAATAGACCTTGGACCTCGGACTTTTAGAGTTTGTGCGTGGCTCGCGTCATGAATGAATGAAATGGCTAGCTTGGATACGACTTGGAGGTCTGTGGTTAGTCGACGTCTGAGATATTATGTGATTGAGACCAACTTGATGCACCTAGTAAATGTTCCTTGTGAATGCCGCCCATGGTGTACCTTTCCCCCAGCACTTGTGTTGTGATATTCCAGGACAATCACCTTCTCTTAGAAGTCCACCTGGCACCTGAGTCTTGGACGTTGAGATTAGGTTAGGTAGAGGCAGGTACCTCAGGTATCGTACAAGCATTCCACATGCATATATCCATTATTATGTACTAATCATGATGCTTACTCCGTTCCGGGACGTGAGGTTACCTAAGAATTCTGCAGCGGGATAAAATTCGTTATCCGAGATGATCTTATCCGCCCTTGCATAACTCTCGATTCACGTACTAGGTAGCACTGTAAACCTGGTAATCACACCCTCATCTCTCCTCCAGCGGTACCTACCCATGGCTTTTCGCGAAACGTGTAGGTAACTTCCACCATCTGTCGTCGGATTGGTTGAATTAGGTACGTGCCTCTTTTGGGATCCTACTGGGTACCCCGCTTTTTCGAGAGTCCGTTAAGCTTTTGAGGTACTATGGCGTACCTAATCATCATTAGGTACCTAACCTTGTGAAGATCCAGCAATCACGCCTGCTCTCATATACCTGCATTCGTGGCAACCTAATACGATGTTTCCTGGTCTCATCTTCAAACACAGGCGCAAGTCGAATTTAGCTAGACAAACGAACGGCATTTCTCAGAGATGAGAGGCCGATTCAACGAGAATACGCTTCTGTTCTGTACATCTTGCACCCACATCTATCTGAAGAGAACCCAGCCGGGTCGGGTCGAACTTGGGGCTCCACCACCCCGGAGCTCAGATCGTAGCTCAACTTCCACGATTTTGTCGATTTTCAAGCTATTGAATGGCCTGACAATTTTTCAAGAATTGCACACCGAGGACTACAACTAAGTCTACTAGTCTCTTCAGGTGACACCATATCATCTCATCCCTTTCCCAACCCTGGGGGCCTAACCTCCGTAAGGCTGCTTTTCCAGTAGGCATTGGCTCCCGTGGACGAATAACATAACTTTTTTTTTACCTATCATTAGAGTAAGGATCTTACTCTTACCGGCCGGCGGAAGCAATGTCTTCCGTTCAGGCCCACGTCTTCGTGAACGATGAGTGGGTAACCCAAACTGTATCTGCCGAAGACGTCATCGGGACCTCGCGTTCTCATCCTAGGTCGGTCATACCGAAGTCCCCGACACCACCGAAGTACGGCATTCTTACCAGGACCATCATTGAAAGCCCCATAACCCGCTGGGTGCTTCCTGTTCAGCTGCGGTCATCACGCTTCAACGACGTAGCTTTAGTAGGGGTAGGTTTGCTTCCTTCGTTCCCTTACCAACTTTAGATGGCTGCCGATATCCGAGGGCACGGTGTCGCTAACAATGCCAGGATCAATCTATTCAAATATCCGAACTTGTTTCGGATACCCAACTGGTCCCCATTGCAAAGAAAGTCAACTTCGGTTCCAGAATTAGGAATTGCCGGGTCATGGGCACTCATGAGTACCTAAAGACAAAGAGGCATATTACATATTCCAACTACCACAAAAGCGATGAATTTGCTTCCATATCTTCTAATGCATCCCAGTCTTCCAATTCATCGACACCCACCCCTCCTGCTAGTGATGTGGAACTTTTTCAACAGGTACTGGTACTAGTTCTCTCCGAAGAGCTTGTGTTCCTCTTCATGAGCCGAACTACCGCCGGTGATTGGGAATTCGTCACATCGCATCATGCCATCTCTAGCGGACACCTGGTAGACCCGGGGTTTCATATGACAGTTAGCCCCGATGGAGGATACCTAGCTCTCGCCTGCTCCGAGCATCTATTTATCGTATATCAGTTAGAGTCAATACAAGAGCTTCGAAGACAACACAGCGAAGGCCTACCTATACAGCCCATCAAATCGATACAGGCTCGAGCCGTAAAGGGCATCGTTCATAAACTTGAGTTCCTCCACCCTGACTCTGAGAACGTATCTCATGTCGTCTTACTCATCGTTACCGTACAGTCAGGGGTGCTCAGACTGGCCATCTACGATTGGGACAGTTCGGAACGATTGCAAGACGCATTGAAGGTGGAGAAAGCAGGCCATCGGCTCGATGAGACCATTGGATTGCCGCTGCTCATTATACCCCTGACAGTTTGTTGCCAATTCCTGATCATAACGGAGCATTCTATGATTATCTGCTCAGATATCCTTGGTGGCCCGCCTGAATTCATTCCCTTTGAACTAGCGCATAAAGACAATACCAGTTGGCACCATGGAATAAATACGCCAATGTGGACGGCGTGGACAAGGCCGATGCGGGAAGAGTTATACTACACAAACACGGACCTGATATGCATCGCTAGAGAGGATGGGTGGGTGAATTTACTAGAGATTAGGGGTGACTCTGGAGTTGAGACCAGCGTTTATTTGGGCCCTTTAGAGTGCAATATCGATTCAGGGTTCGCATCCCTTGGTACACCTAATGGAGAGCTTCTAATAGTTGGCGGAAGTTACGGCCGTGGCACAACTTGGACTGTAGGTTGTATTGTATTGTCTCTTTTACCACCACACGTACTATACTCACATGCATACTCTTTCTAGGTGGAAGCAAGAAAAAACCCGAAGCAGATCGACCAATTACCTAACTGGTCACCAACCATTGACCTCGTATTGACCAAAGACGCAAGTACGCATTCCAAATCGGACGGTAGGAAATCGTCGAAACGGTCATTATTACCTAAAAGGACTCGGAGTCACATGCTAGCGCCAGAAAGGGTGTTTGCCTGTTCGGGCAGGGGATTGTCTGGTGCTATTGTAGAGCTCCGTTATGGAATCCAGGCGAAGATTGGTTTGGACCTTTTGTACACCTTACCTATTAAAAGGTGCTGGGCCATTCCTAGCTTCGAGGACACGCTAGGAGTGGGATTCTTTATGCTCCTAGCACTTCCGGAAACCTCAGCCCTTCTACATATTTCGCACGATCTCTCTGACGTGTCGGAAAAATCTCAGAATGAAGTAAAATTCGATCTTCTCTCGCCTACGCTCGCGGTTTACGTTTCCAAGGGCATTGTAATACAGATTACAACTATACATGCAACAATAATATCCCCAACTAGCTGGTAAGACATCGGATTCTGCCGTCAAAATTCGCTACTAATTGCCTATGCAACTAGTTATCAGCATTCAATTAGTGACTTGATTGAAGATTCCGAAGATCCTTTAGCGACGGTCACGGATGCGGCTATAACCAATGAGATTCTTGCTTTATCTGTTTATTCTCACTCCGCCTTCAAGGTCATGGTTTTCAATTTTAACGGAACTACGTTTGTAAGGCGGCATATCCTCAGAGTGGAGGGTGAGGTCACTGCCCTTTCCGTGAATACACTGTCGGCTAGTGTATGCGTTCTAGCCGGCCTCTCGCGAACGGAGTTACCAACTTTGGCAATCTTCCCAGTAGGCCCATCTCAGTCAGAGGAGCAAGCGCTAGCTAATATCCCGCAAGGTAAGATTCCAGCATTTAGACGCCTGAGGCTTTGTTACTTATTCGTGTTGTTAGCACCGATAAATTTGAATCTAGGAGAAGGCGAAGACGTTGACTCTATGGCAATCAACGCTGTGACTAGTATTATATGCCATGGAGATAAGATCATGGTTGGCATGAGGAATGGCAACGTCCACACGATACACTCGGTGGGCGGTTCCGAACTTGAGGGAGATTTCGTAGTGGCCAGAACGAATCATTTTGGTGTATCCCCGTCGCATGTATCCGCGGGGATGATGTTTGGTGCTGGTCCGTCAACTCTAGTTTGTAACGATGCAGGGCTTGCGATTATGAAAGAGTCGGACGGAAAACACCGGCTTGGTCGTTTTGAAGAGATCTTCCGAGTCTGGCTGACTGATGCTAACGAACCCCACTTGTCATCTCCTACGATAAACTCAGTCGCAAGATTACAAGACATACAAGATTATGGCGACTCTACATGGATTATGGTTGCTGGCGCGCATATACTTATAACAGAACTACAACCAGACCCTGGTCCTGTTCCACGGTACATCCCTACCAGAGGAACACCCTTGGGGATTTTATACTCGGAACGACTAGAAGCTCTTGTCACGATCATTATAAAGGGGGGTATTCCCTCCCTACACTTCTTCGATCCCATAACAGGAGCCGACCTATCACACCCCACTATCCGAATGCCGGATCAGAGCGATGAACAGCATGCCGACGCTGACTACATCAAATCTCTGGGCAAACCGGATGTTAAGATTTCCTCGCTGCTAAATTGGCGGTATAAAAGTAAGGGAAATATTTACGAATGGTTTGTCATATTAGCAAGATCGGGAGACAACGCAGGACGTGTTTTAGTCGTCTCCGCAGAGCAAGAAGCGTTTGCCACGGATACAGGAACTATACGTCGGATTCGCTTCTGGACCCAGTTCGACAGAAAATCTAGGGATGGATACCCACGAGCTGGAACGACTGATGATAACGGACTGTTTCTCAACTTCGGTAAAACCCTTGAATATCATGTTATCGAAGATAAGAAGTTCAGAACGGCCGTGAAATACGACCTCCCGTCCCAGGCTACGAGTTTAGAGGTAGTAGATGGACATCTACATGTCCTCACCGCTCATCATTCACTAGTGATTCTTGACTATACCTCTGATGCTGCTATAGATAGTCGGCAGATGGTCCAGGTTCACACCGACAAAATTTCCCGAAATGGACTGCACTCGATTAACATGAAGTCATTCATTAGTATTGGAGAACGTCAACAACTCATATTAATGTCTAACCTCACGTGCAGTGTCTACGGCCTGTGGTCGCCCGGTCCAAGCTCTAATGCCTCGAACTTGCAATCGATCTTTAGGGCAAACCTGACGAGGTCAATCAAGAAGTTCGTCCATGGACACACGCGACCGCGCTGGACTAGAGATGAACCACGGTATGGAAATATACAAGGTCGTCTAGACAATAGGCATGATATACTTGGTCTTGCGGTGGATGGGTCACTATCACAATTTTCAATCCTTCCCGAAGATGCGTGGCGACTTTTAAGATATATTCAGATCTTGGCCTTGACGTCGGAGAAGACTTGCCTAATCCCCACAGGATACGACAGCACTAGAAGCCTTCAGTTGGATACAAGTTCTAGTGACAAGACGGAAATGCACGTCGACGGAGACATCTTACAACGGTGTCTGGAAACACAGGCGCTGGAGCGGATCGCATCAACTACAGAACAGTTGACTCAACTTCAAGAACTGCTTAGGGCGTTCGCCCCTGGTACGCAAGAAGCAGATTCCCTGATACTAGACGAAACTCCCACGTCGACGTATGAGTGTGCTTACAGCATCCTCGAGTACTATCTTTCTTCTGCGCTATGAGTCTCGGGGTATCGCGCGAATCTACGATAACTACTTTCTGATCGGGGTTTTCTTTTTTTTCATTTTCGGTGTCTTGGTGTCTCCTTCATACCGTTATTTGTTAATCTGGTGTAGAAATAATTTGGAAGAAACAAAAATCAATTCTGACGTAAAGCCTTTAAAATGCACTCTCCTAACCGTGGTTGATTGTAGCCTAACTGGTAGCTATCACGTATCTACATAGGGCGAGGCATACTTCGTAACACATACCGAAGATAGCCCCCACCCCTTCTCACAGTTTCGCATACAGAAGTTCGTACGCAGGCTTGTTTCAGCCTGGCATCATATACACTATTAACACCGTATTCGCATTGTCGTAGATTTTCTACATTCAGCCTTTCTCCCCTGGCTTTATTTGCCTTATTATGCATCTCCCCTTCCACCCCTCTACTCCTATCTCGGGCTAAGACCTCGGCCACAAGTCGCCCCGCGCGACCTTGCCTCACTACGCCACACTCACCGCCAAGCCACCTATACATACACAACAATGCGGTGCCCGAGTTGTGCGCGGCTCAATATCGAGGACTTCGTATTCGGGGGCGCTCGCCGTCTGCAAGACGGTGTGCCCGCGCTGAAAGCGTCCGCCGAGGCGGGCTGCGACCTCTGCGCGCTCTTCTGGGCCTGTCTCGCGCAGAAGCACGGCGAGACAGCGTTGGGGCATCTCCTGCAAGGCCTCAAAAACGACGGCGATGCGGCCGCCGATGCTGCCGTGGTAAGCAAAGAAGGGCTAGCTGGCTGATCGGCCGGTCCACTTATTCATAAACTTTCTGCCAAATTCACCACGTGGATACGTAGCTATGTATATATTCAGACGTTCCACGCTGACTGATTTTCTCGTTCTTCCCGCCTGTAGTGGCTCGAGGGTGAGCTCTTCCCGTCCTACGAACCTAGGCTCCTGGGGGGAACCGGAGGCGGTGACGGGAATCACTTGCGTCTGGTGCTCGGCGAGACGGGGTCCACTAAAGCTTTCGGTGATAGCATAGGCACATTACACATTTTCAATGAGCCAGGTTTGAACCCCGTCTCTTTCTCTCTGTCTACGGTTGTCCTACCTAAAAGCGTGAGATTTATATTAGCTATTGCTAGCTTGGATATGAACTCAGTCAATCCAGTATATCAATGCTTGGAATATCAGGAAAGACGATGACGGTGTGGTTGTGGATCGGAAGTTGGTTCCGGGACGTGTGGATGTCGCCGTGCTGTACTTCTTCTCAAAGGCCGCAAATGAGATCTCCCCAAAGAAACGAACATCTATCGATCTAGCCGCACAGCTGACAGGCCGAAAGGAACACAAGCCGCGCAGTTCTTTGGCGAGACTTGGTCGACTATGGATCGGAACCCGACATTATATCTTGACCTTGCACGCAAGTGGCTGAGTTACTGCAAGACAAACCACAAATTCTGCTCGAAATCCTTCTTCGGCACCGCAGCAACAAGATCAGAGATGCCGACGCGTCTAATTGATATAGGCGAGCCCCGGGACGGGCAGGCCGCTCGTCTCATAATCACACGCACATCGGAGATCACGGGCGCCCCCTATCTCGCCCTTTCCTACTGCTGGGGCACGAGCGCAGAGTCCACCACATGGCTACGGGACGACAACCTGGCAGCACTGCGATCGCATATCGACGAGGAGCGGCTCCCCAGGACCCATAGGGATATGTTCCAGCTCGCTCGCGATCTCGGGTTCCGGTATGTTTGGATCGACGCGCTCTGCATAATCCAGGGGAACGCCGAGGACTGGGAGTACGAGTCGGAGAGGATGGCTCTCGTGTACGGCAACGCGGCGCTGACTGTCATCGCCGGCCGGGCACGGGACGTCCGGGAAGGGTTCCTCGAGAACAGACTGCGCCATGTCGCTGGCCCGTGTGCCCTTCCGTACTCTAACGAGAGAGAGCTGCTCACGGCCGGCGAAATGGGAAATATGTGGGTGTCGCTCCCGCGCAAAGCCGACGACGGCCCGACGTCTGAGCGTGGCTGGTGTTTCCAAGAAAGCCTCCTGTCGCCGCGCGCCCTCGTGTTCGGGGCAGACCAGCTGTCCTTCCAATGTCAGGAGCTACGTATCTGGGAAGACGGGAGAACGCAGAGAACCCCATTCAGCCGGATCCGAAACCCCCACGATCCTGAGTATTCCTTGATCCCCCCGATGGCCCCGAATTCATCGGCGCCGCAGATATCGCCAGGGGCCCCCTTTCAACCGGACGAAGAGTCTCGTCGTCGAATGCTGATCTTTTGGTATAAGGGCGTCCTGTGGCAGTACAACAGGAGAAAACTCACGAACCAAGACGATGTCTTCGCCGCCGTCAGCGGGCTGGCACAAGCGGTGCAGCCCAAGATCCGCTCTCGCTACCTCGCGGGCCTGTGGGAGGCCGACATGATCCGCGGCTTGCTGTGGGAGCCCCGGGCCGCCCCGCACCCTGCTGGACAGCTACGGTTTCCGTGCGAGCGTAGAGTAACAGCACTAGCCAGCCCCCAGAAGGACGGCAGCGGCGTGCAGGCTCGAGTCATCCCCGTGCGAGCGCCTTCGTGGTCCTGGGCGAGATTTGAAGGCTTTGTTCAGATGGATGCTTGGAATAGAGCAGAAAAGGACTACCACGAATCGGCTTGGCAAGTACGCCAAAAGTATGCAGGTCGGTGGACGAGGGATCCGGTGTGCCATGCCGCGGCGGCGCACATTCCGAGCTGTGAACTTGAGTTTTTCGGTCGGCCTCGAAGGGTGAGATGCATACCATATTATCCACAGGAGACCGAGGTCAACAGGATTAGCGAACGTGAGTATAGTGGCAAAATAGACCAATTCCCCTTATTTATCTGTAAGAGTGTCCATAATAATGGGCTAGGACACATAATTATAACACTTCTTCAAGCAGCTAATACCTAGACGAGATGATAATCGCTAATCAGCATAATGCAGGCGCGGTTAAAATTGCGAGATTTAAATCGGCGCGTGTTCATCTCGTGCCTATGCAGAATGACACAAATCATGTAGCGATAGCCAACCGCGGCCCGGACGACGTCGATCGTATTGTTGGCTCTGGGCATTTTGATGTGGCCGAGGAGAAAGTTGACAACTGTTGGTGTCTCCCGCTTACCAAAAAGAAAGGCCTGATACTGCTTCGGGATGAACAGGGAAAGTTTTTCCGTGTAGGGACAATGGAAATAAGTAATTTGGCGTGGATGACATCAACTCAGGAGGAAGAAGTATGCCTCATTTAGTTCGAATTGCCATGTTTAGAGCGTCAAGTTGCAATCGCCTCTCAACTCTGCGCCCAAGCATACTCACAGCCCTTGCGGCCATACACGCGTTGATTTTCTCTTAATTCGAGTGCCCTATTGTCTCTACTTTTATAGTAGATCGAAAGCGAAGTATGTAAAGAGCAACTATTTGATAAAGGGTTAAAGGAAGGGCAGTGCATAAGATGCAGTTAGCTAGCTGACTGGATGCTTTATCTCATTTTTGGACTTGCTATATGTAGTAGGTATAGATTATGTATTCATTGTGTGTACCGCTAGACTCATCAGGTCATTCATTCTCCCTACTGACCTCCTACCAAGACGATCTTACAATCCATCGACTAAACAAATAATAGTCCACATGCAACACCAGATTTCAAAGCACGCCCATCTACGACTAGATCATCAACAAAAGAATAGGTAGAACAGAGCAGAGCAGTGTTAATTGTCCATTTATAACAATTCATTAAACAAATCCGTAATGCTGCCACCGTTCCTTTCCTCCGTACTGATCACATTTTTCCCTTATCAATCGTCCGCTCATAATTACATGCGATAGCCAGAGTCGAGTCATGATCGTCGTCATCGTAGCCACCCGCTATAGGTAAAGCAGGGTAGCAAGCAAACAAGAGACCTCACTCAGTTTTTATGTGAAAACCAATGCCCCCAGTCCGTCTTGAGACCCATGCATGCTGATGCCGCTAGGAAAACAACCACTCGCTATGGCTATCTTTGTAAGACCTATTTCGGGCCTTGCCCACCATCCGCTACTTTAATTAATGTCAAACAGTGGCTTAAGCTTGATAATGAGAGACCACTCGTCGTTCGTCACCTCTTTCCGGTAGAACTCCTTCAAGCAATCGATACTGGCGCGTGAGATCAAGCTGTACAGTGTATCTGTCTCCTCGAGCTGCCGGCCATACGTCGGCTGGTGGCCGCCCATCTCGATCTTGACTGCTACCGAGGGCTGACCCTTCTTGCAGATAGGGATCTGTTTGTGATCTCTTTCGATCGAGGATCTGTAATAACTTGTTAGTACCAAAAACAAGGAGGCTTCAGCTAACGTGATGGTGAACTTACACTCGGCCTAAGCTGATAACTTCCTTGGCACCCGTTGTGGGATTCTGTTTTATAGCCGCTATCGGAGTGCCGACTCTGAGATTACCATCTACCACATCAACACCAACAACGATGGGGTTGGTCTTGTTGAAAACAGCCACCGTGTTGAGTACACAGGGGAAGACAGCGAGGAGCTTCGACTCCTCTTTCTTCTTCTCAAGCTGTTCCTCCATGTGCTTTGTAAAGGAGTCAAACAAGTGATAAATGATGTCGGCGGTGAAGATCTTGATGCCGTTCTCTTCGGCATAGGCCTGGGCTTCTTTGTCTACCTTGACATCGAAACAGAGCATGACAGCGTAGTCGGGGCTCTTTTCCAGCATCGTACCACACTGCATCACATCACGCTTGAATACAGGGCCGATACCAACGTTGGCCACAGGAATCTTGCAATCCTTCAAGAAATCCAGAAGGGCTTCCAGCGAACCCAAGGTCGATGCCTGCACACTGACACCCCGCCCACTTGTAGAGACACGACTAAACAGCTTGTTCAAATCCGCCTCGACTTCTTCTTCGAGGTCTTCCTCGTCGTCATCTGGACCAACCACGAGCAACCGAGAACCGGCAATAGCGCCTTCAAGACCAGGTGCACTGATCTTGACACCCATAGCTGCCTTGACCTCTTTGTTGTGTACATATTGAGACTTAACACGCAACTCCTTCATGATGGCCGGAGTGAGAAGCGCTCGGATATTCGTAGTGATAGCTCCCTCGACACCGCATACGACTATCCGATCGCCTTCGCGAAGAATACCGTTAGACAGGATGACGTCGATAGTCATACCGAAACCCTCGATTGCTTTGACTTCGAGGACGGTGGCCTGCACCTCCGAGAGATACATGAGCGAACCAACCATTCTTTCCTGGGTCAACTGTACAATGAGCTTTAACATGTCTGGAATACCCTCTCCTGTATGGGCGGAGGTGGGAACTAATGAAACGAATCGAGCCATTGACTTGTTCTCGTAGAAAAGCTCAGCATTAAACCCCTGTTCAGCAAAAGCAAGTTTTGTCTGCTCTAGTCGGTTCTTGAATTCGTTCTGGACGCCTCGGTTCTGCAGAGCCAAGCTCTCTTGGAAGCCATTGTTGTCCACTTTCTTCCAGCCATACAGACGATCGATCTTGTTTAGTGCCACAATGAAGGGCGTCTTGCGGTCACGAAGCAGCTTCATCGACTCGAGGGTCTGAGGCTCGAGACCGTGCATGATATCGACAACTAGAATAGCAATGTTGCAAAGCGAAGAACCTCTAGAACGCAAGTTCGAGAAAGACTCGTGACCAGGTGTATCGATAATCAAAAGACCTGGAACCTTCAAATCGAACTTCCCATCCTGGTTCACAACAGCAGTCTTTTGTTTGATAGCCTCACCTGGAAGAAATCAGTTAGTGTCTAAGCTCTAATAGAAGGGGAAGCGTTAGAACAAACCTGGGAAGTATGTAGCACCAATCTGCTGTGTGATACCACCTGCTTCTCCTTCTTGGACGTTTGTCTGTCGAATCTTGTCCAGCAGTTTTGTCTTTCCGGTATCGACGTGACCCAAGATACAGCAGATGGGACTGCGAAGGTTTTCTTTCGATCTCGCAGCCAGAGCGGCCTGGTGTGCCTTTTCTCTCCGCTCGGCAGCCTCCTTTTTCCGTTGGACTATCGCAGCTCGAGCAGCCGTCGTCTCTTCGTCCTCGGAAGACTCCTCTTCTGATTCAGACTCGGACCCAGACTCTCCAGCCTTGGGTTTTGAAGATGAGGCCGCCGCGGTCTCCTTTGTAGCAGGTTTCTTTTCGGCCTCATCTTCCGATTCGGCGTCCCAGCTATCTTTGACATCGTCTCCGGAGGCTGCGGCCGCCTCCCAATCTTCCTCGATTTCCTCCTCCGCCTGAGCCTTCTTGGCCGCTTCTTCGGCAGCTGCCCGCTCGGCAGCTTCCTTGGCAGCCTTTGCCTCGGCTTCCTTCACTGCGGCTTCGGCTTGCTGTCTCGCTCGCTCAGCGGCCTCGGCTAGGGCTTTCTCTTCATCAACCTACCAAGAGTCAGTAAAAGAAACCACCAAAGTACAATACAGGAAAGGGACGCCAACCTTTTGGTCGCTTTTCTTGCCGCGCTTTCTGCTGTCGTAGGTCACCTTCTTCTTCTTATCCTCGCCGTCTTCTGAAGGTCCAACCTGGAGGCCAGCAGCAATCATTTGCTGCAATTTCCTCTCATTGCGAGCCTTCTCTTCCCTTTGAGCCTTTGTCAGATATTTTCCTTCTTTCTTGAGCTGTTCGATCCTCTCCTTCTCCTTTTGCTTTTTGCGGGCCTTTTCTTCTTCTTTTCGTTTCAGTTCTTCAGCTTCTTGTTTTTCTAGTTCTTCAATGCGGGCCTTTTCGAGTGAGGCAGCTTTTTCGGCTTCTTCACGTTGCCGCTTTAAATCCTCTTGCTGTTTCTGGAGAGCGGCTAGGTGTGGCGGTAGCTTTTTACCCTTCTTAGCTGGGGCCTCCGCTGCGGGTGCGGGAGCCGGAGTCTCTTTCTTCTCTTCGGGAGCGGGTTTAGCAGGCTCTGCGGCTTTTGCAGCCGGTGCGGGTGCGGTGGTCTTTTTCTTGGCGGCCTAGACGCGATAGTAAGTATTAGGGTTGAAGTCGATCAGAATATGTGATGGTACCGACCTGTTCCTTTTTCCTCTGCTTCTCCCTCTCTTTTTTTAACTTCTCCTTTTCGGCCTTGGTGAGCACTCTACCGGACTCACCAACATCATCTCCGTCGGCGGCTGCGGCGGGGGCTTTGGCAGCGGGCTGGTTCTTGTTCTGCTTCCCTCCTTTTCCCTTCTTTTCCGGGAGAGCAAACTCGTCTTCTGCTGATGCCTCTTGGGGCGGTTTGAAAGCGCTGATGTCGGTGGGCTCGGGGGTGGCAGGTTGCGCCGATTCGCCATCGACGAAGTTCTCGGACAAGCCCTTCTTCTTGCGCTTCTCAAGTTTCTTCATCCTTAAGGCCATGAGGCCACCGACGGGGGCATCGCCGCCATCTTCTTGTTCTTCCGGAGCGTCGGCGGCGGGGACGGCGTCGCCATTCGTCGGTGCAATGGATTCGCCGAGTTCGGCTTCCCAGTCGTCGTCGGCCGCCTTCTTTCCTCCCTTCTTTTTAGGCGCCATTGCGATCGTCCGACGGGTGATGTATAAATGTATGGGTTGATACCGTCGACAGTGCCCAGGGGCGTTGCTACACAGCAGGATACAGTACGGTTCAACGAGCGCAAAAAGAAAGGGTCTTCGGTCGGCCGTAGTTGAGGGGTCCGCAAGCAGGAGAAGCCTGGCAGAAGAGGCGAGACAAGGTGGGGTGAAGGATGCGATGATTAGGGGACCGAGACCAAGAGGATTGGAGAATTAGGGGATTAGGGATAGGAAAAGAAGATGTAGTCTAGGTAGAGTCATGTCCCGGAAAGGTCCCAAGACATCGCCCACTCCCTTGTGCTTATCTCCGAAGGCAAAAGAGACTGCGGATAGTGCATGTAGAGAGAGAAAGAGAGAAAAAATATAACTCTAGCTTTCCTACTGGATGTTGGGAGGGTTATTGGTTATTGGGTAGGGTCTGCCTAGTATGTGGGTGGCAGTGGAGTTGGTGTGGTGGATGTGGGATGAATGGATGGTCGAGGCGGCTAGCCGGTTGACGTATGACGCTGCCCTGTGGGGAGTTGCACACTTAAATAATAATTTTGGAAACAAGAGCTGTTTAAGCTTGATAAGTAGTTAAGCGAGTGATGAGACAGAGTCTCTTATCTATTGATTATCGATAAGCACAAATGCATCAATTATCATTTTATTTTGACTCACTACCTAAACGTACCTAGAGAGTCAACCTTACAGACTCACAGGCTTGCACTTACTTACAAATTTACAGAGTCACACTTACAAGCTGCAGCCTAATATGACTGTACTAGTTTTTGCCTCACTTTGATCGGTAACATAAGTGCGCCTATCAAATAGGATTATTACAAGCATAACAATATTAGTGCGATTCTCAGTAGCTCTTGAAAGAATCTGAAGCATTGAGAGGGTGGCTGCAAGGCATGGGTGTTAGGTTTGAACACATGCTTGCTTAAAATCCTGCCAGCTAGAACTGTAGATGAGTTCGCAATCACTCTCAATACCACAGCAGTATGCGCGTTTAGAGCCAACCGTGAAATCATATAGGCTGCGTTAAACGTCCGAGTGTTCTCTTATATCTAGCTATTCCAAAGGATCTAGGGCAATGGTGGCTTTTAGCACGCGAACGGGCCAATAGGCAGATCCGGTGTAAGCCCGTTGGTCACCAGCATAAAGTTATGCAAAAGCTAACTCCAAGTTAAAGGAACTTTATAGCGGTAAGACAACATGATGAAAGGTGAAATGGAAATGCCTGTAGACTAACTAGTGTACCTAAGATATATCATCAAAACTTATTAAGACAAGATTGAGAGGGAATAAATAAATTGGGTAGTTTCTAGGGGCAAGGTAAGTAGAATAACTGAATTAAGGAATCTACATATACTTAATTAGGTAGGCAAAGCTTTACTGAAGTACGTTTCAAGTACAACAGGATATGATAAAACCGAAAATATTATACTCTAACTATTCACAAATGATGCTACACAAAACTATTACATGCCACTCTATTGTTGATTCACCTTTATCTACAGCCCCCGGTTCAGTCAAGGTGCACATGAGGATTAAGGGCTATTCTCTATGGTAATTCATCTATGGATTTAGCTATAAATCAAGAGCCAACCTACTGCTTATACAGACAGCATCAACATTACTTTACCTGCATGTTATATTATATATTGTCTCGTAGAGTTATAGATCAGCTATTATGATGCTCTCGTCTCAGTCTCCAGTCATTGGAGACTCGAGAGGGATGCCTGTAGCCTCGTCACTTAACCATACACATAATGTTAGAGACTCAATAAGAGACATTGCCCAACAGCAACCGAGAAGCTCTAGGCCACGTACAGGATTGCCCCAGGTACTTCATTTCATACTTACCTACCATCTATCTAGCAATCATAGTAACTGATTGCATATTATTAAACACTTAGACAGGCGAAAGTTTACCTCACGAGGTCTAGCCGGTGTTTTAAAGTTTACCTAAATTGGGTGATGTTTTTGAAGCATGCGGC
Organism: Xylaria sp. Z21; assembly: GCA_037356095.1. Taxonomy (NCBI): domain Eukaryota; kingdom Fungi; phylum Ascomycota; class Sordariomycetes; order Xylariales; family Xylariaceae; genus Xylaria; species Xylaria sp. Z21. Next base: position 115,807 of record JBAWJX010000060.1, on the reverse strand, counting down.
TCCAGTCCCTATTATCGGCAAACATAATGCCACCGCCATAGGCAGGGCAGAAATGCGCGCGTTTCCCTCAAGCAGCACAAACAACGCCTCGACATAACCTCAATTTCCACCCCTTTATCTCAACCCATGCCTAAAGCAACAGTTCCAGAGACATCTCCCATGCCGCCATTCAAAATACCCTACAAAAGGATCTTAGATGTCTGACAATAGACGTGCTAAACCTAAGTTATCTCATCTAAACATAAAATGATCCTGGAGAGTAAAAATAAAATTAACATTATACATAATATAAAAACAAAGAACAGCTCCGAATCGGGGAATCGAACCCCGGGCTTGACGGCACTAACAACAACCTATCAGAGAAGACAGGGGAGATGAGAGCGTCAAATGTTAGCCACTACACCAATTCGGAAAAGAACGTGTTTGTTTTATCAGCGACCTCGGCCGGACTCGAACCGACAATCTCTAGAGGATCAGAATGTGACACCGAAATCTAGCGCCCTAGCCATTAGGCCACGAGGCCATCGCCTGATGCTTTGATGGAGACCGGGGTTCTTCGGAGGGGCTATGAATGAGGGGCAGGGTGGGGTGGGAAGGTTGAAAAGAGGGACGGGTGGAGGGGTTGTGACGATTGATTGATTGGCTGGCCTGTGTTCGCTGGATATTGTTCGTTCGAGTGGATAGCCAGTTGTTTTGATGTGTAATACTATATGCTACAATTAAAAGGTATTGGCTGTTTGTGTGGCAGAACGCTTTCCTTTGTTTGTTGTTGATTCGTCTACTGGAATGATGCGGGGAATGGTCCGTCTCTTCTATTGTAGAATACTGCCGTAAACTTGCAACATCTACATAGTGTTAACCGCTACTATTAACTAAAAGCTTTTAGTCTAGGTACTGATCGTGTTTGTATTAGTATATTAGCGACAATACAACTGCAACAAACTAGGTAGCAAATCATCTTTGGTGGCCATCTCAACTTCACCGAGTAGGCCACATGTCACACAGAGTTGACTAAGAGAGAAACCATTAAAACCATGAACATATCCATTTCCGGATAAGGTCTATCTCAAGTCTACAGCCGGCCTCGTGTACTAATTGAGCGGGCGTAGTCTATCTCTAACACCGCGATATCCGGTCAGGATCAGGGGAACTCCCCCAAACCATCATTGAACCATCCAATCCCGGCCAGCTCCCTTGTAGTCATTACTTTTGATTCTCGTCAGCGTGAGCATATTCTCATACCACCCGCCTGTGTTAACAACGCAATACACAAATCGTTGTCAGGGCAGATACAACTAAGACTCGGCCTCCTCAACCTCGGGCTTAGCGGGTTCAGCGTCCGTCATCTCCTCATCTTTGCCCTCAGTCTTCTCCGGCTCAGCCGCCTTACGGGCCTCCTCCTCGGCCGCCTTCTTTGCTGCTGCTTCGGCGTCAAGCTTGGCTTGCAACGCTTGGCGGTCGCTCTCCACCTTGTCGAAGTATCTCTGGCTAATAGGACCAGCCATAGCACGGATCTCGTCTATCTTGGCGATGTAAACAGCCTTGGTGGTGTCCTCACCCTCCTCGTACAACCAATCCTGGAAAGTATTAGTCTCGTTGTGTTCATGATGTGGAGGATACAAGAGAGCTTACCTCGCTTTCGGTAAGCTTGGACCTCAGTTTGTCCTTCTCTTCTTCACTCGCGAAGTCGGCAAACTGGTCGTCGAGCTTGTTCCGCATGTCGTAGATATAGGTCTCAAGCTCGTTCTTCTTCTCTTCCGTGTCGGCTACTAGTTTGTCTTCCATAATCATGGCTGCCTCCTTCTCTACTAGGCTATCCTTTACGTTGGGCTCGAGAGAAGTAGTTCCAGCGACGATAGGGAGATCGCCCTTGCGCACCTGCTTCTTCACCTTTCGCGTCTTGGGCTTACCCTCCTCCTTCTTGTCATCTGTGTCCATAGCCTAGGGGGGAAGTATGTCAGTAACTACTGTTTTAAAATGTCCAAAGTAGTCCGTCGGGAGGGAAAACTCACATCTGGGTCTTTCTTCTCGCCGTCATCCTTCTTCTCCTCCTTAATCTCCTCCTCAACTTCTTGGTCTTCGACATAATAACCGCTTTCTACGTTCAGTATACCATGAATGTTAACCCTAGCCTTGAGTTTACAGATCATAAATTCGGTCTTAGGGTCAGCCTTCACTCCCTTGACTGAGAAGCGGCCAATGAAAGGAGAGATTTTGCCAGGAAGATCCTCGGGTTTGGAGTATCGGGCCTCTAGATCAAAAGGTTGCTTTCGGTAAAAAGTTAGGATCTTAGTGGAAGGCAAGACATTGCCTCTGTTAAAGACAGTCAAGCTTGTATCCTCATCGGGGATATCCACATCCTTTTCCCACGAGAATTCGATCGGATAGTGGACGATATCCGCGACCGAGAAATCGCGGACCTTGAATACGGGTGATAGGATAGCGCAGGCGAAAGCGCAACCGCGAGCTATGGCCTCATCCTGGTTGAGGGTGAAGGACAAACCCTTGCCGAAAAAGGCCTGGATTCTCTCTTTAATAGCCGGCACACGAGTGCTACCACCAACTAGCTCGATGAAGTCGATATCATCCTTAGTCAGCTTAGCATCAGCAAGCGCCTGCTCCAGGGGCGCTACGACCTTGTTTAGAAGTGGCTCAACAAGGGCCTCGAATTCCTGCCGCGTGACCATGGCGTTTACGTCAATATCATTCATAAGAGACTCAATGTTTAGAGGAGCTTGCTGGTTGGCGGACAGAATCTTCTTCATCTTCTCGGCGGCGGCCTCAACACGGGCCATAGCCTTGGGGTTAGTTGAGATGTCTATGCGGTATTTTCCCTTGAACTCCTTCTGGAAGTGGTTGAGCAGGGCCAAGTTGAAATCACGACCACCAAAGTGGCGGTCGAAGGCGGTAGACTTGACCGTTAGCTCGCCCTTCTTGAACTCGACGACGGAGGCGGAGTAGTTGCTGTGGCCGATGTCAATGAAAACGACACGGCGCGGCTTCTGGTCTTCGGCGGGCAAATCAAGCTTCGTGATACCGTAGCCCAAGGCGGCGGCAGTGGTATCATTCATAATCCGGAGCGGCTTGAGACCAGCGATCTCAGCAGCATCGAGGATGCTTCGTCGCTGGATGTCGGTGAACCATGGTGGTACACTCAAAACAACGTCAGCCACTGGTAGTTTGAGCTCAGTAGCGGCAGTCTGCTTGATCTTGCTCAGGAACATAGCAACAAGCTGTGTAGCAGAGAACTTCTCTTTCTTCCCCTGGTATGAGACCTCGGCGCCAACCTGGCCATTGCAGTCTACGAGGGCGGCTGAAACATATTGCTGCTCGATCTGGACCTCCGGGTCTTTCAGAGCGCGTCCGGCCAGACGTTTCAGGGAGCCGACGGTGTTCTTGAGGTTGGAGATTTCTTGTGTCTTCGCGGGCTCACCAAGGTAACGGGACTTGGGGCCGAATCCTACGAGGGAGCTGGGGGCGGTGTTAGTTGAGAACATACAACTATCGTCGGCTAGACGGTGTGGCACTTACGGTGTCGCACGGTTGGAAACTTCATTGGTAATCTAATCAACCAGGTGATCTGTCAGCCTTACGAACGCGGTAGCAAACAGTGTAGAATAGACAATGGAGGAAGGAAGAGCAAAGGGGGAGAGGTATTACGTACAACATCGACACCTCGATTCCTCGCTACAGCGATGACTGTGTTGAGCGTTCCGAAATCGACACCTGGAGTAAACACGGGTATTAGTAGGCGGAAGACAACCAAAGAATGCGCGTAAGAGTAGCCAGACGGGGTGACATACCAACGACGCTCATCTTGGCTAAGGAAATCGTCGACAACTAGGAGTGGCTTTGTTGGATGAAGTTTAAGTTTTGCAGAGAATTGGCGTGGACAGGCTTTGGAGACGAGAAGATGATGGTATCAACAAACAGGGCAAGTCGGGGGGGAGGCACAGGACTTGGATCTTGGGCGGTGAGGGTATAAGTCGGTAGGTCGGCAAGTTCGGGAGTGCTGTGTGAAACCAGGCGTCTGGAAGAGCTGTGGATGATCTAGTCGATAGAAGAGCGATTCTTTGGAAATCTGGAAGGGGAAGAGAAAAAAAAAAGCTGCCCAAATGCGCACGACAGGTATAGACTGAGGTACCTAATAAGGTGGGAGGAGGGAGGGAGGGCCTGTCCTGTGGTCGAATTTTGGTGTAGGCTAGCCTCACCCGGGTTACCCCTCCTTAGCCACACCCCCAATGGCGGGGCGTGCTATAACAGGTACGAAACTTCTAGAGGCTTCAAGCAACAACGCCCAGCCCAGCGCCTTGGTCTAAAAAAGGGCGGGAAAAAAATCCAAAACATTTTCAACGCATGCGGACCGACCCTCTCGCCTCTCTACAAATCTAGGCAACCTACCTAACCTACGTATGTACCTGTCTATCTATCTATCTACCAGTAGGAATCATGAACAGCCTCGTTCATCTGATAAACCCATGCATCAGGTACCTAGATAATTAATGCCTACCCATAGAAGAGTATTTCTTGTTTTTCGCCATCGTGTCTGACTCTCTTTATTGCCACACTTTTAAGGCATCCATTGCCATTAAGTATACACTTAATTCTTTCCCCATTGAATTCCCTGTTCCGTATCCGCTACCTACATGATCTAAGTGCTGCAGGCACTGAGTCCTGTACGACATGAGAGGCGATGACTAGACTAGGAACACCCCTTGCCAGTCTCTTTATCACCCCGCCATACCGTCGTTATCGCTGCCTATCAGTCAAGTAATCGCTTCCCGACTCATGGTGGGGTCATCTGTGTCATTTTTCTTCCCCTTCTGACCGCCCCGCCATCAGGGTCGATGCCACGCCCTGACTGGACCTATCAGCCTTGAGATTCCTGTTTGCGCTCGTAACAATTATTCGATACCAAGGAAGACATCACGTAGATAGAAACGACACGTGTTGTCCTCCTCTTGCCTAGAAAATTCCTCTGTACCTGCCGTGTATGCAGCCTTGAGTAGTCGTCACGAGACTAAATAGATAGATGACGCCATAGCTAGAAATAGGAACAAGTAAAGCTCGTCGCTATTGTAGAAAATAAAGGAACTTGTACCTAGTCTTAAGTCAAGCTAAACTACGAATAAATTTTCATATTAATGCCTACCCTTGGCGAAAAAGAAAAAGGCTATATGTCATTCATCTTCATACAAATGTACATAGTACCTTATTCGTGACTCGTTTTAGTAGATTTGGTGGGTTTGTTTTTTTATTTATTTCCCTGCTAATCAACTATATGCTTCTTATCTGCCCACGACGGCTCGATACCCCGACATACAGCCTCATAGTCGTGAAATTTCTGGTCATCCAATGTCAACTTCGGCGTAGTCCAAAACATAGTCCAATTCATTCCTTTTAACTTTAACGTGCCCCTAGAACGCTCAAAATACCACTTGTTGACAGGATTATCCTTCCGACTCCTCCAACACACGCCGTCAGGGAAACAATCCCGCACCATGGCGTTGAACACGATATCCGCTACGCCTCCGGCGCCCTGACTTTTACGGAGGACAGCGAACTTGTCCAGGTACGGCACTCGCTTGGTTGGGTCTGTCGTCCCTGGGGGGGTCTCCCACGTGAGGAGAGCACCGCCTTCATACTCGCCTGCAATTATAACGCCCGCAAGATTGCCATGGATACGCTTCAGGTAATGTTCAACGTCTAGTTTCCGCCCAAACGAGTCTTCGATCAGATTGACCAGCCGGGGGAGATCGATGCAGGGATCTGTGAGGTTAAGGGTACCTTGTCCGGGTTGCGGGGGCCTCCACGGCGTAGTTTTAGGATTTGGAAAGATGGTAAGGGGCATACCACGTTTGGCCAAGGTGGTCAACGACCCGATTTGGCATGTCCCAGTCGACGATGTAATCGGTGTGAATCGCTCCGTAGGCAAGGACGATGATTGAACCGGCTTGTCCGTCAAAAGACTGTGAATCAGAGGGTTTTGTCCTCGCCTGGTGCTGACGAGCGCAAGGTCTATTACGTTCTCCTCGGGTTTGCGCTCCTTTGCCGCCTCCTGTGGGGTCGTGATGACTGCCGATGATGTTGGAGGAAGTAGAGACAGAGCATCCCTCGCTAATTTAGCATTCTCCAGGTGGCGTGCCCTATCAGCACCCCCAAGTTGTATGCCCGGGCCCGTATAAGCCTCCAAATCAGCCTGAACCTCCTGGAACTCGTGCTCGAGATTCAAGAATAAGTGCCTGCCTGTTGCTCGATTCTTCGCAGGGATGCCCCCCAGGGGGTCAAGAACAATAATACGGTAAACTTCGGCAGCTCGCAAGATTTTGGTGATGGGAGACTCGTCGTTAGGTATTTGCACGAACTGAAGACCAGAGAGCTGTCTAGTTAGGGCCACAATAACGTCATTGGCATTGACAGGCTTGCGGATGCACGTATCGACCGTGTATCCCAGGGTTGGTATTATAGGGATAAGGTCGTCCTGCAAGGCGGTCATAAGTTCGGTTGGATTCCCAATGAATAAATCTTGCGATGTAAAGGGTGACGTAGGATAGCCGTCTTGCTTGGCTATAGTGATGGGTGGGTCAATTACTCGTGCGCCTGGCGCGTCATAGTTGTCGATAGCCGTAGCCATACGTCTCGCCTGCGCAGTCGTCTTCTGTCGCCGAGTGATCTCATCTTGACCATCGCCATCACAATCGACTACCACTATACTGACGAGGCCGAGCTTCTTAAGCTGGCTGAGTGTCTTGGCAACTCCGTCGAATGTGGTGTCGTTCACGGTCTCGGGCGCACGGAACTTCACTAGGGCCACAAACAGGGGCTCTTGGATAGTAAGGTCCTGTTCCGACTTCGGACTATGTTGTATAACGCCAGGTTCTCCCTCACTGGTCTTGACGACGCTTGGCAGAAGAGCAGAAGGTTCAAGAACAGCGCCGCGGCGATTCGAATTCGCGGGTGTCGCGGCACGTTGCTTGAACCCCGTCGTCCATTTCCTCTCGAGAAAAGGCACGAACCTATTTATGTAGGTCTTGGCATCTCGTTTAGTAACCGAGGTTTCGAGGACAGAAACCAAAAAGTCCTATACCGCGTATAAGTTGATAGTTTTATATAAATGAGACTAGAGGTCAATACTCTTTCTTGACTTTTCTTCAGCTTCTGCGCCTCGGATATGGAGGCATAAGGCGACACGAATGGCAGCGTTGTGCTGCTACCGCTTGCGGGTCGCGGTGGGCGAGAAGCCAGTGTAGAAGACCCTCGCCCACCTCCATGGCACCATTCATCCGCTGTCTTGTGGCTTGGCTGCTGGAGAAGGTGCGTCTAAAAGAATAAGAATAAACAGGTAAGCCTTAGGTTATGCCAGAATCGCATGTGTCGTTGCGACAAAGGGGGCTTGTTCCGGCTATTTGGTGAGCATATACAGCGTATAGGTGAGGTGAGGGCAGTGGCAAAAAAGATACCGAGGTGAAAGTGACGTACATTCAAGCCAGCAGCAGCCTTCCTACATGTTGGTTGTCGTAGGATCATGATGCAGGGCACATCGTATTTCTCCCCTTAGATTTTATGGTCGAGGAAGAAAAGAAGAGAAGAAGAAAAAAAAACAGATCTATGCCATTTCAAGGGGGAATTGGAAGACTAAGGGGCACTAAACTTTTATACCGAGTGTTTGTGTGAAACCTGCATCACAAGCACACCGTGAGTCAAAAGCTGCATCGGTGGAATCAGGAATACAACCTTGGAGAGCCATTTAGACTAGCAGCGCTGATCGTTGGGCAGTGATAAGGGGCCGATAAGGACTAGCTAGGTAGTTTAGTGGTGGTTCCTGAGCTAAAGAGCTACCTGTCGCATGACCTCTCCACTATAAATCTAGCAGTAGTCAAAGGATTATGTAGGTAGCTAGCTAGCTAGCTGTCAACGTCGAGCTGTGCGTATCGTGACGCTAGAAACTGTTAAAATTTATGACGATGCTTGCCTATTTAGGCAATTGGCCAGAACAGCTCTAAAGTCTCGGCAATTTCATGTTTAGCCCGCCTTCATTCAGCAGGTGCAATTCGGGAGTACCTTATATTGCACCGCTGTAATACCACCGTACTCCCACTGTAATACTACCTCCTTTTCTCCAGCGGCAAAGCACGCAAATCCCCTTGGGGTATCCCGTGAAACGAAGAAGTGGGATAGGTAAGTATATAGTATTGCCAGATGCGGCATCTCGTGTCACCCATCGACGAATAAAAAACTTTGAAAGAGCCCGTGGGAATACTCAAGTGACACCGAGCGTCTTGGAGAACTTGTTAGGGGACCTTGAGGGATGAAATACCTATGTTGTGCTATGTAGGGAGGCCTCAATGGAAGAAATACTTATGCTATATGGAGACTATATGTGTATGTGAGGAACAAGAGCGACTAACACAGCAGAAGCCCGAGTTCGGCTGCGCCAACTTCTAGCTCCTTGTTTTCAGTAGGCTGTGTAAGCAGCTGTATGCAACCGCCAGTTCTACAATTATCTCCAAGAGCCAGCAACGGTAATATTCCGACCCTACCTGGTATTTGTTGGAGTATAAGTATCTCATCAGCAAGCTCGCAGGAATGGAGACGGCACCGGATACTCGCATGGCCCCCTGTAAGGGGGTCAATATCGAAGATGCCTCCATCAGCCAGCTGCAGCAATAGCTGCAAGACGGCAGGTTCACGGCGGTAGACCTGGCCGAGTGCTACCTCGGAGAACGAGGAGGCTCAACGGTGTTTTGAAGTTAGTCGGCACAAAGTGTACATTAGACGCTAATACCAACTATGCGCAGAGCTGTCATCGAACTCAACCCCGATGGGCATAGCCCGTGAGAGAGATGACGAGAGGAAGCGAGGTTTTATTCGAGGACCGCTACACGGTATTCCTTTTCTCGTCAAGAACGCAAGTATCACCTCGACCATGTGAAAAGCACTCAACTAGGTAAGTGATAGTAGTGCGCTGTTCTGATGTATAATGGTAGAATATCGCCACGAAAGACAAGATGCAAACTACGGCAGGGTCTACGAGTAAGATATTCCAGCTTTAGTATATCACTCAGTACCTACCTTATTCTCATATTTCAATACAGTGCTCGTAGGCTCTGAAGTTCCGAGGACTTCCAGGTCGTCAAGTTGCTGCGTGAAGCTGGTGCTGTACTCTTAGGGCATGCTAACATGTCTGAATGGGCTTCCATGAGAACTACTTACTAGTATATAAACCCCCGACAATTGTCCAAGATGAACATAGTAGACTAAAAATTGCAGTGCTGTAGGCTACTCGAGCCGTGGCGTTCAAAATCGAAGCCTAATACAATCTCGCAGAGCACCCCGGTGACTCGAGCTCTGGCCCTGCCACGGCCGTTGCTGCGAACATGTGTGCGTTTAGCTTGGGGACTGAAACAGACTGTAATGTAAGTGGCGCAACGTTGTCTATGTGATGACCTCGTTCTGACTTTCCTAGATTATACTACCAGCCGATCGAAATGCCGTGGTAGGCATAAAGCCTACCGTTGGCATGATCTCATGTGAGGGTGTAATTCTAGAGTCTCATAATTTTGATACCGTCGGCACCTTTAGACGATCCGTAGCAGACGCAGCCGTAGTCCCGGATGTTATTCGACAGCCTCCTGGGTAACTGTCAAGCCCTTCAGGCTTTAGTTAACCAAGTCCAAACCTTCGGGGCAAAGGTTATAAAAGTCGATATCCCCGGTGCTGAATGGATGGTGCCTCCGGATGGCGGGTGGGATTGGTACGAATGATGTCCTCTTTTTAGCAGCGATATCCCCTGACACAGCTAGGGAGTATCCTTCCAAAATTGGGCATCCAGAGCAGTCGGAGTTCACAGTAGTCAAAGTGGATTTCTACAACGACTTGAAGAGGTATCTAGCAGGTCTCATCGCGGAACCCCATAATATTCGAGGCCTCGAAGACATCATTTAATACAACATCAAGCACACCGAAAGAGAAGGCGGGGTACCAGGGACACACCCTGTGTGGCCAACTGGCTAAGATAGCTTCGGCAAGAGTCTAGCAGCGATGGGAATTGAAGACAATACATACAAATCTGCACTAGAGTTCATTCGACACAAGACACGAGATGAAGGGATCGACGCTGGTGTGAGCTATGATGGAAAGCTGTTAGATGGCCTTCTAGTTCCCGTTCAGGCAGATGATGGCGTGGCGGTGCAGATAGCTACTCAAGCAGGTACGGCACGTACCTCCATATATGGAGAAGGGACACTGGACACTAACAAGTTATGTGTATGGTATCCAATTATTACGATTACAGTTGACGTGGGAAATGACGGTGAACTAAATCAGCATTCATCATAACAAGATGAAGACTGACAACCTAAATACAGGCGTTCCATTTGGCCTGGTGATTATCCAGAAAGCCTTCAGAGAGGATAAACTAATTAAGTACGGAGCCGCCATTGAGGAAATCGTAGGTGGACGACCACGGCCGGGCTTTCGAAATATTCATGCTGATAATTGGATGTACATTGGTGTACGCCCATAAGAGAAAAAGGGGTGCCAGGCATGATGATACCGGAGACCAGGACCCGAAATTATTTATTAGGGCGCTAAAAGCGTGACCAGATAAGTTTATTCTCTAACAAAATACTTACGCAAGATGTAGCATCGGTGTTAATCTAGAGGTGATATGTACGGTGCAAAACATGAATGTATTGGTACTATTCAGCATCTACGAGGTGGAGAAAACCGAAGCCTATTATATGCTTTCACCTACACTCAAGTATTCAAATTGAATAGTACGTACGACTTAGTCCAGTCTATTCTCAAGTTTTTAGCAGCTCCCCAACCCACCACGTTACCGACAGCGTTTTCCAAGTTGAGCATTCGCTTAGGGAGAAAGAATCATCGTAGGCAAAATTCAAACAACTAACTCCTCGCCGTAAATACCACGATAGTGAGCCTAGGGGGGAAGGCCAAGAACTTGAATATTGTTGTTATCTGAATAAACACAGACACGCGGCAAATATAGGAAGGAGTTGAAGAAGCGTTATTACCTAGTTATACGGCCAGACTTATCTTACCTTTTTTGATAGTATACTCAGTAGTAGTGTGTATTATACCCCTCTTGCTACGTGGCTCTGGGCAAACAAACACCAGACATAGAGATCGGGTGCACCGACAGTCCTCGTTTGTGTACATCAGCTACGTGTATCCACGTAGTCGACAACCCGTTCAAGCCTCATCCCCTCTTCGTGCCACTTGCTATCGTCAGTTCTCCTAGCTACCCTAATCCTAATAATTATATCTCTCACATCCTATCGAAAGCCGGATGGTGCTCTGTCTCCTACTACGATTAAGGTATCCAACAATGAAGCTCTTCCTCGCTTACTTTCTTAGCGTCTCTGCACTGCTCTTGCCAGCTCTGAGCACCCAGCTCGTCCCCAACAGCAACGGCTCGCTCTCCCTACGAGCTAGCTACGACTTCATCGTTGTCGGGGCTGGGATCGGAGGTTTGGTCGTCGCGAACAGACTCTCCGAAGATGCGTCAGGTACGCGTGACCACGCACACAAGTTACATTTTATACTCACTAATACATATCTCAAGTGTCGGTTTTAGTCGTCGAAGCTGGAGAGCTGTAAGTGCCCTTGCGCTGTATTTCCAACTCCCGGGTATCTAGTCTAATCTCAGTATTCTTTCTGTATACCAGTGACGACCGTGCCGAAGACATCACAGTGCCCGGCAATATCGGGCAAGAGAACCCGTCGCGCTACGAGTGGACCATGACGACGACGCCGCAAGAGTACCTGGACAATCGGACCCGCTCGTTCGCCCAGGGCCGCGTCGTCGGTGGCAGCAGTGTCATGAACGGCATGTGCTGGACCAGGGGCTCCGCCGCGGACTACGACGCGTGGAGGAACCTGGGGAATCCGGGGTGGGGGTGGACGGATTTACTGCCTTATTTTCTCAAGGTATAGGATCATTTATCATCGTATTGAAATTCCTTCTTTACATAAGTTAGACACTAACACACGTCTACGGTACAGTCAGAAAATTACACGACACATGGAGATGCACCGTTACACCTACTTCCTGCGCACGACAAGCACGGGAGACAAGGACCGGTCCAGGTTGGCTTTCCTCGCTATGTCTACAACCAGACTTGTATGTGCATAGATCGACCGATTTATTATATTCGAATAAAATTAGTTAACACCAAGTCTCGCAGATAACTTCCTCGACGGCATCCAGGCGCTCGGTGTCCCGCTTAACGAAGATCTCAACAGTGGCTTTGCGACGGGCGTGAACTTAGTCCCGGGGAGCGTCACCGCAGAAAACCAGTCTCGAGCTGATGCTCGCGCGGCGTATTTAGACCCTGTCCTCTCGCGGCCGAATCTTGAACTGCTAACTGGTCATACCGTTACGCGCATCCTCAACGGAGTTGTTAGCGGCGGGACGTCCCATAACCGGCCCGGGAGTGTGCGGGAGAGGGTCACTATGACTGGGGTCGAGGTAAAGTAGACCTGTTTCGAGTCTTATTTTTATGCCATACTCCATCCGAGTTACCACGCGAAGTATTATTCCAACGGCTAACCTGCCTCCTTTCGTGTCCCTAGCTCGCGTCCAATTCGACCGCCTCGAAATACAAGGTCTCTTGCAGAAAGGAGGTCATCCTAGCCGCCGGAGCCATCCTATCGCCTGTTTTGCTCCAGATTTCTGGGTTCGGGCCGTCTGAACATCTGCGCAGTCTTGGTGTAGACGTGCTAGCGGATCTGCCCGGAGTTGGGAGCAACTTGCAAGATCACCCCATGATCCAGCCCGTGTATAAATGTGAGCAGAATCTCCTTCAGGAGTTCGAGTGCCCATTTATACTAACAGGCTACTAGACACAGCGCCGGATGTGTTTACAGCTCTAGACATCGTAGGAGACACGAGGGAGGCCGTCAAGGCGGAATACCTCGCGAATCGCACAGGTGAGCTTCTCGATTCCATCCAATCCTATTCTCAGGTCGATTTTGTTTATATAGTATAGGGCCATGGACTGCAACAATGGTCAACGCCGTGGCTTTTCCCGCGCTCGACCAGGTGCTCTCGCAGCTTCTTCACCTCATCGCCAACGACACGGCCCAACATCTCCCGCCAACTTACGACGCCACACTGCGAGCAGGCTACGAGGCGCAGCAAACCGAGATCCGCTCTCTGCTCTCCCGCCACGACGTCTCCGCTTACGAGCTCATGGTCACGTCCTGGGGCCAGCTGGCCGTCAGCGCGATGCACACGCTCTCCCGGGGCACAGTCCGCGCGCGCTCGTCATCGATCTTCGACAACGAGCCCCCTGATCTCGATCCCCGGCTCTGCTCGCACGCGTTTGATTGCGAGATCCTGCGGATGGGCCTCGAGTTCAACGACCGCCTCGTCGCCACGAATAGCATGGCCGCGTTGCTCCCGGTGCCGCCGGCGGGGCTGGGGCCCGCGGACCTGGAGAACCGGACGGCGCTCATGGAGACTATCAAAAGCATGGTGAAGACGGAGTTCCACCCCTCGGGCACTGCGGCGATGCTGCCGCGCAGGGCCGGGGGCGTCGTCGATACGCGCCTGAGGGTGTACGGGACGAGGAACTTGAGGGTCGTCGACGCGAGTGTCATGCCGCTGATCCCAGGCGGACATATCCAGTCGGCCATCTATGCTATTGCTGAGAAGGTACCTATCAACCAACCATTCTGGCGCATCATTTCCTTCAATAATGACATATTCGTGCGCGTATTGGATAGTAGATAAGTTGCTAATATGCTGAACGGGCTAGGCCGCAGATATTATCAAGCAGGATAACCGAAGACGCAATCCAACTCCCGCGCACCCCCGACCAACTCTACCCATCCCCTAGGAGACGACTCTTGTGAGCTCAGTCTCCCTTTGTCCCCAGGACACTGTCGAGAATTCGATTGCTTGCGAGGCGTCAACATACGTGAATGGCTAATGAGAATCGGCGGATTCTATCGAGTTACTATAAAACTCGTGGCTTTGAGCATGCGCAGGATAAGCATAGGTGTATCGGGTAGGAAAACGTGCATGATAGGAATTCTCATAGCAAGGACGTCTGGGCAAGGAGCGGGGCTGTGACATCGAGTTATCGTGAAACGTCATTTCCGGAAGACTTGACTTAGGCCAGCTGGTTCTGACGAGTGCTTCCCTTGAGAATCTAGAACTCCCGCTTGTAGTAGTGTCGACACACACTCATTTAGAGCATAGGTAGGTACCTAGGCCTGGAAAAGTTCGCGAAGTTCAACACAGTTTGATATGTGTCGGCGCCAAAAGGTGAGACCGTTTAAAAAAAAGGGTCTATTGTCGCGGCGCACGCATGGTAGGTAGATACGACAAACCCTCCGAATTTCCTCGCTTGCTCTAGCCAGTCCATCATAGACTCCGGCCATAAAATCTGAAACACGCTTCAGCAAGGCCTTATGGCAGCCCTCCTTGAGCCTCTTCAAGTCGGGCTGACCGTCTTGTGCGGACACCCACACGCCGTGTTTCGGCTTGCGTTCGCGTACCCTGCCGAGACCGCGCACCCATTTTCGCTATTTTGTTGCGCGCCCTTGAAGCCGCTCCCTTGGCCCTACTATTTTGAGGTGGCCGTGGTGGTGATGGCGGTGCATGCGACTCTTCTCGGGCCTGCGGCTCCTCCACTGGGTCCGCGTTCACCTCTTTGTTGATGTTGTCCCGGTATGCGTCGAGTGCAGCGACGACGCGGCTCAGGATGGTATTAGCAGCGTAGTCCTGTATGTTCTTTAAAGCGCGTATAAGAACTCGAATGCTATCGCCGTATCCGAGGGGGAGCACCCTTAGTTGTTGAAGGTGGAAGGAATGCTGATTCGTGTCCGGCATCCTTCTTACCCATACCATGTTGACGCATGCTATCTCTTGATCCATGGTCACCGAGAAGAACAGAAACTTGTCGAAGTCGTCAGCATCTAGACCGGGGCCGCGAGCCCACAATTCCAGATAGCCATGCAATGCAACGGCGCCAGCACCAACGCCTTGATTAGTTGCCACGCGGACTGACCCATCCATCGCCAGGGATTTATATTCGACAGATGCGAATGGGAATCGAAGTTTATGATAGGGCGAAGCGAAGCTCAGTCCGTTTTGAGTTTGAACTAGATGATTTATAGTCTCAAGCTGCAGTCGATTAAAAGCAGCTTCGGAGAATGAAAAGGTGGTATCTGGCTTGGGCCTCGGCAAAGGGAGCGGGGGCATGGAGACTCTCGAGTCAAGGGGGACAGGAACAGCTTCATTCCATAGCTGACTGTGGACGACTGCTAGTCTCTTATCGAAGGGCGAAATGAACCCTGGAATGACCCGTGCACCCAATTTTAATTTGACCTCTTCCTCCCCCTCATCGTCGAGTTCTTCTATGGTCGTCCTAAGGTTTTCGATGAAGGTATCGTCCGGCTCAGGCGACTCTCGTCGACAAAACACCATCTTCTCTACTTCCTCTCTCAATTTAGGAGGCGGTTTCTCCCTCGACACATATATGTTGTATCGCTTCAACTTCTCTCGGTAATCGATGTCGTGCACACTCACTGTAGTTTTCACCGAAACATTCGTAGCGGCTTGAGAGAAGGTCCGTCCAGTTACGCCCGGCGAAGGAAGTTGAGGCATGCTGTCGTGCGAACGAAGGGGCCTGCCAGCGTCAGCTAACCAGGCCTTGAAATGCTCGTCTCTAGATATGCGCGGGCAGCTTTTTAAGTTTGCGGCGCTGAGGCGTTGCCGCTTGGCTGCGACAGAATTAGCAAGAATAGGTCATTAGAGAAGCGACACGATACTAACAGCTGTCTGCTTTCTCAGGCTCGACAGACACGCGTCGTCTTTTGCGAGGGCGTTTTTGGGAGCTTTCGCCGTGGTTTTCGATGTGTGCGGGCATTTTGAACAACGAAGGGAAGAGGCCCCGGCCGATTATCTAAGGCTGATGAGGGGCGCCTTCATGATGGCATAGGCGCTAAACGAAGCACGCCACCTGTATCCAGGAGGGACATCCGCCTGCGCGTCACAATTGGCCGCAGGAACGTGTGTAGCCTGACTTATACGAGCGCGTCCGAAGAAAGAGGCGTCCGAGGAAGCAGGAGTAGTTTTGATGTTCTGGTGTCGGAAGGGTAGTCGATTTCACATGGTTGCATGCAAAGCAATGCAATCAATGCCTGCTCGCCCACCCTTGGCCCTGCTTTTAGCTCGTGGGGAAACAGGGAGGCTATCTGCTTGTAGTTAGGTAGGTAGTACTCGGATTGATCCGTGGTGCTGACAGGCTGACCCACGTGCTAAAATACAGAACCTACAAGGAAGGTATCGACCGGTATCTACTACATCAGATCTCAATTTGCAGCCCAAGACCTCGGAACACAGCTTGGTGGCTACACATTTTTTAGGTCAGATGCTTTTTCCAGTAATTAAAACGCCGACCTGGCGACGTCAACGAGCAGCAGATAAGCCTACCGACTCTTAGGTTTATACCACTAATAATTTCTCATTCTAGTCTTTCATCGTTTACCTTATTGTTAGCACAATAGCTAATATACATCGATACACTCACTATACATCACCACAGGCATCTATTAAAGTCTACTCGAGACACCAACCAGCTTTTCCCGACCTCGGAAAGGCTACGCGCCACGCTCAACCAATACGCGCCCTCATCCCTAAGTCCAACTGAGACCTTCTAGGTTGTGATACGCCACAAGTTGTTTCAGAAAGGGAGCCAATAGCAATTCATCTCCAATACTAGGGAGGCTTTATACGTTCAAACAGCCTTATTCCGGGTAGGTAGTCTTAAGCAACGTTGTGGTTATACCGCAATTCCGTAGTCTCGAGTCTACCAAACACCGAACTAGACAGCTTCCGAAGAACACGACAATAGAAGTGTATAGCAGCTAAAAATGGGTACTGCTTAGGCAGAAATTCGTCTTCTGTCATATCGAGCTCACCCAATCGAGCACTTTGCTAGCAATAACGATTTAGAGATTGTTGCGATCATCGACTGAGAGGGAGCCAGTTTCTTTCCTGCGAAGGTAGAACGTCCTGTGCAGTTCTTGTGCTACGTAGAGTATATACATACAAAGTGTAGCAAATTCATCATTTGGTAATCTACCGAGGCCAGTAGGGCTCCTCGACAGTTACCACTCTAACAAGCACAACTACTGTTGCTGCACTCATCATAATTTGTGAAGGGAGGAACTAAGCCCTGTTCTCCAGCAATAGGGGTATTTTTTGATCTCAATCGGTTTATTATATCGACAGACCTTAAATCTTGTAAAAATGAGAATAGACTACTTCCACACTTTCTTATAACCTAGGGGACTTGAAGATATAAAAAGGCTTTGCTGGATAGATCTATACCACATGTTTATTTATATTGCGCTGGCTCTATTTAAGATGTTCTATATCTTCACTTTCTAAAGATTTCCCTCGATATAGCTGAAGAAGGCAATAAATATCTAACATACTCGGGGTAGCTACTGCAAGAATTAATGTAATCTTAATCGGCACTATTAAGACCAATCGCCAAGGATTAAGTTCAGAAGTGGTGCCTTCAAATAATTTGCACACTCTTTGCCGTCCGGGGAAAAGCTCAAGTACTGCTTTTCCCCTTGCGTAAGCTATTGTTTTAAAATAGGACTAGGCCAAGCTGTCGTCGGTGCTTATAATTTTGTTCAAAAACTTAGAACCCAATGAAAATTTGTAAAACTTGGATACTGGACAACGGCACGTTAAGTAGTTGGTGCGAACGTTATTAAAGCACTGCGAGGATTTGCATCTCTAGGCTACCTCGTCAAGGTGTCGGTAGAAAAAGCTTTAGAGTAAAGATAGCTCACAATAAGGTAGCAGTTAGGTAGCAGTTAGGTAGCAGCTTAGTCGAAGTATAAAGGTAGGCTCAAAATCATTGATTCCTGTTCTTATGAAGCATTAAGGGAAGTCTGTTCTACTTATATGATAGTTGTCCTATCACACCACCACCCCAAGGGACCGTGACCAAGTTTCCTGTCACAGCGGTTCCTTGCAGAGAGTCAACTACTGCGGCTATCGCGGGATTGCTATTCTTTTTCTGCCCTGCCCTTCCAGAAGCACTTGTAGTTAATGATCCTAGGGCTCTCTTATTATCGGCATCTGAGAAATACTTCTTCTGCTGCTTTCGCCTTCGTACAGGCTCGAGTCAGATCTCCTCGCTCCTTAAAATCCGTCACGTTGTCCGCGGCTAGATCCATCAGAGTTCTTCATCTCTGTTGAGGGCCATGTTGAGGAATGAATCCACGAGATCATCGCTACATCCAGCCCCTGCTCTCTAAACCTAGCAGCTGATCTGGAATACTTACGTTGGGTTAGGTATTAGGCATAATCATCCCTACAATACATAGGAACTAATAAAAGGAGCTTTGTATTAGATGGAACATTATTCGTTGCTCTTCCTGATATAGTAGAATCGCGGTAACGTCTTCAGGTATAGGTCGATTCGGTAGTTCTTCGCAGGTTGAAAAGCCTAGGTCGAAATCACCATAGATCGTGTGAATTGCTATAGCACTCATGAAATAGGGAAATGTATACAGAAGCAAAGCTAAAGCAAATAAAAGTCTAGCGAATGCGAGTTTTCGTCTTCCCCGTCCCATTTATAAAACCGTTTTCGGGATACTTGTAAGAGTAAAAGTTGCTGAGAATAATAACGGGACGGTACCTTACGCCTCTTCTCCTGATTACCTAACATAATTGCCTCTTTCATCTTCATTATTGCAACTTACTTGCTATTTGGAGCCTAGATTTCGGGGACGATACGTGATAAGAAACTTAATTAATAGATTGCTCTCAATAAGGCAATATATAGAAATATACATGTCATAAACCATGCAGATGGATGATAAGAATGGTAGACGAATAAACTCTATAGAAAGCATAATGGGAGACTGGCTTGTTTCACACCAGTCATCAATGGGCCTTGGGAAGGGCCGCGCGATAATACCCCACATCATTCAGCTCACCCGTATAAATAAGGCGAGCAAAGAAGAACTCCAAAGAGGGGTGGGAAGGCATGATTGCGCAGGCGGGATACATACGCGTAGGCTAGGTACCTACCTAGGTATGTAGTAGTTGGTGAGGTTTACGATCTTGATACTTGATATGGGCTGCACTTAACATGCCGACTAGCCCTCTACGTCACGTGAATGAATTACTTCTAAGAAACGGTAAATTACGAGGCCTGTGCTCAGCTCAGCTCGGCATTAGATTTCGCAACCGTAGAATACGGTGTAGCTCCCCCAAATTTTCGTCTGATGTCGATTTCCATTGTTGAGCTTGTTTGTTTGATCGGGAAATGGCAATGTGCGTGAGCTAGCTCGCTGAACCAATCAGATCATCTCCTTAGTATCGAATTTTAATATTCCCATTGTCGCAAACAAGGAAAAAGATTTGAGTGCTCTCATTGGTCAAATCTCAAAAGTTACTTTCATTGTCGTTGGAAGGACCCACTCCGCACAATCAGCCAGGCACCGGCCTGCCCCCCGAAATAACCTATAAATACCTGTCCCCTCCCCCGTCCTCTCAGTCTCCTCTTCTTCTTTTCTTCTTCATACTTACCTTGAGGGACCATTTGAAGCTCCAGAATTTCGACTGGTAGGACAGGAGACCTGCATTGCACATCGCGGAGTTGACTGTCCTGTATTATCCTTCGGGATCGTACTCCTCGCAATTTTTGATGTCTTACAACCTTGTTTTCATTGTGTGCCCTACCTCGCGTAGTGCCATGAAGAAGACGAAGCTATGCATACTTGCGTAACTTTGGTGACTCATCCCTGTACACGGTATTTGTAGATCGCAGACTGCCTGGTTCGTTTGGAGTGCCGACCGTATTAAGATCAACACTTAGACTAGGCCACGACGGCGTCGCCGATTTGGTAAATAGCCTAGCTTCTGCAGCCGTAGACTTGGAGACTTTCAGCGTAACGTTTCCCGTCGTATCCGAGCTCGCAATTGAAGGCGAGCCATACATAGATGGACATTCGTATTACGTAGAAGGCTTTCGCATGCGAATTATGTATGGTAGGAGGTCCGCATAACATCACGTAAAGCCACTACCGTGCCATAATGATTCGTTCACTCTATTCGAGCGGAAGATAGACATCACCATCATGTAGGTATCCAAGCCGGACATGGCCAATCATATTAATAAACCCTATCAACCCATCTCCCCCAAGCACTCTGCTGAGTTTCTCAGGGCGATGCACAGCCCCCTTACCCCCTCCCCATCTTATTATACTACCGGTACTTTAAGTCACCTGCTTGCTTTTCAGGCTTCGCATCCGTAGCCACGGATGCGCGCACATTATGCGACGCCCGGCTTTTGGGGGTGCCGTGCGGCTCGAAGAGCGGTGAGAACGATCGCAGCAGAGTATGCGCGTCGTGTATTGAAAGACCTCGACGATGCAAACAATTCAAGGTTTCTCCGTTGTCACGATTTCGTCATGCCATCATCACTTAAAAAAAAATATTGCTAGTAGCAAAGATAATACCTACCCCCCATCGTCTGAGTGACTAACATTCAATTTCAATGCCGAGCCGCCCCTCAAAAATTGGGTACAATTAGACATGAGGGATAGGGTTCAAGCTACCTACACTAGGCACACTATGGATTGATTATCTAGTGACAGCCAGCAGGTTGTGGCATCCGAGACAGCAACTTGGACTCGTTGGGTGGCCGCTGTTTCGCGTCCGACATGGATGTAAAAACCTCAAACTACCATTATGACTGGACTCTTTCGCATGCCGTAGGCTCCCAAATGGCCCAAAAAAGATCATCATATGACGACGGCAACTCAAGAAAAAAAGGTGTCACGACAGGTCGCCTGCCATTCGCTAATGCATCATTAGTACAGAAGACGCCGGCTGGAGCTAATCAGGAACGTGCAATAGGTAGGATAGTCGTAACGTGGACTAACGACGTCTTTTAGCGACGTTTTATCCTCCAGTCGATGTACATCCTCTCTCGAGGGGCTCAAGAAGTCTGATTTTATTGGCCATAGTAGGTGATAGGTGATAGGTTTCGCCGGGCTACCTATTTTATTGCACGATGCCCGTGCAAAAGCTACCACAATCACCTAATATCACCAAGGTATGTAATCATATCGGCCTCCGCATGAATTAGTCCGGCTGAAACGGTTGGCCGAACCCTTGCTGTTGGTAAGACAGTCTCTTGTTAGTGGTTAGTGGCAGCGGGCTAGTCACTATAATAAGTACTCGATTTTGCGACGCGGTATCCGGAAAGATATGCCTGCATGAAAGACTGGCTTTTTCGGTCATGTCATAAATCGTTTCCCACTCTATTACATAGCTGGATCTGCACGTAAGATAGTATCGACATACTTACTCCGGTGCTCTGCTAAACCTGCCTGCCTACCTGTGCCCATCACACCTCCTGACTCCGCCCAATCTTGCTGACGAGACTGCCACTCTCAAGCAACACGCCCAACAATGCGGCGGTATCCGATCGAAATTTATCGTACGTACTACCAGGCGTCGAAAGGTATCGATTTAGAGAGAGGATTCGAAGACAAAGGCCCCCTTCAATGTTGACCATTACCTTTTAATCGGGACTGTTCGAGGAGGACACCTCTCAACAAGAGCGCGGTATGTGTCTCTGCCACGACGACTTTCAGACTCGATCGTTATACTATAGCCGAAGCATGATTCGCCGGAGTTGGAAGCGAAAGTTAGCTGTTACGCATTCGAGTGTCGCACCTAAGACACTTTTAGGCTCTACCCAGTGTACGGTACTGTAGGTGCACCACCTAATCAAAGGCCGGAGGCCTGAGGCGTCAAGATTGCACACTTTTAGGGACAACGCAATGGGGAAAATCTCGGCCGACATGGGGATGGCTCGTGCTGTAAGACAAGGGACCGCGGACAAGGGACAGGGAAGGATGCAGGTGAGCTCTGCAACCGTAAACGAGCTCGGATTGGCTGATAAGACGTATCAAACCAATGCGCGCGACGTACGACCTTTTGGGCCTAGTGTTTGCAGCTAAGGTGACGGACGGGAGTGAGCGAGTGAATGAGTGTTGGGTGAGTGACTTTCCTTTTCCCTGGCCCCGGTCAGAAAGCCTGGTCTCTCCCCCTCTTTTCTCTGTTCCTGACCCATCCATCCATCCATTGCCCGATTGCCTGCCTGGCTGCCTGGCCGTCTAGCCAAGCCACGGCCCTGCATTGGACCATACCCAGGACTGGAATGCTGGAATGTCTCTTGTGTGCGTAGACCTGCTCTCCCCAGCACTTGCTCCTCTTTTCCCCCCTCTGCCCTTTCTCCTACATACCAAGCCAAATCTCACCCTCGTCCTTCTCTGTTCTGGCCGATTCAGCCAAACTCTGGTGTTTTAGATGTACAACATCCATCCGCCTACGACAGCCATGCCTTTGCTTTTCCTTCGGCTGGCTGTTTGTCGACATGGAGCAACAGTAAATGCGTGCGCAAACGTGGTTTGCAATCTCCAGCTCGTATCCGAGTATACCTTGGTCCGCCTTGTTCATTATTGATGCTCGACCGTCGATTGTGTCCCTTTTCCTTTTATCTTTCCTCTTCCTTTTCTTCATCTTCTGCCCAACACCAGCTGCCAGTCGGTGGTGGAGGCTTTTCCCAGTTGGTGCAGCAATTACCCCGCCCGGTCACCTTGCCAGCCCACAATGGTTGGTTGGTGGACTGGGTAGGTGGCCTCTGCGCGCTACCGCATAAGGACACTGTTAGCCGGCTAGGTAGGTAGGTACTTTCGATCTTCCCATCTCTCCTGTTCCCTCCAGTAGCCTGTGAGGTGCAGGCAGGTGGTAGCAATACGCAATAATTCTCGCAATATCAACGCCCCGACCAATGCAGCCGGTTACTGGCAGACCAGTAATTCCATTCTGTTGCCGAGTTCATTCGGCTGCTCGTTTGTTGCCTGTTGTCCAATGTCCTGTTCCCTATCAGTACTGTCAGTATGTAAGAGAGGTACTTTTTCAAGTATCTCTTAGTTAGCCTGAGCTTGCTGCCAGGACGCACGTACCACCTTACATTGGGGTACATCACGTAGGTATCTTTTTTCATTTGGTCCCTTCTTCCTCCTGGCTGGGTCGAGGCACTGTACGCTATGCTGCACTCAGCAGTGGTACTGTACACTACTGGCATGGCACTGGCAATTGGCGCCTGTGCCTGCACCGGCTCCGTCCCCCAGCAGCCGCTTGGCTCTTGCGCTGCTTGAACCCTTCTCTCACTCCATCTCGCCCTTCTACTGCTACCGCTACCGCTACCAACCAACCTAAGGCGGTAGGTTAGTCCACTAGGTAGCCTAGCTTGTAGCAGGCAATCTCGTCTCTACCTACCAATCTGTTTTGGCTGGTTTCCCGCTCCTCCCTCACACTACACGCACGCACACACACAGAGACGCACGCAACTCGCCTGTCCCTCGCATTCTTCCTCTCTTCATCCTCCTCCTTTTCCAACCGGAACAATCAATCGACGCCGCCAACACTTCACTTTTCTCGATACAACGCCTCGAATCTTTCGGAAACGACATTACCCACCCTTCATATCGAATCACCTTTTACCACCGATTTGCTACAGTGTATTCTTGCTCGAGGCGCATCCTTCCTTGTCGAACCATTCTTCCCGTCACGATCTTCTGCGCGACTCTCGACGAAATTTCGACTCGTCCTTCTGTACTCCCACCTCCCACGCAGTATTGTCTCTCCTTAAGAACATCGCGTTTCCGGCGAACCTGTAATATTGTCTCGTGTCTAAAATTCTCGAAATCTCTTTTGTTATTGTTGTACAGTACGTGGTCTTTGTCGCTACTGCCGCCGTTGCTGCCGACGTTGCCACCACACCGAGTCTTGCGTCGACTATAACTCACCTCTCCGGCCTTCTCTTGTGATCGCGACCCTAGTAAAGCTCAACGCATGACCGCCTCTCGAACTATTTTGCTATTAGACAACACTTGAAGGACTACATCACTGGCGCGTCAAAACACGATTCGCCGTCATGCCACCCGTATCTTCTAGATAAAATCTTTCACCCACTACCACTTCGACATCTCACTTTGTGAGGTGTGTGTTAGATTATGACAGAAAGGCTCCCTCCCCTCCTCACGCAATCATCGACTCCGAGTCAGATAGCCGCTCCCAGTCCCAAGTCCGTACCCGCCATATCCAACCATGTCCCTAATAAGATTTTGGCGCCGGCAGAAGAAGAGCCATATACAATCAAATGTATATGCAGCTTCACTGGCGATGACGGGAATACGATATACTGCGAATCCTGCGATACATGGCAACATATCGAATGTTACTACCCCAACAACAAGGCTGAGGTTGCCCGCGAGGACTTCAGCCATTCATGCGTTGAATGCAGTCCGCGGGTACTTGACCGTCAACGAGCCAACGAGCGCCAGATCCTGCGACAAACCAAGGGAACACACCCAGAGGTCTCAGAGCGAAAGGCCACCAAACGGCCTCCACCCAAGAACCAGAAGAAGAAAGCCAGGCCTACAGATCTAGGATTGAACAGCCATAACACCCCCGAAAATAATCCTAGACAACCAAGCGATTCCGTTCACACCCACCAGTACAAGCGATCCAAAAGCTCTCACCGTCCGAGTCAATCGATCAGTTCCCAGACCGCCAAACGCAGCCCTTCGTACGGCCAGAAGACAACAAACCCCCACGGCCATCCTCCCAGCCCAGCGACCACGCCCTCGGATCTTCCTCATGAGTTTGAGATTCATACTTACTCGACTGGATTTATGGATTTATACAAGGAGGATCGAGAAGTTGCAATTGTGCAGACGAACTCGTTTGCAAGTTTAATTATATCCAATATCCTTTCGTCATGGTTACGAGACGATGAAAAGTTGCGAAAAGAGACCGGGTGTGATTATGGAGATGTTTTCCAGTCTCTACCACCCAACATCGATTCCGTCAAGGCTTCGCCTGAAGTTCGCTCGAAGAGACTAACAGTGAGTTCTGACACTGTTGCCCACTGGCAGTATCTGGCTTCTCCACAAGCAGTCGAAAAGAACGTCCCCCTTATCGAACTTAACGGTCAAATCGGAATACAAAAAGATTATTGCCAAGACCCGAGTAATCGATGGCAGGACCTCTCTTCTCCGTTACCATTTGTTTTCTTCCATCCAATGCTCCCATTATATATCGATACCCGAAAAGAAGGCTCGCAGGCTCGGTACGTGCGTCGAAGTTGTAAGCCCAACGCCACGCTGGACACATATCTTTCAGAGGGGTCTGAGTATCATATCTGGCTCGTGAGCGATCGGCCTATAAGAGCTGGCGAGCAAATCACAATCCCATGGGAGTTCAACCTACAGAAAGATGTGGCAAGGCGATGGTTAGAACTATTGGGTCTCAGTGACGACATGGACAAACTACCAGAGTTTAACGAGAAAGAGGTAGAAACCTATCAGAGCATTGCTGCTTGGGTACACACTATACTTTCCGAATATGGCGGGTGTGCTTGCGACTTGGGACCCGATTGCGCCTTCGCTCTTTTTCACCGAACCTACATTGGGCGGTCACAGGGTAAGGAGAAGGGACCAAAGACTAAGAAGCCTCGCAAACCCAAACCCGGTAACGTCTCGCCAACCAGTACTGGCCAGGCGACCAACAGTCGCGCACCTAGTGAGGGTCGTGCTGAGGATGGTCCAGACAATGATTCCGCATCTTCGCGGAGCAAACCACCTAGTCGTGATATGACACCTGCGCCACGTCAGGGCTCGTTTGATACATTGGGCGTCTTGACGGAGCTAACGGATCGAGATAAACGCAAGGTTCAGATGGTTGAGGATTCGTTTCGGCGAATGGAGCAACAACAACCACCTAGAAAGAAGAAGCGGACCTCGGATGGGACGAATAGCGGAACCTCGGGTACCGCGACAAAGTCCAAATCAAAGAGTGCGTCGACAAATACCACGATGCCCAATAGTGCGACAGAGAGCCGGTATGTGGACGCTGGTACCTCCGGTAGCACCGGTGGCTCGCCTATTAGCGCAGTCTCGCCAACGTCCGTGAACCCATTCAAGCAACCGGGCCAACGCAAATCAGTCTCACTTCCGCCCCGCAATATATCACAGGGTCCCCGTCCGGAGTATTGTGATGCAGCCGTGCAGACAGATCCCGTGGATGGCGCCTGGTTTAGTGATAATCGACAGGCTCAAAAGCCGAAGAGGAGGATCGTTTCGCTATCCAAACGGTTGCTGGAAAGTAGGCATAGACTTCGAGCCGACGACAGCGCGCGTCGGACGAGTGTAGCTACATCTCCGACCGTGATAGCATCCGCTTTAGTCAAGATAGATCTAGACTCTCCTACAACAGAACAAGCGAGCACCACAACCTCCGAAACCACCGGGACTGCAGTGACTCAACAGGGCCCAGCAACCACAGGGGCAGCCGAGGATACGCCAATGGAGGATGCCCCAATACCCCCACAATCTGGTATCAAAGCTGTACCTGTCTTTGGACCGGCACCTCCAGCACCTGTCAAGGTCAAATCACCCGATCTTCGAGTCCAGTTACCTCCAGTACCGGCGTTTAATAGCTCAACAACGACGCCTGTGTCCGCAAATAGTAGTGTCGTTCAATCGCCATTCTCTGCGGGCAATCCTGGCGGTCCGGCTATGGCTCCGTCCATTCATGGCGCCGTAGTACAACCGAGTCCTGTCAAGAAGAAGCTGAGTTTGAGCGACTATACCAAGAGCAGGAAGGCTGCTGCTGCCGCTGCGAAATCATCGGCCGCTTTAAAACCACCCACTACGATTACTGAAGAAGCTAAATCTCCCATCACCCCGGACGCCACCATGTCCGATTCCCCACTCAAGGACAAGAGTGTTGACCCTTAAGCACGCACCGCTTGTCAACCCCACCCCTGGTTTATGTATTGTATAAAGAGGCGAGGCTACTAGATGCGCGCATCTAAGCCGCGTCTCTCGGCGATTCTTTCATTTCGTCTTTCAGGAGTTGCGGAAGCGAGTTTTTCCAACACGGCTAGGGCAGCCGTGATGGTTCGAAGGTTATTATCACGTCCGGCGTTGGGGAAGATGGCTTCAAACATGGCGTACAATCGGGAGGGTTTATGGGCATGCGGATCCCGAGATAAATCACAACAGGTATAGTGGCCGTTCGGTGGACGTGCATAATTGCGCACAGGCAATCTAATCTTGCCATCGTTGCTTTGGCTCAACTTGCGGATCAGGAGCTCATAACGATCCGGTTGAGGCACTAGTAAACACCAGTACTAGCCAGGTCGTTTCCGCCACACCCCCAAGCTCTGGCCCAGGTTGACGCCGGCAAGAACAACACTCTGCCGCTGGGGGCCACCAGGGTGGCTGTACATGTACTACTAGAAAGGCGGCACATGCCTCGGGTGAAAAAGGTTTTACGACGACTTGTATGTATTGAAATGCATGAGTAGGAGCCAGGCAGAAAAACGTTTCTTAGATGTATGCGCACTAGGTAGCTTGTTAGCCATGACTAGGCCAGGCTTTGGGCCATACTGGGTTGGTCAATAACGGTTGACCAACCCTCGTTGAGAAAGAATTATAAGGAGAATTTCTTCCAGTCACCACTTGCGCGTGAACATTGAGCTGTGATAGAAGTTGATCCCTTTTCTCCCTCGTAGCATTTCAGATGTGAGGTCAGACAGAATCCAGACTGCCAAACTGAGTCCCGGGCGCAAGACGGGTAAGTTATAGATAGATCTTAATTCAGTGCGCGATGCGATAAGGGGAGGGGAAGGAAGGTGGAAATGAGTGTGCGTAATAAGGACGGATACCTATCCTAGGTACAAAGTAGATAGACGAATGAGGACCGAGCGAAGAGGGCCCACAGTAGGGTAAGTGGCCCCCGTCTAATGGCGGGGTCTGATTGGTGGTGCCTTAAGACGTGTGTTTCTGGGCATCAATGAATGGGCTTTGGGCTTGGCGCTTGGCCTGTAGGGGTGGGCACGTTGACGTACGGGTACCTAGGTACTCAGAGATCAGCGTGGTCAGGTATGTTTATTGTTTATTATGGCATGTCGGTAGGTATGGGCGATTGGATGTGAGCGGGGTGGGTTCGTTGGACTGCGTGTAATAGAGGGGTTAGATTAAGGTGTTGGGTGCGTTATGTATGGTTTGGGATAATGCTGGTGGTGGATGAGAGCGAATCTTGCTAGGGGGGATGTAGATGACCATGAGAGGGGGAAACATACCTACGTGAGGAATATCGGCGGTGATATTAGTCTGCGGGCAGTATTTTCGATGAGCGGTACTATGTAGAGAAGAATAGGCTTCGTACCGGGTATGGTGTGCTGACATAATGTCGGCCAGCGTTGCCGTCCCGAAGCAGACCTGTTCGACGTCCCTGCTAGATATCAGTGTGTTTCTCTGTTGTGGATATTGTGGATTGCGTGATAAGCGAGGGGCTTTGAACAGGGACGTTATGTCCTGAGAGGCACGTGGAAAGTCAGCAGGTAGAAGAAGGAGGGGGTGGAAAGCTAGATTGATTACTCAGGAATTCCCCGATTAGCCGCCTCTTCTCTTTAACTTTGCCTCAGAGCGTATGGACGAGGGGAGTGAGGAGCTGTTGGCCACGCGATGGTGATTCTCCTGTCTGTCTAATCGTGCGTGATAAGCTTAGCGGCGGGAAACATACTTCCCTTTGTCCTCTGTCTGCAGTTAGTAGGAGTGCATAAAATAAGGGAGACAAGGGGTCAAATCGTTGGGCGTCGGCTTTCGATAGCAGGTGAGACAGACATATCGGTAGCAATGTGATCTGGGAAAAAGAGGACAGAGAATGAATGATAAGAGACTCTTGTGCAAGTCTCGTGGTAGTGTTGGTGGTGGTACCGCAAATTCATCATCAGCGGGGGGAGATAAGGGAGGAGTTGTCTGACGTGCTTTTATACTCTTGTCTCGCGTCCGGAGATGACGAATTGCGTGTTACTAGGGCAGTATAATCTGTGGCTGATAGGAGTACTGTCTACGGTTTAGAGTTTGAACATGTTCTGTGAATTAAGTTGCAAAGCGATCGATAAGGATGGTTACTCAGGGGGCTAGCTCGTTGAAAACTAGTCGATGCGAGTTCGAGTTGATATTCGTCTGAAAATTATTAATGTGGCTTAATACAGACTATTGGCTATATCTGGTGTTTGCCTGGAGGGAGAAGGGGGGCGGGGAAGGAAAGAGAAGGAATAGGAGTTAGCGTTAGCTAACGCTCTTTAGTTCTCCTAATACACCGCAGCAGTTCTTGGGTTGTGATAGGGGGATGGTATGTTTAGGAGTTTTGATATTTTTAACGCTCTAATACGTACTAGAGCCACGATCAAAGACGATCAACGAACAAATGGGGGACCCGATATTCCAGGTCGTGATACTTTGGCAATGCCAATAGTTAGCGGGCAAAACGCATAACATGGTAGTGCGATACTGACGTGTGAAGGGATGAGGTTCGGTGTCGAGGCCGAGGTGCACAGATTGATGAACATATCTAATGTCAGGGGTAAAAAGAGGAGCATGGGGCAGTGGCTCTTCTACTTAGTTGCCAACAGAGGTTCGTGTTACGTTACAAACTAGATATCACATGGCCAGTGTTTCGGTATACGGACGTTAGTGCTGCAATGACGACATTGGACAGGATAAAGTGATTCAAGTGTTGCTGGTAACTGGTTTCCTCCCTGGTGTTATATTCATCGAGCTCGACTTCCGGTTTCTCCTCTTATTGCCACTGCGCATTATTTACTGCAACCTAGGTAGTATTCTATAGTTTCAGATTGCCAGTCTGTTAAACGTGGTCATTCCCAAATTGGCCAAGATGAATCCTTAATTGGATTGCCATGAAACGACGAGGTTAGTCGAGTTCGCTTGTGTACCCTCAGCTCTACACTATAACTGACTCTTTGCTATGGTGTGTGCGTTGCGCGAATGTCATATCATCATGCACTAGCCCTTATTATTGAAGGAAAACTTACACGAGTAGCCCCGAGGACGGCACCGCGACGCGCACGAGTGGGAATATTCTTTTGCCTTGACGAGATATTTCTAACAACAAGAACACAATAACATTAGAGTTGGCTAGCGGGTCGCTTAAAGTCTCGTTTATGGCCCTAGATTTATATTAGTCAAAGTATTTAGATGTTCCTTGGCTCGCTGCAATGCGGGTGATATCTATTCGCATTCATGCTGCGCGATGGGTCCATCTCGCGTGGCAAGGTTACAGTATTGAATTGAACATGGTAATATTGATTTAGCCTGCGAAATGTGTGCTCTAGAACCCAAAGTTGCAGTATATAAGACATAGGTGGCCTTGTTAGAGCGGGAATGGGCTTATAATCATTACATAGTTCTACCTTGACCGCATATATGCGAGTGACTCATCAAAATATCAGTAACAACTAGAAAGTTCATTATGCGACTAAAGCCGGCTTCGCTTCTTATCGCAGCTTTAGGTGCGCAAGGGCGGGTTGTGCTCAGAGAGGTTAGCGACTACGTATGGGATGTAACGCAATGGCAAGCTGGACTCTCTCACGGCAATCCAGCTGATCCAACTACCAGCTGGTATGGTAAGACTAAATCCTCTCCCGAAATACCAAACTGCGCGCTTAGATTGGTCGATATTAGATCTTTGGTAACTAATAACCATCAGTCTTCACCGTGTCCGGGGCTAGTTACGAATCCCCAGAGCTGGGCTACTACATCCCCGGATTCGGAGCGCGTTGTACGGGATCTGGGGCCGGGTTCCCGTTATCCTCGGACTATAGCGAGTGCCCTCTAGACTCGGAGAGCAGCGAAGACGTAAGCTCCGTGTCAGCGAGGATTGTGCCGGTTACGGATACTTCGCAAGCACACATTGCCATAAGCTATGTGTTTTCAAACGAGTATGTGAACAATATTTATCCCAAGACGGGAGCATGGTACAGTGAATGAATACAAGCTAACGACTCGCTAAATAGTGGTGAGACAAGGAATCTGACGGCTATCGCGGTGACGGACTGGGCACGTTTGCGTCCACCTTATAATTTCACTCTTATTCCAAGTGAGAATATCTAGGTAGATCCCAAGGCAAACAAGGTTGGAGTTGACGCCGAGCACAATAGTATTGTTACTATTAATGCGTTGGCATCTAAGAAAGCGTGGGGTGGGTAACAGATTTAGGTGCGTGATGAATAGTTGTGTCGAATTAATAGCACACGTTACGGAATATTATCTTCTTCTTTGAATGAAACGGAATATAGCGGCGTACAATCGACTCATGTGGTTATACCTATCAATCTGGAGCCTGTTTTCCTTATATTGTTTATTGATAGAGGGAGCAAGGGATACCTTGTTACTAGTAGTGCGTAACACTTACCGCCTCTCAAAATATAGTATATAGTATACAAGAACTGGCGGATTGTAGGACGTAATGGACGCCGCCTTGTATAAAGCCATCTTTTTCACTTGTTCCGGAGTCTCGATTATCATCACAATGATCGCAGAAACTTCATTCTTCTCTATATTCATTCAAGCCCAGGCATGGTGTAGAGATTCCCAGAAAACTGCATCAGGAAATGCCGCTCCGAGCCGACAACAACTCAGATGGGGCACTAGCTCTCTTCGATGAGATGCAAGAGGAGATTCTACGGCTATGGACCGAACAAGAACGACACAAGAAGCCGGCCGCCTCTAGCTCGCAGGCACCGCAGGGGAGGCAGACCCGATCAGCAGAGCTAGCAGTGCAGAAAGTTGCTTCGCTGCGCCAGCACATCGACAAGTACCTAAGGGACGACCATGCCGAGTTTGAAGCCTTCCTGCTGCACGTAGCGGAGATGGTATACGGCGTCAGGAAGGACATGATGTACGATGTCCACGCCCACCTGAAGATTGAGAGCAGGTCCGGGTGGCCGGTCCTCAGGATTCGGATGAAGCACACCGCCGCCTCGCCGATGATCGATCGATTGACGGCGGCTACGAAGGACTTTATCTGGACGATGGCCGAGCCGGGCGCGCCGGAGCTGCCCGAGGAGGTCCGGATTTGCTGGCAGCTGCGCGCCTTGGACGTGGCGGACGAGCTGGAGTTCTGCTGGGGCGATGAGCCGTGTCATTTTGGATGGCTGGACTTGGGGAAATGTCTGCAGGATTTCCCGCGCTGCTCTCTTGATTTGGGATGGTTCTAGAAAGTGGCAGTGAGAGGAATACATGTAGAGCGTAGATCTGGCGTTGGTGGAGTAGTGTAAGCGGTTACCGAGCTTGTAAGTGGTCTCAGGGGGGTTAAGGGGGGCCGGGCCCCTTCGGTGGATCTATTCCTGGTAGCGTTAATAAGTAAGGGCGGTATGCGGCAATGTATAGGCAGCTTCTACAAGCATTTTGGACTCGAAACTAAGGAGTACGTTTATTTATTACTTATTGTCACAACGTTTATGAGTTCTATGCATCACTCACAGAACCTTACGGGCACCTACTAGCCTAGGCCAGCCTGCCTGGAAGTTCTATATGAGTCAATAACATAAGAATATGAAATTCCAGCTGTAATTTAACTGCTGAAGAAAATAAAGAACAAATTGCTTTAGGTCGACGATCCGCCTTACTGAGAGTGGGATGGAGGGCTATGATCGTTTGGGGCGGGTGGCAGAGGAGCGGAGGGTGGATATACAAACGAAGGGACCATTCTCGCCCAACTTGACACATAGTTGTACAGAACCTCCAGGGAATACAGAATATAAAAGCCATTCCCCTGATGTATCATGTTTCCAGTCCCGACCAACCTACTCCAGTTTTTTCCACCCAGTTGGCGTGTCTCATTGAAATCTCCCTCTACGTTACTTCGGTTTTCGTAATCGGCCTGGCTGGTCGAGTTGCCGTAGCCTCTCATCGTGTTAGTCTTAGCGAAGGCCACTTTAGGGACGCCATCAACGGCCTCCCGCATCATTTTGAGTAGATTGATTTCTACATGCTTGTATTTCGGATCTTCGGCACTCTCAAACTTGCAGATATGGTTGTGGTCAGCGTCCAACGCTATCTGCTTCTCGCAGCGCCCGGCTAGACCGAGCGTGGCCGAGTCCCTGTCTACCACCTAGCGCTGGTCAGCAGGACAGCTCTCATAGAGTACGTAAAAGGGACTCACCTTGCCAAGGCCGCCGAATGCACGGGTCTCGTAGAAACTGATGATCTTATAGTCGAGGGCCCGCTGGCGAAAGTCATCCGAGATGGTACTTGCGAACACCGAGTCTCTCTTGAGCGCCTCCATGAATGTGTTTTCCTGACCGCCTAGGACGAGTCGGACTACCCTGGCCGCCACGTCTCCCCAGTCGGCCTTATTACTGCCCCGGTGAGGAGTGCCGAAGAAGGCGACACCGTAAGTAGAAGTAGAAATCTTCTCATAAGTTTCGTCACTTCGCGCGTGGACAAGAGCCTGGTATACACTAGTCAGCCATGGATATCCGATTCTACGCAGCACCTAATAGTGCGTAGCTTACTCTCTTCACGATGAGTCCTCCCAGGCTGTGGCATACGAATATCAGGGGGCGATCGGGGTCCTATAGAATCTTAGCCCTTGGTGACTCGATTGACGCCGGCATCGTGCAACACACGTCACGCGCATTCATTACGAGATTTAGCAGGTTCTCTGCTACCTCCCTCACCCCGGCAGCGGCGGAGCCAAACGCGACATTCGAGTTATACCCAAACAGTAGCACCCTCATCCGAGGGGCCTTCTCAGGAAGGAAATCCTGAAGCCATAGTTTATCGCCGGCTGTCCAGGTGCCACTCGCGTGCCCTTCGGTGTTGACGGGATTCAGACCGTGAACTGCAACGATACTTTTCTCCTAGTCAGCGGCAAACGACTCTATGATTTTGTACCCAAGCAGCAGGATCGCATACTCTACATTAGCTTCCTTGGGATCGACTATTGGCGTGAGGGTTGTCTGTAGGCTATCCTAGTTGGTACCGGCCTCGTTAGCTTTGGGAACACCCTCGCACAGAATAAAAGGTCTCTCTTCTACTTACCGACTGACTGCCTTTCTTCTGAGTGCGCCAGACCATTGTCGCGCTTATAGATTCAAGTATCGTCCAGAAAAAAGGTACAAGAACAAGTCTTCCTTATGGCTATTCCTGAGGATTGGAAAAGAAGGCAAACTATGACTGGTCGTCTAAGTGAGAGGACGAGTCTATCTTCGTGTATCGGTTTTCTAATGATATATCGGCTTAGTCTGCTAGATGCTTGCTGATGGGCGGATACAGAATGAATTAGGACAGGAAACTGCAGCTCTAATCATCTCGGGTCTTCCTTCTAGTTAGGGACTGCTAGCATACTTATATTCCAAGGTCCTGCATTACATACCTATACTACTAGGTACTGTCCGTCTCCCTTACAGGCGGCCGGGGCCCTCCCGATTTGGTGTTCCTCCAATGGCCTTCACGCAGCCTACATAGCCTCCCTAAGACCAGGTGCGCAGTCACTCCTAGGCTGCCAAGCTAAACATAAACATGTGATACATCATGGTTTAAAACGTAACCTGACCAATCTGCGCAAAGCCGTCGCTAGCAGTAGAGCATCACATGAACTGTTGAATGTTTTGAGCTTCACACTGCTTACTAGATGCGTTCGGACGTGCCTAACCCGCGGACCTCGCTAAGCTTCCGGCCGAGGTTTGTTTTGCCACTCGGGTTGAACAGAAGACGAGTATTTCAGCCTAGGTTCTATGTAGTCTTCAGCTTGTCTTGTTACCTTCTCATGAATGTTTCCTTTCATTATATACGATGTAGCACACTTATTACTGAAAATATTGATAAGACGGTTTATTGAGTATATAGCGCAAGATAGTAATCTATTCTTTTCTTCAATCTGAGCGTTTGGAGGCTGCCCAAAGCCTAGCCGGCCGATAATATCATTGCTAAGGAGTTCTCACATGGGCGGCATGTCAGAAAGCTTGACGTCGTCGTCGGCGCCGACTTTCCATATTTGCCTGAGGAAGATACGTATTTCTTGGGCTATAGTCGATTCGAAAGGACGCAGTGAACGTTCTGAAAGTGTGCTATTTCGTAATCGCGAATTTTCTTCATCTCCGGTGGAGTTTCTAGGCGTTCGTGGTATTGAATACAAAACGATTAGGCGCCTGCCTATACACCGACCCTGTTTGATATTAGCCCGAAGAGCGAAGTTATGGGGTATATCGAAGATGTCAGATATATAGACTCGCCGTATTTTGTACGGTTTCCGCAGATTGCGGGATGCCCACGCAAGTTGGGGGCATTACAGTCGCCATAAGTATCGAAGAAGGTGAAGGTCCGACTTGATATGATAACAAACGACGAAGAATACCTAAGAGCAATAACTAGAGTTATTCCACATGGCACTGATCTGAAATGGGCTGAGAAAACTTTGCGTACTACTGTGAATACAAAACTAATCACCTCCAACGTTTCCGAAGACATGTTGGATGCAATGTGGATGACACGCTGGACGCGTTGAAGTAGATGGTAAGACAGTTTAGATATTTATAAGATCACTTACTTTTCAAAGAAGCGTTAGAATTAATGCCATGCCTCGAAGTTCTAGTTTGTTTTCGATTTCTTCCCGATAGAAATGGAAGATAAATAAACCAGGCTGCCTTCAACACGCATGTAAACAGAATACTTGTACAACCGTTGTTCTAGATGCGATACATCACAATACCCAGACACGCAGATGCGCCCACGCCCATCTGAATTCGTCCTACAGGACTACTCATTCGTATAGGCCGAAAACTTCTGGCTGTTGTACCGCAGGACTCTACTCACCCCGCTCCGGACGAGGCTTTCTTTGCTTTGCCACCCCCTTCCTTTCCTTAATGCTTTTGCCCACCGATACCTCCCTTAGCTGTGTCGCTTGAAGCCCGCAACAGCAGCTAACTAACGCTGCTAATACCGTATGTTCGACTGAAATTCGCTTGTTTTTATGCTTAAATGGATTTTGAGCCAGTTCATATAGCCAAAGCTCTATATTACGTACTACTCTTTCTCATAACAAGCACTCCTAACGATACCTTCATGCCATTCCCGAAAAGGGCCATCGGCCCAAATGGCTAACCGCCGAAGCACCTTGAGAAGCTGATAGATAGATACAAGAGACCTTGTATCGCCAATGCGCATCTCAGCCTGTATGACGAGAATTGGCTGTGCCCTGTCTTGCTCCTGTCCTTGCGTATACTCTTCACATGCTAACAGTAAATACCAATTGTGGCTATTGATACGCAGCAACGGCAGAGGCGGGATCTCCTTGGCGCCCAAGAGCTTCATCCGAGTTAGCCACGCCTTAGTCCATATAGCTAACCGACCTTCACCCGTCTCAGTAGCGGTATCTGGCTTAGAATCGACGGTTATAGCAATCGGCCGAAACCGTAATGGCGAGTACAAACTCTGGTTGATGGACCGCAATGTGGTAGGCTGCGAGACTGAAAGCTGCTTGATAGCCTCCTTCTGAGTCTTGTCCGGCTCGAGTGTAATACAAAAGTCGATAAGCGGCGAGCTGAATGAATCACCCGTAATCATATTATGTGGCAAAATCTCTGGAATAATGTCCGCTTCGGTGACTACCCATGGCCGTATCCGAGAATGTGTAGACTGCTCCATAGCTAGACGGAGCAGCGGTTCGTGGACTCGGCTATTCCAAGTAGCCTCGGAGTGGCATTTGATTTGGCAATCCCCAGCGTCTGTAATAATTGCCTGCAGATTGTGTAGCTCTTCCATGGCATCCGACTTACACATGTGATATGATGTATCGATATTGTGCTGACCAAAGTGGTTCATAATATTTTTCTTCCCGTTCGAGGTAATTTCGGCTGCAATAGCGGCGGGGATAACCTGTAAACCAAGAATCGCCGCTTGGATACCGGTGAGGAGCTCCGTGATATGAGGGTATTCGGGAAGCGGGTGGCCGTTGAAGGGACGGAACTCGATGTTAGCAAACTGGAGAGCAAACCGGAGATCGATTGTCGTCTCAACAGGGCTGTGCGGCCGTTTGCTCGGACTAGTATACGATGGAAGAGTGGCGTCGCTAAATGCCATCATCGCGACTTCGTCGGCCCACGCTTGGATAATGGTAGAGGATAGCATAGTCTGGGTTATGAAGGGAAGCGCTGCGGGTTCAAATACTAAGCTCTTATTAGCTGAATTGTTGAAAAAATATTTGTAGGACCTAGAACGGAAAACTAACTTAGAGAAAATTTCGCGACCCCCGAATAAATAACCATATAGACCACATTACATTAACAAAGAACAATAGCACATAGCTAAACTAAAGCCGTTCAAAAATTTAAAATTATACCATCTGTATGATAAAATAGTGAATGATTAAGCTCAACGGTCATTTTAAGAGTGTGACATTTTCTTCTGGTTTTGCTTCTGTTTGGAAGTGTTGACTTCGGGATGTGATAGATCAATAAACGCGGTTACTATAACAACTTGGGCGACAGGCACTTATCGATAATATGCCCCTCAGCATCAAAGAGCCAACAAGACACTTAGCAACGGAACATTTCGTCTACACTCCAGAGATGTTACGAGGAGAATGACTCAATCGAATTGGTGGTGAGGACCTAGGTGTAACCAAATATATGATGTGTTTTTCAACAACAAAACTCAAGACTGTGCTTGCTAAACTAACGTAAGCCTTATGTAGCTTGATCGTCCGCGCTGTCTCAATGTCATTATTTTACACTTGACACACTTCGTCGTAGGTAATCAACCGATCTACCTGACATCTAAGGGACTATGTAAGTTTACGCGTGGAGATAGCGGGTAGCGGGTATTATACCAAGACCTAACTCCGCCGCTTTTAGCGTGAGCATCCGGAGCCATAGCTTATACATACTTACATATCACCAGCCAGCAGACTATTACATAGGGAGGTCGTGCTGATCATCAGTACGTGTTCAATTCTTTAATTGGACATTACACATATGGGTCTATCTAAAAATGTCTCTTCAACTAGGAATCCGCGGACCCGAAGGCATGCCAAGTAAATTGTCGATAGCTCTAGGTGCCTGTATATAAATTTGATGAAGACTTGTAGTTTAGATAACCTTTGAACTTGCCCTACTATCTCGAATCATAAAACCATGTCAACTACTAAAGTTGTACTTGTAACCGGCGCCAGCAATGGCATCGGCTACGAGACCGTGAAGGCCTTCCTCCAATCTCCAAATCGCTTCCACGTATATCTCGGCAGCCGATCGTTGGAGAAGGGCAAGAAGGCGCTGGAGAAGATCCAGACTGAGTGCCCAAGTGCCACCAATACCGCGGAAGTACTCCAACTCGATCTATACAGCGATGAGAGTATAGAGAAGGCTTTCGAGGTCGTGAAGAACGGCCAGGGCCGTCTCGATGTTCTCATTAACAATGCCGGTAAGCAGGGGATTCTCAATTCTGGATATCCTATACTTTGGCTGAGCTTATCGCGTCATATTATCTAGGCGGCGGATTCGATGGGGAATTCCTGCAAGGCAAAATGTCGTTGCGAGAGTGCTTTAACAAAGCGTACGATCTAAACGTCTCCGGCACTAACGTCGTGACCTGGACCTTTATCCCCCTGCTGCTTAAGTCCGCCGAGCCTCGCATACTCTTCGTGGCCGGCCTTTCGCAAATGACACAAGCGGCCGAGGCTTACTTCCCTACGCCCCCGCAGCCCGCCGGCTGGCCTAAGAAGATCGACTTCGAGACGATTGGGTATCGGTGTAGCAAGACGGCTATGAGCATGCTGATGTGTAAGTGATTTTCTTGTTTTCTGAGACCGTTGGAGTTCAGAAACTCCCTTTCGGGGTCAAACCATGCCTTTGGAGTTTCTTCCATTTCGAGCCACGTATAGGTTCTACTTGAGTAGCAGTTACTGACTCGAAGTCTCGTAGTGGACTGGAACCACAAGCTTAAGGAAGACGGCATCAAGGTTTTCAGCGTCAGCCCTGGTTTCTGCGCCACGGGTCTGGGTAATATGGGAGCTGATACAATGAAGGCAATGGGAGCAGAGCATCCCAGTGAAGGCGGCCGGAGGCTTATCGCTGTTGCTGAGGGTAGCAGGGACGCGGATGCTGGGAAGATTCTTGATAAGGTCGGCTTTCTTCCATGGTAGACATGACCCTTCCCGGGGGAAGACGAATCGGGTTCTAAATATGCATTTTTTTATACCACTCTAAGGATACCCTATACCCCTTGTGCCCGCGAAGGGAGCGGATCCCAGACAAGTCGTGATATTATTGATTTGAGACATAATTAGCCCTGTAGAAGTCAAGACTCATGTCGGTGAAATTTGCGCATAATTTTTTTCTAATTGCATAGCTTGAAAAAAATCTAGTTCTTGCGTGGCTGCGTTAGCACGTATCTATAGTAGTATACATGAAGCAAAAGGGGTATCTCTTTGTGCAGCGCCAAGTCTAGACGGCGCTACGAATGCTCAAGTTGTCTTCTCGGAAGACTAGAAGAGCTAGCTTATGTCTCACAAACAGACCAAATAATCCCACTAATGTTTGCATGACGGTGATCTCTATGGCTAAGGTATCCTCCCTCATTGGTCCTCGCCAGACCAGCCAGAGATTGAGGATAGTGAAGTTGCTCGTCTCCTCTATTCGACCCTCTTCATCCTGCTTGATCCAGAGAAGTTTAAATTGGGCAAGTAGGCGCAACACCCGGGCAATTATGGGATGTGGTTGTTTTTCCTTGTCCCATTTAGTGACACTGGGCTCTAGTAGCCCCGTTCGAGCGTTGAAATGCGGCAAGCGGTGACGCGGGCATGGGACCAGACCGAAGAGCTGCGGGGCGCTGTAAACGAAGTTGAAGATTTGCGGAATCAACAGGAGGATCAGCGTTTTAGAGAAGTGTCCGAGGATGCTGACAACGACGAAGATCATGCCAGCAAAGTAACAGTATGTATCTCCTACGAAAACCTTGGCCGGGTACCAGTTATGGTAGAGCAGTGCGAAACTCACACCGAGGAAGGGTAAGAGGAAGAAAAGCGAGAACAAGTGGGAGTCGGTTGCGGGATGTGGATAGGGGGTGAATAGGTAAAGGGCGTCGTTGAAGGCTAGTAAAAGCGCAATAACAATGCTCTGGCTGACTTCGATACCATTGATACCGGCTAAAATATTGATGCTGTTCGGACTAAATATGCAGAAGGCCGCCATGTAGACATAGTATAGTATGCCAAGATCGAACAATTCGCGGCCGACATAGGGCTGAAGGAAGGTAGGCAGAACGACGGAGGTGACGCCGAAGTCAACGAAGTAGATGATCAGGAGCGGTATAGACGCGAAAGCCGGGATGAAGAACTTGTGTCGCCAGCGGATGTCGAAGAGGTCGTCGCCAATACCGAGGAGGGTGATACTCTGGAGAGAGATGATTGCCGACAGGAAGGAAGCCAGCTACGTATGAGGCACTTAGGTGTTAGTGGCGAGCGTGTATTCGCGATGGCGATTAGATGTGATATGTATGTCCATACCTTACTATGCGGAAACTTGTGCAGCAATCTCCCCTTCTCGACGAACTCGACATTCATGACCACATCCCGGTTTCCACCACCACTAGTAGCGACAACAATGTCCTTGTAAAAGGGGAAGGGTATGAAGACGATAATGATCAGGAGATAGACGATGGCGCAGATCGCGCCCATGCACTCGGGCAGGTAGTGGCTGTTGTTGACCTTGGACAGATCGCGACCCTTCAGGCCGGCCTTGATGAAGGTCGGACCGAGCCATCTAATAGTGGCATAGGTAGCAGCAAAGGCGAAGCCACTCAGAGCGAGGGAGGCCACCAATGGTTCGCCATCGCCCTCTAGGGTTCTAACGAAGATGGCGACGCAAACGAGGGACAGGGCACCGAGATTGAGAGATTCTGTGCGCGAGAGCGCTGTCGACGCTACTTGGTTGGCCATGTTGGGGGATTGCGCATCGTCGATTCGTCCGGGCCAATTCGAATCGGATCGGGTGGGGTCAGGTCGAACCTCGAGTTGAGGGTGAAGAGATGAGAGGAATTGACCACTTAGCTAGTGTCGATCCGATGCCGAGGTAGATTAGGTAGGGTGGGAAGAAGAGAATGAGGGAGAAGGGAAAAATGGTTAGGAGAAGAAGTTTGTTAAGAAAACTTCACATGTTGGACATGATTGTAAGTAAGACTAGTCAGTCGACCCGGCATATAGAGAGAACATGCATACTGTCGTACGTACTTAGTGTTGTTGGTGGGGTTGCGTTGCTCGATAGCACAGGTGACGACGAGGTTGTCGTCGCAAACAGTTGAGTCGTGGCCTCAATTTGTCTTACAAGGCTGAGCCATAGCCTAATTGCCGCTAAGGGTCGCTAATGTTTAGCAAGCGTGGTGATCCCTGCATTGGCGGCATGCACGCCTATTTATGGGGACCAATCAAGTATAAGGTAGCTGGGTACTGCCAGTGCCTCCTACCTAAGGTATCTCTATGCATCCTTGGTCATATTGAACGCAACTTCTAATTAGGCATTGAATCTACACTAAGTACAACATATACTTTCAGTATTTCCTCTGTGCTGACTCGCTCACTCCAACTGCTGGGCTGTTGATGCGCGGTCGACTCCCTTTAAAAAAAAAAAATCGCGACTTAGCTATCGCCTAACTCTTCCTCCCCTCTTCTCTGCCATCGTGGGGTAGCAGCAGCATTAGCCTACGCAAGGCCCCTCGTAGAGTCCCAATGCCCCGCCTCATCGGCGCCACGGTCCCAGTGCCACCAGCTCCATATTGGCCGAACACGTAAGTGCTCGATAGTCCACCAGCGTAACAAAGCACCATCCTCAGGTGCATAGCCGACATCGACTCGCCTCCTCACCTCCTGGCCGCAGCTGGTGCAGCCAGCACGCCCCGACAGGCTCCTCTCTTCCCTTCCCGCTCGGATGCGTCCCCAACGCGGACGAGTCGTCGGGTTCGGTTGCCGCCGTCACGTCCGGTGTCTCAATTGTGCCGTCTTCGGCTGGCGTTAAAGAAATATTGTCACCGACTACTTTGATCGTTACCTCTTCCATTTTTCTCGCACCAACCGGCATACATAGGGTAAACTCGCCAGGATCGCGCAGGTAAGCCCTCCTTAGAAGCACCTTAGCCCAAAGGTCGGCAAGTTGGTGATTGCCGCTTTGACGCACCGTAGAGATCAGGCCGTCTGCTTTACCGCGCCACTCCTGCCTGCGGGCCCTACAAAGCTGCAACTCCATGGCCCCGTCTCTAATACCTACGAGGGTGCAATGCCGCTTGTCGTATATATCGTAGATATAGTCGCAAAACTCTTCGACCGTCGCCCTGACGACGGGCGACAAACCCGGGGGCAGTGCCCCCAACGCCTTCGTTCGAGAAGATGCTGCATATCTCGACGGCCGCACTCTGGCCGGGTGACGTGATGGCTCGCCGGCAGAGCGATTGCCCGGTTTATCGAAGTAATGGCCGACTAGACTATTGACTAGCACAACTTTAGTCCAATTCCGAAAGTAATGCAACCCGGCCCTCTCGTGTTCTTCCCTCAGTAACGCTGCCGGCATAGCCTCCCACTTCCGGCGCGCCCTTCGTTCGCCTGCGTTTGCGTCCCAGTCGGTGGTTGGGGGGAGCTTGTCGTCGAACTTTTCGGTTGTAGTTTCTTCCGTATTGGTGGCGGTCGAGATATCTTGTTCAAGGTCGGCGACGGGGTCGTATTCCATCAGTAGCTCCATCACAGTAACCCAAATCCAGGCGACGACCTCATGCTCGCGAGCATGATGACGTAGTTGTGAGATTAGGTTGGTTATTCTATCGCATAAGCGGTCGATGCGGGTACCATCAACTCGGTACTCTTCGTGCGCATTATGTTGTATTCGCTCAACAACCGTACGCCGGTGGTTTTCGATGTCCCTAGCCTCCTCCCAAAGGTCCCATAGGTCTGACATAATGGGGACCGAGGCAGCGTCGACGACCCGGCGAAACTTAGGCAACGCCGTCCCAGCCATCATACGACAACCTGGCGGCAGTTCTTAGGCGACGCTCGCGGGAGGCAGCGTAACAAAACCCAGTGTCAATGTTAGTAAGAAAAAGAAAAGAAGAAAATAATAAGTACTCTGAAGCGCTAAGCAAGTCGTCACTAAGATGAAAAGCTTTACTGCTGATGGTAAAACTGCTATTTTGATACGGTGAAAATTCAAATGCGTTACATTAATTTTAGGCTTAGCAGGAAAGGGGGTCAGACTTCTGATTTTGATACGGTGGCTCTAGGATCCTATCTCCATCCTTGTAAACTACCTAGGTAGGTAAACATTGTAGGTATCTTAAGCCACTATATATATGTCGCACTGTAACACACTCAACAAAATACTTAGTTTCTTTGCTTTGTTGGCCTTATAACCTCAACTATCTGCTTCGTTTCAGTGTTATAAGCCTCATATTCTTCATCAGGGCAAGTGGTTAAACTGCAGCGAAACAGCTAAGCCGGCGACCAACTGACCCCCACTTGGGTAGGCAACAACAGCAGCAACGAAAGAGCACCGAACAGCTGCATAACTAGCACACAAAAGCGCGGAGCGCGGCATACAGCAAGCATAGAGCGGTGACTACTAAGCCACAAACAAAGCAAAGCTAGCATGGGGTATACAGTACACAATGCGATGAAAGGTTATACATGGTTTGCAGCTTCTGCGGTTGTATAAATAATGCGTAACCTGCTTATCCCCCTAGTACTTAGTATAGCTATATATCATACATAACAAGTTCGATTCCTGTTATCAAGGGCTATTCAGTACAGTCATATAGCTAAGTTGACCATCGGTAAACAGCTTATATATAGTTACATTGCACCTACCTAGCTAAGCCATTGTGCATATAAGCTAGTCACTCAACACGCGTAGGGTACCGCCCATCCCCTTATAACCAGCAGAGCCCGTAAACAAAAAATCTATCACTACTCGATAAGCCTCATATTCGTACTTACACAGAGTGGCCGTTAGTGACTAGGTATGTTCATCATTGCAGTACGCAAGCTACATAGTATACCTCAGTACAAACACGTTACAGTTAATTTCGAAAATAAACTCTAACCAATCAGACTGTTGCGAAGTCCATCTAAACCAATAAAAAAAGCCGACCACTTTTATAAAGTTTAGGGGGTTCACCTTCCCTCACGCTTAATTGTCGTTGCCAATACAGCTACGATTAGTCCAGGCGGGTAAGGTCCGTGCGACGATAACGTTGTTCTCTCTAGGCCGGATTTCGAACAGGATGAAGAAGGCTCTATTGGCAACGATATTTACAATTGGTTTTCTTATGGACATGAAATGTTCCGATATCGACGGTCCCAGGGTTCTCACCGTCCTTATGATCGGACCATCTGAGATCGAACGGTACAGTGGAGTCTATATGTTACCGGAGTATACTTCCGAGAGGATTTTGTCATTGACTGTTTACCTCTTATGAGACGAGACGATTCAACCGGTCTTTCACGGCGGCATGAAGCTAGGCCGTTACACCACGCCCGTCAATTAGTTCAACACTTCATGTCCGCGGTATGCGAACCATAGTATTGGTCAATGGAACCGACCCTGCAGCAAACGTCCATCCATG
Organism: Xylaria sp. Z21; assembly: GCA_037356095.1. Taxonomy (NCBI): domain Eukaryota; kingdom Fungi; phylum Ascomycota; class Sordariomycetes; order Xylariales; family Xylariaceae; genus Xylaria; species Xylaria sp. Z21. Next base: position 71,245 of record JBAWJX010000060.1, on the reverse strand, counting down.
GAAATCCTTGGATTCCATACGCTAAGGAGTTGATGTGAACCCCAGCGTGGAGCTCGACCATTGGGCCTAGGTACAAGTATTAAGCTGCCTATTCACGGCACCCACTCTCCTAGGCGACATCGACTTGACTGGGTCGCTACGCGCCAAGGCCGGTGTCGTGGGGTTAATAAACTAGCATCGCTATCATCTTTGTAGGGCAAACTGCGGATAACAAAGGTCGGGTTGCAGGCGAGAAGCAGTATTATACAGTTATAGGACATTGGTAAGCGTTTACTAAATCCCATGCGTCTCCAAACAGCGTTGAAGTAGGTACCGGGTTGTCTTATTATTTTAGATTTCATATCAGAATGAATGCTAATCTAGCTACGCTAAGACAAAGTCGTCTCTTCCAATGACATCAGCATACAACCGATTGCCGTGTCGGCACCTCTATCTTGCGCGATGGACAAGACGCCTCAGGAGTGCAAACGAACTAGGCTTAATTGTCGGTGCCGACGAAACTCTGATACATCCCAATACTATATGCCCTCTGGTTCTATAATGATCTTTAAAGATCTAGCTCACTTACGTGACCGCAACCGATTGCGGACACCCAACCTCACCGACTCAACAAGTCACAGCAAACCCGATCTAAACGCTGGTATGGCTCATCCCGGATATATACTTCCTACGCTCTTAAGCGCTGCCAAACAACTTGTGGCCCGCACATCCATACCGTGTGTATTTTATGTAGCTGGGCTTTACCGGTTATCGTGTCTCACACCATGGCGGCGTTCATACCCGGTGCTGCCCGGTGTTGAAAACTTACTGCCGTTGCGTACCACATTATAGTCACCGATCACTCAGTGCCAGATATCTAGACATGCAGGTAGACCAACAACCGCCACCACTCTTCGGCATGATCCACACAGCCCCGGCGATAGCGGCAATAAAAGCCGTGTAGACTACGCCCTACCGAATACAGATGGCTATTCCCGAACACTGGTTGACCCGCTGCCAACAGGAGGAAACTCCTCCAATCGTCGTCCACGGCCCGTCTGGCTCCCCCGGTCTCTTTGTTCTAGCCGGCTCTCCATCCTACCATGCGAGAACTGGGAATAGAAATATTCACTGCCGATTGACCTCGGACCGGTAGTGGACCAACGGTTTGGACCCAACATCAACGAAACGTTGGAAACATGCTTGGCTGTATAATTTTTCTTGGGGTTCCCACCTGTTCGTCCAAGTAGAGAGCCCCATGCTGACAAACTCGACTTCACCTACATTATTAAGTGAGCTATTATGCTCGTCCTTTCTGATGAGGCCCTCATCTCGACTTTCGTCTGATTCGATAGTACGCCAACTTACAGCCTATCATGATGCCAGCTGAGTTTGATGACAAGTCTCATGAGGAATATCGCCGCTCAGTTTCTGACGACGAACGTGAAATCAGCCATGACGACATCGAAGATGTCGCGGAAGTGAGCTTCCCTCGCGATTCTTGGAATACCCGTAATACGAACATCTCGCTCACAACATATCTCTCATCAGGACGAAATCCGCAAAGTAGAAACAGGGGCCAGTCGCGTGAGCAAACGCAGCAGAATCTCTCGTATCCTCAGCAAAGCAAGCGGGGCAAAAGATGGCCTACCACCCGCCGTGATCCCGACTTCTGACCTCGACCGCGGCGTTGTCGGCTGGGAGGACGCGGACGACCCCTCTATGCCCCTGAACTTCGACTCCCGCCGGAAGTGGATCGTCGTGACCTGTCTGAGTCTCATCACATTCTTCTCGCCGCTCTCGTCGTCTATCCTAGCCCCGGCTATCAATGCTGTTAGCGCCGACTTCCATACTACCGATACGACAAAGGCGTCTCTTCCCGTCAGTATCTTCCTGCTTGGATATGCGGTTGGGCCGCTGTTCTTGTCCCCATTGTCGGAAATCTATGGCCGCGCCGTGGTCCTGTCGAGTGCGAATGCCTTCTTCTGCGTCTGGCATATCGGCTGTGCGCTAGCCCCAAGCCTCAACGCGCTTATTGTCTTCCGGTTCCTATGCGGCGTTGGCGGGGCTGGTTGTCAAACACTAGGAGGCGCGGTTATCGGAGATCTCTTCCAAGTCGCCGAGCGCGGGAAGGCGTTGTCTGCGTGGAGTATTGGCCCCATTGTTGGGCCGACGATTGGTCCTTTACTGGGCGCTTTTATCGTGGGGTCGATCGGCTGGCGCTGGGACCCGTGGATCGTCTTCATCCCGTCTACGCTTGCTACTGCTGCACTGGCGTTTTATCTTCCTGAGACCTGTCATAAGGTGCTTATTGACCGCAAGGTGAAGCGGTTGAGTAGGGAACTTGACCGGGATGATCTCGTGAATTGCTATGATGCGTCTGGCACGAAGAGGGTCTCTCAGACGAGACTACTGATGCTGGGACTTACACGGCCTTTGAAGATGCTTGTTTTGGCGCCTATTATTCTTCTCATGTCCACTAATGTGGCGTTCAATTACGGCACAAGTAAGTACACGGACGGACTTGTTTTCAATTCCTCTCTCCCACTCGCGGCGCATGATTGGGATTACCCAATCCCTCCCCCTCTTCCCAGACAACATGCAGAACTCACAACTAATGTAGTTTTGTTAGTGTATCTCATGTTCAACTCGATCCCGCCAACGTTTGAGGGCCAGTATGGTTTCCCGACAAGCCTCACGGGCCTCATCTACTTGGCTCTGGGACTCGGATACCTCATCGGCTTGTGGAGTTTCAGTATACTTTCAGATAAGACAGTCGTGCGCTTGACAAAGAGAAACAACGGAGTTTTCGAGCCTGAAATGCGCTTGAATCTTGTCGTTTATTATGGTAAGCAGCTACAAACCAACTTATCGCTCTATTTAACTTAATCTCACGAATTTTTGGTTCACGGGCCGAATGAGATGTTCTCATCTAGCTATTTTATGAAGATGGGTGGATTTCATCGCTCCCCCTATTTCCCTACTAATACCAGCCTACCTGATATCCGAAACCACAGCTATCTGATTGGCTCGCTAACTCATCACTTGCAACAGCGTGTCTCTGCCCCGTAACATTCTTCTGGTATGGCTGGACAACATACTACAAAGTGCACTGGATCGCGCCAATCCTAAGTCTGATTCCTTTCGGCATCGCTATCCTAGGCGTGTACCTGCCGACACAAGCTTACATCATCGACGCTTATCCGCTATACTCTGCCTCGGGCCTCGCAGCCTTTACAGTACTGCGAAGTATTGTCGCGGCGTTCCTTCCACTCGCAGGGCCGTCGCTGTTTGGATCTCTCGGCCTCGGCTGGGGCTCCTCGGTGCTGGGATTCATTACCGTTGGTCTCATCCCTATCCCGGTCCTAGTGCTTGTTTTTGGCACGAGACTGAGAAAGAGATTTCCGGTGAAGCTTTGAGGTTGAATAACGCAATGGGTTTAAAATGAGGTAAGGAGAAAAGTTAGAACGAGACTAATTTTGGGTGGTATTACTTGATTACTTGCATTATCTATTGGAAGCGCGCTTACAGATAATTATTGATACGTTTGGAACGCTGATGAAGGCATCTTAATGAATAATAGAGATATATATTACGCTTGAAACTAGAATGTATTTGTGACGAGTTGTTTTGAAGAGACTAATTGGACTATTTACAAATGGACCTGCTTCACTTTGCGCTTCCTCGCGCGTCCACGATTCCGCCATGTCTCTCTAAGCAATTCAGCGAAGACGCTGAGAACGGGAGGCAATTGGTTGTGGTATTTTTGCACCTCTCCTTTCCATACACGGCCAGATTTATCGCCCGCAAACCAAAGCAAGTCAAGCAAACTTCCGGCACACCTAGTGCCTCTCGACTAAATTATCGCCCCAGAACAAGCAAGCCACTCACTACCTAGATAAGTTTAGACGTCTAGAGCTGGCTAACCAGCGAATTGCCTAAGCACTCAATGCTGGCCTCGAATTCGGCAAAGTTGGCGGCGTCCCACTTGGCGCCGCTGGCCCCGGGCACGGCGCGCTCGCCTGGGAATGCGATGTACAGCACGTCGGTCTCCTCGTGCCCGTTGTCGCCTGTGATGCCCGTTCCGAAACACGCTGTCGCGAGCGAGATGGACGCCTCGCCGACCATGGCGTGCGGCCCGTCGTCGCCGTTCTCGTCGCCCCAGATGCCGTAGATCTGATGTTGGAGGGAGGGATGTCAGTTTTCTTGCTTTTCTTCCTCTTTGCGGGGTTTATTTCGGATGGTATATCATAGGCTCCACGCGACGAAGTTAATTGATATATATTTATCTACTCCTTAAAAATGAAGTAGAGGAAGAGATAAATAAAAAAGAACGAGAAAAAAGACCCACCAGTTTCTCTCCGCACACAACAGCCATAACGCTTAGCGGCTCGACGCCGTAGTCACGGGGATCAAAGTTGGCGTAGCCCGGCTTGGAGCCGACGTTGCCGAAGACGACGTAGGGGTGGATGTTGGCGTCGAGGTCGTCAACGCCCTGTCCGTACCCGCTCACCGTGTCCGCGAACGACGTGACGGACTGCGTGTCGCCTGAATTGCCGCACCGCCCGTCGTCCGCGGGCGATCCCTGGACGCCGTCGCAGTCGATGTCCATGTCCGACAGCGCCCCGCCCGTGCCCTGCTGGTAGATTATCCCGTGGCTAGCGAGACGGTCGCCGCAGTAGGTGAAGTCTGTGGTTCTCCCCGGAACGGGGGCACGTTAGATTTATTGTTCTCATGCTTAATGGTTGGGTTCGCGTCGGAGCATGAGGCTGTCGTAATAGATGGCTATGCTTGGTTTCGTGCTCAAGATGGTCTCGTGGGAAGAGAAGGTATGGCTACGCACCATTGCTGCCGCCTTCTAAAGCGTAGAAGCCGCCTTGTAGGACATTCGTGCACTCCCCCTGGGCCTTGATGCTATTGTACAAGCCCCGGACATTCTGGGGGACGTCCCTGGCAAGGGAAGAACCAACGAGGGCGGAGAGAGCAAGAAGAGCGGATCGAGGAGCCATGATGAATTTAGTTGGCGATTCTAGGAACCAAGTTGCAAAGAGAGGTATGCGAAGTGAGAGCTATATATCAAATTAGTTACATTTAGTCATTCTGAACCCCGGCACGAATCCTTACACAACAGGCATGTCTCAGCGGCGATCTTCATCCCTTAGGGCTGAGCTGTACACCACGCTACGGCCCCGCTGCCGAGTCGGCGTTTTCCAGGGCTAGCATCATGTACGGCATCGTTAGTTGCCCGTTCTAGCATTTTCGTTAATAACGTTTTAAACTACTCGCTCGTCTACCGAGGTCTGTAGGGCTAGGCCGATCTTCTGACAGCGTTGCATTTGAACTCCGATGGTGATAATGCGGATTACGAGATCTCCACTGAATAAAGGGAGATCTACACTAGCACCGGCCTTAGCATCATCCTTTTACAAGCTGAGCATTAGGTACCTCCTAGCTGGGGGAACTGTCCTGGCAAATCAGCAAAAGCGAAATTGCAATTCTATCTAACCTTTTTGGTCACCAAAGTACACTACTCACGCCCTTTGCAAACTATCCGACCCTATTCATAGCTGGCGCCAGCGAGCAAAAGGATGGACAAATGCATTGTAAAACTAAGTGAGAAGAAGTACATAGGTAGGTGAAGAAAATAGACTTACCTGCCCAATCCGGTAGTGAAAGCTAGCTGCGGCGGATTTCATTTGTCAATGCAACAGCACAGTATCCCGCGCTGTACTATAAATCAACCTCGGCTCTTTCGTAGCAACAACAGCAATAAGATGGTCGAATTGTGTACTTTCAACCGGTTTATATCTTGCTCGTCAAAAAACAACTGTTTCATACGGTCAACGGATTAGAAGCCTGATAAATGATGACATTTTGAATAGGAACCATAATAATCGGTTTATGAAAAAGAAACATGAAATTAGTCTATACCAGGCAGTTATGAAATCTTAAGAATATATCTACAAAGATCGAACAAAGCTTGATACCTACTTATTACGAACACCTATTACGTAGTTGCGTGGCCAAAGAAACGATAATTAGCAAAAGGGATGTGAAGATTGAGGAAATGTAGACGTGGGTGCAGCGAGAGAGCGCATGGCCAAAATTGAGTTCAATCTTTTGTAATATAAAAGCTTACATGTGAATACACATCATAGAACTAAGTGAGATAAACATCGTCTATGCTTTATAGGCTATTGACGTCTGACAAAGCCTAGCATGCTAGGATGACGACTCGGTTGTAAATGCTACGATTTCAACTTAAGCCGATCATTTAAATAGATATAGGTTATTTCTACTCGTTTCGTAAATCTTGCATTTTTCTATGCTATCCAGATAAAGTGAAGATTAGAGCATAGATACTGCTCTACTCCAAGTCTCATATCGCTGCGATACCGTCGCTTTCCTCGGCGCTAGATACGGGATATGCCATATTCCACAAGTAGTCTATGGCGCCGAGGCAGTCCAGGATAAATACAATATTCAGAAGCACTACTGTGAAGAGTGCAAGCCATCGGCGACATGGCGTGCTTGCTGGATAAAGCTATAATAATAATGCCGTGGAGGCCGCCATTATCGGGCTGATTGCATTAGAGCCACATTGGGAGGGCCTAGTCCACCATAGTCGTTGCATTGCGGACATAGGGAGTCACCGTGACGGCGAAACTCGCCTCAATTTCCCGGTGAGGACCTAGGAACCGCGTAGCCCTGGTGACAGCATTATGATCCCTTCTCGGGGGTTAGGTGGAAGGGGACGTTAACCCGGAAATGGCCATAATAACCAGAAGAATTTTCAAGAACTCCGGGTACGAGGTGGTAATTGCGGGTACCCTACAGCTCTTCGAGGCCGGAGTAGCGAAACCCGGTTCAATAGTTGAGGCCATCATGATATGGCGCGAGCGTATTCTATTTGTGATAGAAGCGTTCGCATACCCGCGAGCGGAGCAAAACGTACACTGCTCAGACGGGTCCAGCCAACCTTGTCTTCATCATGCCGAGTTCGGAGCTCTTTGCCCATGCACCGCTTGGTGTCTGTCGATAGCACATGAGCTTCCCCTCATCGCCGACGCTGCCTAGGATCTGGCCGTCGTCATCAAACCCAACCCTCCATACAGGCGATTGGTGGGCATCAAGCTTCGAAAGCTCGGTGACCGTGTGCTCGATCTGGCCTGGCTGGCCGGTGAAGTTTCGTTCCCCATGAGTTCCAGACTTATCGATCTCAACTCTGATTCCGGAGGGCGCTTGCGATGGCCTACGGGGATGCGGGCTTTTGGACGCCGCGGTATCCTCCGTTGTCTTGCGGCTCGGGGTGATGTCTTCAACGGCCCAGGTCTTGCCGTCGTCCTCGGAATAAGGTGTGTCGATTCTAAATACTCTCACGAGCCCATCCTGGCAAGCTGTTGCAATCATATCATAGCCTCTGTAGTTGCCCGGTGCCCAGGCAACGTCGCGCACCAGATGGTTGTGTGGGATCTCAACGGCGAAGTAGAATTCTCGTGCCCTTGACGCCGCGCCAAAAGAACTTGTGACGGTGTCGCGGGTCCTGAATATCTTAACGCTCTGCATGCCCGAGACTCCCAGGCTCAAGGCATCCTGCGGCACGCCGGCGCGCAAAGCGGTATAGCACGGTTCGGGATTGGGATCGAAGCGGACCTTGAAGCACGTCTCCTCCCCTCGGTTCGGCTTCGTGCAGGCTTGGAAATCGTCGATCTTGCCGTACTCGCTCAGCATCTCGGGCTCTTCGCTCTCGTACACGGAAAGGTGGCCGTCGGTGGCGAGCAGCGCGAACCAGGTGCTTCGCGTGACCTCGTCGTGCTTGACCGAGAAGGACCGGAAGGGATATCGGCCGGAGCGGATTTCTGAAATGGCTCTCCCATTACCGGCACGGGAACTGAAGCGTTTCCCAGGCGCCGCGGAGGGGTCTTCGGCCCATAACTTAAAGCGGCCCTCGATGCCGAGAGAGGCGAGGAGGTTTGGGTAGACGGTCGGTGGTAGCCATTGAAGCTGGGTGTCGGATTAGCACGACCCGACAGAAGTTATCCAATGTCGACTCGATCATACCTCTAATATTTCGCCGCCATGCGCGCCCCAGTTGTCGCATAGGCGCCAGACACCATCGCGATGTCGGTTGAAGACGCGGATCTTCCCGTCGACGCCGCCCGTCGCGCATCGATCGCCGTATGCGTTGAAGGCAATCGCTTGCACCAGATCTTTGTGTCCGTGCTGGATAATGTCGAATGTTGCGTTCCCTTCTGTCACTGTTGGCTCGCTCAATGTAGGAGCCATGTTCGAGCCTGATTAGTTTACATAACGAAGTGATGAAGATTCAGGAAGCCTTAGGTAGCGTTTAGATACCTATTGGCATAGGCACTAAGCTCAATAGAGTAGTTACCTACATAGGGTATAACTTACCCCTGTCAGCGGCTAGATCATGGTGGGGTTACGAGCTGAAGTGCACGGTCCACATTAGGCATTAGGCGGATTGAGTACATTGTACGCCGTATTCTGGCCGTAATGTACCTATAACTAACTAGGTATGCTGTATTTCCAGAAGATCTTATTAGGGAAAGAACCTATCGCGACTTATGATGTGACTCAAGCCGTGCGTCTACAGCCAAGAAAACTCATCATTACTGCTTGAGAACACTCCCTCTTTCCTACTTAATTATTCTCGATAAACACTTGAAATTATTAGAACGGCTCGATAAATGTTGGTACTCACGGGCAGCTTGGCGCCTGTGATTACTCTGCCAAAACCGGTAATTAATGGAGAAGAGAGCTTCTACCTAGCCTAGCCATAGCCAACAGTCCTGTGTTTGCGCTGCCCGGATGACTCTTAAGGGCTACAAGTAAGTCAGCGGAGAGACCCGTGTAGCGACGGATACCCCTCCTGTTATGCCAGTTGCCTGCATATAAAAAGGTGGTGTAGGTAAGGAGGTAGGTCTAGGTAGGCTGCTCATCCCAGCTTCGCCTGAAGAACTCTCACTTCTCTAGCGAGCCGCGTTGTCATTACATCAAGAGCGCAGACATGGCGCACCCCCAATTCACCGGCTGGGCCCAGACCTGGCATGACGGTATCAATACCGGACATCGCTTGCTCGCGCTTCGCGACTTCGGCGAAGCCATGCTTGATCCTGTCAAGTGGAAGCAGAGCTGGGAGGAGGGCGGAGGCACGCCTGGCATTCTATATTTACTATCGTTAGCCTCAGTGACAGAAGTCAAGACCTTTTGCAGTGCCATCCAAGCATCTAACCGCCGGGGCAAGAAATCAGGCGACAGGGAGAGAGCTGTTGAAGAGCTCGTCATGGCCCTTCTACCACAGCACTATCCATCAACAAAGCTGCGCACTCAGGACAAACGCCCACTTCACAAGTTTTATGGCCGTATGCTCCGCGGATGCTCGTCCAATTTCGTCGAAAGTGTCCTTGACGCGCAAGACAAGTCGAACCCGCTCTTCCAAAAACTTGTCATCGGGAAGCTGCTAGTTACTCACGATGAAATGCTGAAGAGACGCCTGGCTAACTACTTAATCCACGAAGGGCCACAACTTTCCGAACCCGAGGTTGACATATCCTTCCGAGAGTTTGTTTTCCGACAGCCCCCCTACCCGGGCACTCAACCCAATATGTCGGCATCTATGCAGTTCGCACTTGAGCTGCTGCAAGCCCGCCTCACCCTCAAATGCACTGCTGAACGCTGGCCCCGCAACATATCTGAGCTGGAAGTATTGATGTCTGTTTATTGTCGACTCTTAAAGCGGAGGCGTTCAGCCGATAAGGCTTCCCTGGTCAAGTTGGGCTTGCAATTGGTAGAGCTCAAGCCAGATTCCAAACTCTCCACCGATGCTGGCATGTTGTGGACAGCCGTTGTCGCTTTATGGAAGAAGCATCCCCACCAGTACGAGGATTTATTGTCTCAAGGCATCCGTCTGGGACTACGCGGATCCAACAACGTCCTGCCAGCGATCGCCACTCGATGGAAGGAAGATCCTGATCAGTATGAGCATCTACTGGTGCAATACCTTCAGCAGGGACTCGGTGGATCTTCAAGAGAGATCAGCGAAGGATATTTAAGGACAATCAACGCCCTCCCGCGTGTAGAGCTCAGTTCTGAACTGCGATGGCGCTTGCTACGTCTCTACTGCCAACATGTTCCAGAGAAAGGCGTCGATATTGAGACATCATCCGACTTCAAATGTCTTGCCAATCAAGAATGGTCCTTTGAGGTAATTGAGAAGCTTGAAAAAGAGCAGGCGGTGCTGTTCCTGAGTCGACTCTACAAATTCAATCCTAATTTCGACTTCTTACGGGCCCCCATGCAGTATAAATCCATCTACTCTATGCGCAGCGTGCCACGACAAAACTTCAACGTCGAGCTCCTTTTGACTGCATACCACCGAGATGATATTGATACTGATGCTCAACAAAAAGCCCGAGACGAGGTCGACCAGCTCCGAAAGAAGGCGGCCACTTCGCGAGAACAAGAAGACAGGGCAATTTTCGCCAATGCTTCAGCGCACTACGCGATAGCAACAGGCGACCTAGAAGTCTATGCCGAGACCGTATTGTGGCAGCAGCGTTTTATCCGCGACCCCCTTACGGTGCAGCCCATATTTGCGCGCGATGCCGTACTTACCTTCGAGGGCGTAGCTCTGCTCTCTGGGATCTGCTCGCCAATAGAGTATACAACACTGAGCACGATCAGACCGCGGCTCGCAGTAGCTAACCAGATATTGAAAAGCTTTAGTGAGGCGCAACGAATGGCCATGAAAGAACCCTCGTATAAAAAATCACACTGGCAATCGCTGCAGTCCCTTTACGGTGATGTGTACCGCGAACGCGTCTCTCGCGTCAAAAAGATCAAACTCCAGCCACACGAATCCGAGCTAGATATGTTCAATATGATATGGGAGGGAACCGCAGACTTAGTGCATAGCATTGGTTCCGACTTTTTGAGCCAAGTAAGCGGGACCATCTGCGATCTGCTGAACGGGTTTTCTGGCCCTTCTCTCATTGCTGCTTCAGAGACATTACTAGATGCCGCGGCAGAATGGGGAAAGAAAGAAAATCGCAACAAGGACCAAGACAATATTTCCGCCAATATGGAACATATGACCTATCGAGTAGTATCAAAACTTGCCTATAGCAATACGCCCATGCTTGCGCGGGACCTGATACGGCGGGTAATAATCGAGCACCCGGAAGCCAGCAGTTGGCATAGACAATTTCTTTCGATCGGATATATGAGGGATCTCCCAGCGGAAGCCGCCAAAACAATGCTCTTGTCTTTTGCTGCCGCCATCGGCGAGAAGCTAGAGGAACAGTCGTATGTGAAAGTAGGCGACGAAGAGCCCCCTAAAACCGCCCCGCCGCGGTCTTTGATCAAAGTGTCGACGGTTAAATATCTGGCACAGCTTCTCAATGATGCTGATTTTATCTCCCCTGACTCTGCAGTCGAGGTTCTCATTGAGCTATTCAAGTCGGCGACGCATATAGACATTCGTCTCGCTACGCTAGACAGTCTATTTAGCACATTGAGCGCTATTATAGGCGAGAGTGGCGAGCAATGGAGGTCTCACCCAATGGTCGAGAGAATCCTCACCACGCTAGATAGCGTGATACCTATCGCAGGAGACGTAAACGAACGACGGCCAGTTAGTGCAACGGACTGGGCAGAAGCAAAAGAAAAGACGACCGTACCGGCCACATCCGAGGACTCGACCATCCCACCGCTATTCGAGATGATTATAAACGTAGCCGTAGGGAAACAATTCCCAAGTCTCAAAATGCTTCAGGATGAGCTGTTTTCGCGTCTGGTGCTTCCAACACTGCATCAGTCACAGGAGCGGCACCGCAGGTGGTTCTCTCTGTTCCTTGCTAAACACAGGCCGGGCCTGAATGTAGAGATTCTGCCGCGCGTACCAATCACCCCGAGAATCTGGCATCATTTGATCAACCACCAAGGTCATCGCTTGCCGTCCGCGACGATCGAAGAGTATAACCAGTATGTGTTGCTGCAACTGAAAATGCCAAAGGACATCAAAGATCTCTGTAAGGCACTGAAAAACGATACGGCTCTGCGCAATGATGCTAGTGTAGCCCATTGGCTGTCCATTTTCGGCGACACAGCACAACGGGGATCTTGGTACAACGAAATTCACTCTCTGCTTGACTTGATCTCAACACGAATTGAAAAGGCCGCACCGCTAGCTGATCTCATGAGTGCAGTCGTTAGCCAGGCCTCGGTGCTGCTGGATGACTATGAGAACCGCACGGAGCAGTGGTCCCACCTTGTGACCGCCTTAAGACCTAGAAGCATGAGCCCAGGCCTGTCAAGACAGAGCGGTGGCGATTATAACAAGGGGATGGAGAAGGAATGGACCTATTGGCGCGAGACGACTATTTCTCTGGCCCAGAGGCTAATCGCGCTCATCCAGAAAAAGAGAGCTTCCGGCGCGACTATGTTGCCATCGACATTCCCGCTCCGCCTCTGGTGTCTCTCGTACCCGGACCCGCGTGCCACGCATCCAGACAGCATCTACCGCCATCTTGCTATGTCGCTCGATCGGTCTCTTTCCTCGTTCCTGGACAGCGACGAGGGCGACGTGCTCCTCTGGACCACGCTCGTAGATGACATTTATACGACGCTCGCTTCGATGTACACGTCCACCGCCAACCGCTTAAACCTTGCAGTGAACATCGGCGATCTAGATCTCGACCCCAAACCCTACCAGAAGCCTTCACAAGCCGTGCAGCTCGTCAAAGTCGCAGTGGCGCTGAGATTCGTCGATAGTGTAGCGTCGTCTCAGCGCGGCGCGCTCCGGAAGCCGAAGCTGAAGACGGAGAAGGACATTACGGAGGCACAGGCAAGAATTGGGGAGTTGGTGAAACGCTTGCGGGCGGCCATGTACCGTTGGGGATGGCAAGGTGGGAGGGGCCAACAGGCACCGTTTAGGGCTACGCTTCTCAAGTGGAAAGGGGATAATAAGGGTGTGTGGGGGGATATATGTAGTTGGGATTCTACTCCTGAGGAACCTTAGGGTTTGTGAAAAAGGGTTAGCAGGTATAAGTTGTTGCTGATTAAGAGACTGGGGGTTCGAGTTGTTAGTTGACCTAGTAAAAGATACCCTCTGCTTGACTTGATTTTGGTGGCAGGACCAGTAGCTGGTAGTCGACTAAACATGTTCTTCCTAATTTTCCTTTCTCTTATAGTTTCCTACTATGATGATCATGTTGAGTATATACTCGCCCTTCTCTTCCAAAATATGCTCTATATAGCCTAGAGCTTGTTAAACAAGACGAAAGCCCCTGTTCGTCTATTTTTGCTACGCGTCGGAACACGAACTTCAACACCTCGAGGATCTTAGACCTCATGTTAAGAAAGTCATGATTTGGAGGACAAGACATCAAGGTAGGCTTGGGGCCAGCTTCAATTTGATAATGTATCAACAAACGAGGCCAGTTCATTCTCTTTCTCATTCTAAAACTATCATCCTTGGTCTGGTTTTGCAGGTTCTGTTATAAAGCTCCAGCGTTTCGGGTTTGGAATCAATAGACCATACCCCTTTGCGCCGAAAGGCACCTGACTCGGATGGCACCAATATGAGCCCCGACAGTTTCAATTCATAGACGTAGAGAGCCATGAGGCCAATGATAGGAACGTATAATTCCCGTTGCTTAGATGAAAGGTCGCCGCGCCATTCCTCGTCGTAAGACTTTCGTGCAGATGATGGTAGTTTCGCCGCCAAACGCCCGATCACGAAGGATATCGGCCAGTAATCAATAGAGTCCTCGGTCGGTAATGGCTTGCAATCGTCTGACATGAAAACGTACGCCATGCGAAGGATTAAACGGCCACCCGCCGTCAGTTGTTCGTAGAGAAGTCGGATATCGTACACATCGACATAGGGGTAAAGATGAGACCAATGCCACGTTGGCTTGCTGACATCTCTCCTGCGCTCATAGTGGGAGGAGCTGCGGTACAGGAGTGCTTCGGGCAGAGTTGAAGCCAACATGCCATTCCTAAATGAAGTGCTAGAAGACTTCGCGACCTCCGTCCCAATCCCGTTAAGCGCGACGAAAACGTCTTTCTCGGGATAAGTCAAGCGTGATTCCAAGTACGAAGCTAGCGTGCTCATCCATCGGGCTTTGATATCGTAGACACTCCGACGGTGGATGGGAGCGATATCGCTTAGAATCCAGAATGGATAGCTCTGCGTCCAGCTGGGATGGGATGTCCCGAGCCCGACGGTAGGCTCGTTGAGGAAATCAGCGGCGGCTTGTTGCGAACACTGCCAGAGAATATTCTCGGAACCGAATGATAGCATCCGAGGGGCCAGGACGCACTCTTGAATGACCCATCCTCTCCGCATTAGATTCGAGCCACTGATTTGGCTAAATCGTACTCTGTGAGCTGTATTCTTCGTATTCAAGTTGAACAAGAAGTTCTTGGTCCCAATATGCCGGGCCGGCGACCAGAGAATCCGACAGCGAAGTGGAAACGTACGGATCCTGAATAGCCCCTCGGCGGGACCATTGGACAGCAGAGCACCTATATTAAGGAGACTGTTGGTGTAAACCTTTTGCATCTGTAGCGACTCGTACCTCCAGTCTTGTCGGGCTCTATCGTCGTCGCGGCCTTGGATTATGCAATAACAGTCGACCCAGAGGTAGTTAAGACCAAGCCGTCGGACCGTTTGGATGGTTTCCCGGAAAGTGAGTGGGAACTCGGACGTCTTGACGCCCTCCTCAAAACGCCGCTTATTATGAGCGCTCAAAACGAGGAACTCGGCTGTTCCCCAGCAATGGCTTAGTGTAGCGTAGGCCTGCCCAGCTGGTACCGATTTCCCGTCTACTAACCTCGCTTTTCCTTCTTCGGATACGTCGAGCAATCTCGTTGGCTTCCATCCTTTCGAGTACGCCTGGGAACAGTTCGGGTGGTTATTCTTACAGTTATTCAGCCACGCCGAGGCGAGCGCAGCGACGTCCTTGTGTCCTGTCCAGGTCCGGCATAGAGATCTGTTTACTAACTCTTCCCAAGAGGGTACTAAAGGGCTTGACTTGATTTCGAAATCAATGTGTGAATAACCCCACGGTGCGGACGCCGTCGAGAGCATGCCCCCCGATGTCTCGATGCGGAATTCGTAACGCAATTCTTCTCGCGATGAGGCCTTGTCCTTGGATCGAATTTGGAAATAGTACTTGAGGGGAAACGGGTCCCCGCCGGACTTGCGCAATTTGAACTGAGAGCAGATAGAGCAGTGCTTCCTTTGCGCATCTTCGAAACTCTGCAGGGATGGATGATGCGGAAGACGAGGGATGTCTTTTTCTTTGATGAAATTATCGTCTCTGTTTTGACAAGTCTTGAGTGATTGTTCATACGAATGCTCGGCGAAGATTAGTTTACAGACGTCGCAGAGTATTGCTTCTGGGATCGCATCATCATCATCCATCTCTGCGAGAGTGTCCAATGGATTTTCTCTTGATGTGGATAGGGTGACATGAGGAGGAGTCAACTAGGAGATCCATTCGCAATTACAAGCATTTTAGGCACCAACGCTTCAGCCCCTCAGCACATCACCGATATTTGCTCATTAAGATTGTCAGCCTCACGCAATCGGGAAGATCGCGGGGCGTATCTGCAGTCTCACGTCTTCCTATAAGTAACTACTATCATTATGTTAATGAAATATGAGAATTGGACATGTGATTTAACATGAACTATCTATGTGGGCGGTATATTGCGGATAATTATCTAATAATAGCCTTTCTAACATGCAAAGATCGGGAACCCGAAAGAATCAGGATTGTTAAAGCGTAGCCCCTGATTCAGAGCCGAAATCTGCTTAATCTCCTCCTCACTTAGGTCAAAGTTGGTTGACTCTAGGTTCTGCTTCAGCCTATCGACGTTATTTGACTTTGGAATAACTATAATGTTTCGTTGCGTGTTCTGTGGTAATTATTGTCGTTAGTAAGGGTGACGGAAATATGATATACGGGGTTACTTACCCAGCGCAGCAACACCTGACTAGGTGTTTTGCCGTGCTTCTCGGCAATGCTCTTGACAACGTCCACCTCGAACAGTGACTTGGCGCTAATGGCGTCCTTATTATTCAACTCGAGGAAGCTCTGGGGCCCGAACGACGAGTAGCCGGTCACGGCGATGTTGTTGTCCTGGGCCAGCTTGATCAATCCCGGCTGCGTCAAGTACGGGTGGTGCTCGATCTGCAGAGCCGATAGCGGGATCTTGGCGTACGACAGGACATCGGTGATTAGCTGGGATTGGAAGTTGGAAACGCCGATACTCCTGACGAACCCGTTGGGGTTCTCGGGGGTCTGCACCATGTCCTCCAGCGCCTTCCACGTCTCGGCGATGGGAACCTTGGCGAGGGGCGTGACTTTGGTCTGCTCCTTGTCGGTCCAGAAGCATGGCCAGCGCAGCTCGTCAAAGGGGATGAACTGGAGCGAGATGGGGAAGTGGATTAGGAAGAGGTCGAAGTAGCCGACGCCCCAGGCCTCGAGCTCGAGCTTGGCCATCTCGAAGGCGTGCTCGCGCTTGTGGTAGTTGTTCCATAGCTTGGTGGTGATGAATAGATCCTCGCGCTTGACGATGCCCTCGCTGATGGCTCGGCGAACACCCTCACCTGCCTCTTTGCTGTTCTGGTAGTCCCATGCGCCGTCGATGTAGCGATATCCGAGCTTAATCGCGTTGTACACTGTATTAGTCCAGATGTCAATATATATTCATCCCCCCTCTATATAGATAACTTCCTCCAATCGGCGAGATTGTTCCATAGACGAAGATTAGATGGCCTTACCTTGCTCGGCACAGGTCTCGCGAGGCACTTTCCAGATACCAAAGCCGACGAGCGGCATATCCTATACAATATGTTAGTTAGTTACCTGGTTGCAATAGTAGCCACCTAGAGCTATGATGACATACAAAGCCAGAGGCTAGCTTGACCGAAGGGACTTGGGCTGCCATTGTTCTTGTTGTTCTCGTGGAAACAAAGCTCGAAGCGCAATGGGAATTTTTCCAAGTGTGTTGTGTTCTGTTCTCTACTGAGGCTTGTCCGAGGCCTTTTGAATAAGTACCTAACTTACACGAGACCAGGAGCCCCCTCTCCCCCCAGCACTATACAAGGTATATCGTCCCATGGTGAAGAGGGGAAGGAGGGGCTACTAAAGATGGTGGCACTCGCTAGTAGGGGTGACGTCAGAGATCATGTTAGTTTTCCAGAAGAGATGAAGCTATTCATGCCGAAAGAGTCATATTGATTCGACTAGGAGACTAGCAGGACCGCGAAATATCCACATAGAAATACATCAGAAGCTTTGCTGACACGCATACGACGTTGTAAGTGGTGATCACCAGGAGAGACACCCTATGGCGCTCGGTGTCTCTTCATTAATTTCGTTAGTGGACACAAATAAACGGCGAGGGTGGGGTAATGATATAGCGCATTACTATAGCGTAATAGCATACTACTGTAGCTAGCAATGCACCATTACAAACGTGTCCGATATGGTGAAAACATGACTATAATACAAGTAACCCATTTTAATATACCTAATGCCGTTATCAACGTCCATCTAGGATGTCAATCATTGGGTCGGAGGCTACTATAGTCAGACTTGCCGTTGTACTATTTAACTCTCTCTGCCTGTCGGTGCCTTCAGCTCACTACATATTATCCTAGTTGAAGAGTTCTCACACTAGTTCATATCTTTAATAATTGGCCTATTGAAATAAGCAGCTAAATTAAGTGAATTGTCATTACATAAGTTATTTTTGCTGCGGTTAAATATAACCGACGTATTCTAGATGCGCAGGTTAGGCGTAGACGCTAAAAAATGATGTGGTGATCCATGCGGGCAGACACCATGCACACGCCGTTATACACCCAAACTCTACTATCTTGAAGGCTAGCCAAACTGCCAAAGAAACTCCAAAAAGTAAAAGAAAAACATTCCTGTGTATATTAAAACAAGGCAGTTATTATAGTGTAGATTTTGGTGCATAGATTCAAAGTGATGTATGGTTACGTACGCTATGTTGAAATGTAGAAATAATACACAAGCGCTATAAAGTACTATAACGTTTAAAGTATATTATTCAGTCTCCCAGTTATCTTTATGCTGTATGATATATATTGATAGAATGGGCTCGTTTCCCTCCATATAAGAAGGCGTTTCTTTCATTTCTTGGAATTGACTTGGCCGTTTAGTGAGCCTTCAAAATAGTAGTTTGGGTATATAATGGGAGGTGCGGCCGACAGTGCTTACCTACCTACTTAGGTGGCTACAATTGGATCTCAGACGGTCTGATCGCAAAGACGGACAGAGCCCTCGGACCGTCGATATTGGAACATTTTATTCGTACTCGTGGACCCCAATAGAAACTAACAAGTGCGGCGCAGTACCTAGCCACCGTTGAAGCCTGCAGCATCCATCTACAGTCGTTTGAACTACAGTTTTTTTTTCTCTTTCGCTGAATTATATAGCACGAAGTAGAATTGAACTGTTGTATGCTATATATATAATTGAGTTCTTCTAAACTATTGATACTGTTTACCAAACCCTACAGGGTTTGGTAACTTCGTACACTACTCAGGTGTGATGACTTCAAGTGGAGAGGTAACGGGGCTTCTTGCATATGCAGGTTTTCAGTAAAACAGTTCCCTGGGTCCAATATTGTTATTTAATTGGGCGTATCTAGTTATTCAAGAAGCCGGTTATTCCACTTCTTAAGTCCCCTGATCGACAGCATTCAAGAAGATGCTTCCCCCAATCTTCTCTTCTGCCTAGCCAAAAACACCGAGTGATAGTTTTCTTCATCTTCGGTATCAGAAAAAGACCACTCATAAACAGAGTTCGAACCACTTTCTTCAGCATCGATGATCAAGCAGGGATCGTTAAATTGCGGCAGAGCGGGGGTTGGACCTTTCTCTGCCAACCGCTTCTCCAGGTCCTTCTTCAAGTCCTCCGTGACGCGAATCAAATCATCATGGTAGAACATTAAGACTGGCAGATTCTCTCGATATGTGCTCTTCCCATCGAGCACCCATCTGAACCGGGCTGATATTGATATGGAGACATTGTTGTTCGTTCTTACGACAGAACCTCTAGAAGGCCAGAGCGTGCTTGAGCTACTGTTGGTGATATCGCGCAGATTGTCTATAGCTTGTCGAAAATCTTTATACTTCTGATTTTCATCTATGTCGGCGCTGGTGGTGTCAAATGCTCGATCCATTAGCTCCTGGGCATGCTTGATTCGCCCCTGGACCGTGGCGAGAAATCTGGTCACTTGCTTTATTTCATCTTCTGTATTTTTGAAAGCCGACACAATCTGGGCGGCGGTGATAGACTGATTAAAAAGAGAAAGTATCGAGGTGACCGGAGCTAATATTTCCATGAGTGAACAGTGGGGAGAGAATTCAAGGTGGTGTACACTGATCTGGCTTGCGCGATTGGTTTGGAGTGCGAGGTTTGGGGGACATGGCCCTGGGAGTGGGGATGACATTCTGGTTATAAAGGTTCTGGGTGGTGGAAAACCCCTACCCAGAGGAAGTGGGAGCCAGAAACTACACACACTCCATCTATCACCTAAATCCTACTATTTCAACCTGATGCCATGTTACCAAAGAAAGCATTCAAAACATAGTATTTGAAATTCACATAGAGCTAAAGCTTGCGATTCTAGAAGTATAATTTTTATTGAAGGATGCTTCAAAATTTATGTTTAATGGTATGTTGAAATAATAAGGTCTGCTTGATAGTTTGGGTGTCCTGAGCCAAATGGACCCTATCTATCGTGGGGCCGTCCAAAGCCATGAATAATACCCCCCCCCCCCTCTCTCTCTCTCTTTTTCTTTCCTTTTTCCTCATTTTCATTCTTTCTTTCCTTCAAGAAACAGGACGAGACAAGAAGCAATGCACTTAGAACTTTAGCTGCTCGAACAACAGCTTTCCTTTTTGGGGGGAAATGGGGGATCGGGGGAACGAGAGCAGGGAACGAAGGGTGGTTTGAATGACCTGTTACCTGATTAGTTGGTGACTGGCAGATTAATCTGTGCTGACATGCTAGCAGACAGACACAGCCCTTGAAGAGAGGCTTCGCATATCAGGCTTCGCCATGGCTGTCGCTCGGACATAACATCTTCGGAAATGCTGTTATCGGCATCCCCCGGGGTAAGCTTCTATCAGGGCTGTGCAACCAACAAAACCTTGTTTTCGGTATTTACCATGTTAAGGTTATTCCCACCTCTTGGTCAACAAACAACTGTTCTATCTTGTAGCGCCTCTGACGTAAATTAATTTAACCAAGCCCAAGACATGCATATAGCTAGGGACAAGACTATAAAGGCAGAGAAGAGCTGAGTAAATCCTCATACTCAGCCTCCACGTTTCATATGAAACCCTCATAATTAATATTTAAGTTACATATTGCTAAGATGTTAAGTATCGTAGAAATAACTTAGATAAACTTATGATAGTATCTACTCGTAAGGGAATGTCACCCTTGACTGGCAGTTAACGGCTCTTCACCATATACTTTCTCTTTCCCGTATCGGCCCTTTCTCCTATGGCACTTCGAGACAGCATGCTAATATCATTCGTAGATGTTCTTTTGATCGACCCCACAAACAACACTGTATCATTGTCTCTTAGAGATGCTCCTGTTGCCATAGTTAAGATTGATTCTCTCCTCTTGTGACTATGTTCACCCACCCCATCTACAGATACGTGATCCAACTCACTTGTAGCAGTAGAAGGAGTACCCTCTGTAAGTGATGGCGTCATTGATTGGGAGTGCAGCACTGAAAGCCGCTTGATCTTTCCTTGAAAAAACACAAGGTCGTGAGCAGTATCCGCTGCTCGTACAACATGAATCTGCCCCCGTTCATGATCATTGCTGCCATCCAGGGATTCAACAAGTGCTGGAAATAGTATAATGCGTATTGGATCCTCAATTTCTTGGGTGGGGGCTCCAATTGGTCTGGTAGTTGTGTGAGCATCGTCTAGGTCTGATTGCCACTTGAATGACCAACTCGAAGGATGACAGAAAAGCTTCTGCCCAAAGTCTATAGCCTGTTGTACAATCATATTCAAGCTAGTCGTCCAGCCCTTGTCCTCTGTCGCTAGATCCGTTATTGGCCGAAAGTCCCTCAGGAAACAGGTTAACAGTTCCAAACGTGGAGGTCTCGTTTCTCGCAGGTTTTTCGAGCCCGGCGCAAGGAAAAAGGCAGTAATCATTCGCCAATGTGCTAGCGCAGTTTCTTCTTCTGATCCATGACCGCTATGTTAGTTCGATCTAAGGTAACAGAGCAGGAGAAGATATAGCACCAACCTGGGCCTCGGTTAGGCCGAGAATGGTTGAAACGACCGAGAATTTCTACGACACGAGGATCTAGGAAGGTTTCCTCGGGACATCCGTAGAAATCGATATTTGATAGAATTGCCCTTGCGATGCAGACACGTAACCCCAACTTTCTATGTTCGGGAGTTTGTAGCAGCTCAGTGAGCTTCTCAACGTCTTCCGGCTCTCGAACAATGTGAGACTCCTGGAGACTTTTCTTGATCGACTCGCTCTCTCGACTAGGATGACTACTACTGTTATAAAAGTTTTCAACATGTGAAATGATAAGATTGCCTAAGTGTGTCCATGAATGTTTGATGGAAACTTGGTCGGGGGGCTCGAGTAGGAAGTCCGTGTCGAGCCTATGGGTGGCAACACAGCTCTTGTTCGCCGTCCGCGATGGTTTCGTAGGAGCAATAGTCAGCCGCTCAAGCTTAGACGGTGATTTACCCATTGTTGGGGCGGTAAGTTAGGAGTAATGGCGCTATATTATTCATAAGCAGTCGGTTTTGGAAAAATTATAGAATATAGGGGAACAAGATTGTCGAGAATCACAAAAATAGAGCAGTTTCCTGGGACCCTACTACGAAAAGGTGAAAATACCGAGACGTATTAAGACGAGCTACGAATTTCAGCCAAGGAATTTGATGTGCGTGGCAACGTTACAGTATGGCGTTGTTAGGCGCAGCAATACCTAGATACGGGTGGGATAGGCAATATTACGGACCCGAACATGACACGTACCTTCCCATGGGATAGTAAGTACATGATCACGACCGCCCGTAGCCATTGCTTGCAGACAAATCCAGGGGCGAAGAATCACTGGTCCAAACACTGGTGTGTTGGCGCATAAACGAGCCTAACTATGTGCTCGCCGCATGGTCCTTACCACCTAGGATTCTGGGCTACGCGTAAAACGATACACACCCGATTTGTATACTATGGCAAGAACATAGGATGTAAGCGAGTGATCAAAGTTGAGTTGCATTTGCCTGCCTCTATCGTTGCTGTAGCGGCTTCTCTACTCGGCAAATTGTGAAAGGGGCTTAGAGTAGGGTGGATCTTCCGGGAATCATGCAGTGCGGACAGCCCGGCAATGGAGATTCCTCGCTCTATCAATACTGCAACCCTCTAGTGTTACTGTATGCTGCACCATTCAGCTCTGACTTTACGGGTGGCTGGTTCAAGATAGTTCATGTCACCCCACTACGTAGATCCTCCGGCGTCAGGAATTTTGAGCCTTTCACCAACATTCCTACATCTATGGTTGTTATTCCTCATTAGACACTTCAAACAGTCGCCGCATGAATTCCCATATTTTACGAAGCCTCGCCAGACGCAGCGTCGCCATTAGGAATCAAACACGGTCCTCGAAAGGCTAGAACTCTTCGTAGAAAGCCACGGTTTGTAATATCAGCCATGTCTCCTCCAAGGGCCACATACTTAATTGTGGGGATTGATTTTGGCACAACATGTACCGGTAAGTTAGACATCTGAGATCGCCGCTTTAATAATATCCCAATGACGTAGCATCGAACTCATTATGAACTATTTACAGGTGTTGCGTTTGCCTGGAAGCGTATGGGTAGCCCACATATGATTCAAGAGTGGCCCGGGAAACGTGGAGCCCAGAACAAAGTACCGTCGACCATACTTTACGGAAAGAACCGTACTGTCGAAGGATGGGGCTTCACGTGCGCCACCCACCGGAATAGGTTCGAATGGTTTAAGAAATACCTTGAAGGGGAATCACTTAACAGCATGCTTGCTTGGTACAGGGAGAGAGGAGAAGTACTACCTTATCAAACTGTAGAAGAAGTGCGAAACATCTACGGCGACTACATGCGGTGTTTATATCAACATATCAGCCAACGTTTAGCGAGATGGCACAACTGGGAAGATCAAACGGTTGAGTTTGTCTTCAGTTTGCCACCTGCCTTTACGACCCTGGATGTGAGCAACGCCCTCATGGACCAAATAAAAAAGGCTGGCTTCGGTAGCGGCGGAAAGGAGCACCGCGTATCATGGGGCGTTTCGGAGCCACAGGCGTCTGCTGTTTACACAGTGAAGGAAGTCAACATCGGTCTCAAAAAGAACGACATCATCCTCGTCTGCGACGCCGGCGGAGGAACCACTGATCTTGCGCTGCTGCGGCAAGAAGGCACTCAAGAAGTAACCGATCTAATAGAACTTGGAGTTAGCGAAGGGAAAATTTTTGGCTCTACTAATATCGATAAAGCTTTCGAAGAAATGGTGGCGGGGCGTCTTGGTCTTAGCGACCCCAATGGTGTGACTGCTATTATGATGCATAGCGACGAATTCCAAACCTGGAAACACGAATTCGGGAAAACCAAAGAACCGGAGTTTCTAACAGCAAGTGTTTCGGTGCCAGTTACCTCGGATGTCTCTATTCATGATGTGACCGGGATATCAGATGGAAAGATGAAGTTCTCCTAGTAAGTGAGGATGCTGGGAACCCGGAAATAGAGCTCAATTTGATGATCTCATTCATGATACTTTATTTAGCCAAGACTTTTGCTCACTATTTGACCCGCAAGTCAATGGAATTATTAAATTCATCAAGTCAAAGATCGACGGGAGGACTAATCAAATGCCGGTAAGCCAACTTTTGCAAAAATAGGCTAAAGATCAGGAAGTCACAACTAACGCGAGCAATTTCTAGGACTACCTCGTGCTTTCTGGCGGGTTAGGTAGCTCAGAATATGTCCAGCAGAGGGTGAAGGAGGCATTTCCTACCATCAAGGTTATTGCTGCAGACGAAGATGAACCGTACAAGTTTATCCCTATTCCCCTTATCAACACAACCCTTCGCTAAGACTACCAATCTAACCAACCGTTATTTGTAGTCAACTTGCTGTTGCTAAAGGTCTCGTTCTAGACCATAAGCAGAAGGTAGAATTCGGAAGAGCTGCGCTGGGGGTCAGAAAAGCCCGTGCTTCTTACGGCGTTGTAACTCGGGAGGAATATGACAAGGAGTCGCATGCAGGAAAGAAGGTCATCCGATCTGAACTTGATCATAAGAAATGGGTAGAAAATCAGATTACATGGGTTATAAGAAAGGTGAGCTAAGCTCCTAGCTTCCCCAGTAGCTCAATCGCGGGGGACTGAGGGGGTTACCAAGCAAAAGTTTGACTATACTAAAAGTTCACCGAGAACCCAGGGCGATGATATCAATGCTGAGGAGAGCGACAGAAAGCACGGGTTTTCACACGCATTCACGGACCGCCCTCGCACCTCAAGGAATGAAATCGTTATTTGCCACAACGATAGGGATCAACTACCAACTGATAGAGGAGACGGTGAGATTACATTCTATTCCTTTCTCCTAGCACTCTCAATTCAACATTCCTTGGCTCTTCTGACAAGGATGCTCATACAACGTTCTTATAGATCGTGTCCATAGACTATGCTGGGTTGAATCGGATTTGTCAACAGTCGCGGAAGAATACATCGAAGAGAGGCGTGGTAAGAGGCGTTTTTGGTTCGGAAGTGCTCCTAGGTACTACAAGATCCCATATGATGTTAAGTTCGTAATTGGCTCCATGGACGCTAGGTTCGAGTTATGGATTGGCGAACAACAGTATGCCAAGGAAAACTCTTTCAAGGTGGACTGGGATGATGAAGGAACAAAGTCGCATTCTGAATAACTTGTGCGATGTAAAGTAGAATGAATAGATAGTCATGGGGTCTGTTGGGTTGGTTCAACTATTCCAATAGGTCTCTACATAGCCGAATGTATGCGATTAAAACCGAATAATTATAGGGACTTCCCTAACTGGGAAAGAGTATTATACAACATGCTTCCAGCGAACTCTCATTCTAAAAACTCGCTCACCAAGAAAAAATCAACTTGCATGTTTACAATAGCAACATATATACCTAATTAAATAGCATTGATAGTATAAAAAGGCAAGTATGGAGTACTTCGTATATTACCCTGTAATAAGACAGCTAGGAAGGGGACCAAACCGCTGAGTGGTCAGACCTGTGATCTTGCTCTGTTTGCTAGTCCTCACTTTTAAGCTACCTAACGTACCTAGGTAGGTATTACTTTTGGGCCACTTTCCACTTATCGTCTACTAAGCCAGATTTGTACTAGAATAGAATGTGTAAATACAGTGGGGTGGCCCAAAGGTATGGCTACCTATACGTTATTTCCTAGCCATCGCAACCCCTGAATTGGTAACACACTGACGTACCTGACTAACCAACTAGTCTAACCCCTCCCTCCAATATATTTTACCCCACGTCGCGTCATTCAAATCGCGTCTCAGCAACGAGCTACCTTGGTCGGCCACCGGTGTCTGAGAATATTATATATACCAACCGGACCTTTCTTCTTCCCACGCTCAGATAGAAAGAAAGATATGGCCCTCCCACTCCCGTCTGGCCTCGTGCCCACCGAGGTCGCCTTTCTCTGCGAGATGGAGATGATCACCATTGTCCCGCGCCAGCGCCTCGAGTCCATACCCATGCTCAGCGTACGAAATATCCTATTCCATCCATCCATCAATTTAGTTCAATTCAATTCAACCCCACCAACCGCGGTTCCACCACATCTCGTGATGCATTGATAACCCAATTGAAAGACACACGAATGCAATCTAATAATATAATATAATCTGACTTCGAAGACAGGGTAAAACCCCCGCCCTCCGCCCCCCGCGCCGCGCCGACCTCCCCCTCTGGCTCGCGCTCCTGCTCAAGAAGCAGCGCCGCGCCAACATCGTGCCCCCGCCCTGGCTTCTCCCCGCCTCGCTGCAGGAGATCGTGCACGCCGAGACCAACGTCGACCCGGAGGCGTTCAGCGCGCCGCCTCCCCCGCCGATGCGGTCCGACGGGCGCGGGGTAGCCCGACCGTACGCTACTACCACTACTACTACTACGGGGAGGGGGAGTGGGAATAGCAACGGGAGAGATCGAAATAGAGACGCGGATGAGGACGGGGATAGCAAGGAGTTTATACTGGCCCCGCCGTTCCTCCCGAGCTGCACGCAAGACGCGCCCTCGGGCTACCTGCCGTACCACTGGCTCGAGATCGCGGAGACCCTGCTTGCGCACGCCGCGGACGATATCCCCGGCGCACCTGAGGTGCGCGCGCTGTTAAGGGATCTGCAGGAGGTGCGTGCGGCGAAGATGAGGGCCAGCACGCAGTATCTGGAAGGTGGAGGGGGCGTGTTGAATTTAAGGGGCGTGGGCGCTATGGAGTTGGCTGAGAGTCGCGGGTTTGTGCTGGGGGTTGTGGATGGCGTGAGGAAACTGGGCGCGAGTATTGAGGCTGGCAGGAGGGAGGAAGAAGCGGCGCGGGGCGAGAATGATGATGGGGATCAGAGTGATGACGATATGGAGCTATGATCGAGGAGTACTTTCGGGGGGTATGGAAGACGAAAGGGGGCTAGGCGTGGATGCATATGGGTATGGCGTTTTGATACCATGCTGGCGGTTACGGCGATAGGGGTATATACCGTCGGGTGGACAAGCCGGTAAGAGCATAAAAGCAGGCGTTCAATGGTGAGACATTACATATACCCTTACAACAATTTACAGCAATACTTCACTCAGAAAATCTAGCAGCGCGCCCAGAAATATTGGCTCAACCTTCTTTCTATTATTCCCATTATTTACCTGGAATCTAGTTCCCGCTAATATACCTATTTATCCGAGGAAACGTCTAACCTACTATATGTGTCTAACATATCTAGGGACGATTCGAAAATTATATCATCTATAGCGAGATATATATATACCCAAGAAACAGACCTATTACTCACCTGTACTATACTTACGCCATTTCCAATTTCTCCTTCGGGTCAAAACGGATATATGTCCCGTCGCTAAAGACCCGATACGCTAGTGGACTCGGCGACGCGGCGTCAGCCTGGCGGATGACATCGATATCGCTGCTCTGCCAAAGACATTGGTAGTCGCCAACGGAATCGCCCAGCCTCGCGCACGTGGGGGACGCGCCCCAGTCAATCAAGCTGAAGCCCCGCAGGCCTAGTAAAAATAGGGCGGTAATGGCGAGCATCGGGAGCGCGCGCCAGACGCGCGGGGCCCAGACCCCGAACTCGTCTAGCAGGGTCCGCGGGTGGCGTCTCATGCGGTGGTTATCGCCGTCGCCGTCGCGGGGTCTGGGGGGTCCGAGGAGGTCGTCTCCCAGTGCGCGGCGCACGTCGGCGAAGAGTCTGGACAGGGAGCCCGCCAGGCCGGCCCAGAACGAGGACGCGGTCTGCGCGGCGAAGCGCAGGGGTGAGTCTCGCGGGCGCCAGAAGAACTCGAGGAACACGATGGGGATGGTGACCGGCAGGGCGATGGTGAAGAGGACGGCCTGGCGCAAGACGTAGAAGAGGTTGACCCGCCTGAGATACGAGTTTAGGACGAGTTGCGCCCCGACGAAGAGTAGGATCCACGACAGTATCTCTATCCTGCGTTGCGCCCTGTCCCAGAACGTGGGCTCAGACTTTTTCGCTGCGTTTATGAGGTCAATGAGTACTTGCGCGGGGGTGTTGGTGAGGTTGAGGTAGTGCTGCGTGGTGACGTCCAGGAAGGTGTGGAAATATTTCACCGTCTGATCTAAGATGGCTATCCATTGCTCCGGCGAGGCACTTGTGAGGCCGGAGACTGCCATTGTCTCGGGTGTGAGGTTATGGAGTTGCCCTAGCTCCGCTAGGGCAACGCCGAGTTGCTCCATTGTGATAGGTTGGTTCATGGTACGGTTTCCGTCAAGGTACCTGTTTTCGATAAACTGTTCGTCGTAGGAATTGTTTTCATGATGGCCTCTGGGCACGGAGTAGTTAATATAATGGCAATTGTGGACGAGGGCTGGATGCTTTGTGGGAATAATACGCCAAAGAGGTCTTTCACGGGGTCGCGAGCCTTAAATCTTAATCTAAGTCGGACAATCTACTATTCCCCTCCTTTTAGTAGTCGATTGTGTGGTATATAATACCGCCTTTCATATTCTTCTCTTTGTGTCGGGAAGGTTGTCCGATAATGTTTTGTCTGGAATCCTGGCTTAGAGCGACTATCTTGTGATTGATGATATCTTAATAAAGACATATGGAGATTGAAGGCGAAGGACGGCTAGTGAGGTGCT
Source organism: Xylaria sp. Z21 (assembly GCA_037356095.1). NCBI lineage: Eukaryota > Fungi > Ascomycota > Sordariomycetes > Xylariales > Xylariaceae > Xylaria > Xylaria sp. Z21. The sequence goes on along the minus strand of JBAWJX010000060.1, from coordinate 42,792 downwards.
CGACTCATTAATGATTAATTTGCAAAGCTTTTGTGTAAATCCCCACGGCCTTAAACAATGCTCCTAAAAGCCCTCATACCACCATCTTCTTTTTATACAGATGTCCAAAAGCAAGAGCGCGAGCTCTGACAGACTAAGTTCCCGTCAATAGTCCGCAAAATATTCTAAAGATGTTGTTGAGCCTGACAATTGTAGCTGAATGTTTGTACCTCTATAAGCTAAACCAATAGAAACGAAGTAGGCTTCCATATCGCAGGGTTGATTATGAAGAAGTAGTTACTTGTGTTATCCCGTCTGCGCCTGTTTCGACAACTGTGAAGCCGGCGGTGTTACCGGCTCCAGCAGCAGCCCTGTCGAAAGCAGCGTCACTCCTATGAGGTATGTCAGCAAGTTCTAGCGCAAATAGGAGCAAAGTATCATCGTACCTATCACATAGCGTTTCAATGTCCTCCTCACTCAGGACTTTGTCGCCACCGCTGTGCTTATACACCTCACCATCTTTTAGTAGCAGGGCTTTCAATGTTTCTTTGTCGATATCTTCGCTTGTATCAAGTTTTTGGCTCATATTTTTAAATCCGCCCTTTTTTATGACAAGCTTTTCCAATCGACGTTTCGCATCAGCGCTTAGGAGAAGCTCTTCTTCTACTGTGCCCTTTGTCGCAAACCTGTAAATAATGACGGGCCTTGTCTGCCCGATACGATGGCAGCGGTCTTGGGCCTGCAAATCCTGCTGAGGGTTCCAATCGCTAAATCTCATATTAGCAAGTTTCCCCTTCAACAGGAATCGTGTGACAACTTACGAATCAAAAAGGATAACCGTGTCCGCACTTGCGAGGTTGATGCCTTGACCACCCGCCCTGGTAGACAGTAGAAAAATTCTGTGCTCAGGATCTTCGTTGAAATCTTTGATCTGCCGTCTTCGTTCCTCTTGCGACACGCTTCCGTCAATGCGACATACGTTCCATCCGCGCAGCTCAGAACAGTAGTCGTGCAAGATGTCTAGCTGGATTTTGAACTGTGAAAATATCAAAACTTTATGGTCGCGTTCGAATAGCGCAGGAAGTAATCGGTCTAGCAAGAGCATTTTCCCAGAGGCGGTAACGATGCTCTCATCGATTGGCTCATTAGTATCGTAAGCCCAGGGGTTGTAAAAGTTGTGAGGTGTATTGCAGACTAATCGTAGCTGCATGAGCGGGTTGCCCAGCTTCTTATCAGCGATCTGTAGCTCTGTGATCTGTTAGTAAGCATGCTATGTATTCTGAAAGATGAGTACATACTAGCCAGCTCAAGCGTCTTGGCTCGTTCGGCCTCGTCGGCGTCTTTAAAATCTTCGAGATCGTCATCTTGGCTTTCCAACTCCTTCGCAAGCATATCTTCAAAAGCGTCGTCATCAAGCTTGTCGTCATCGACATCGTCCGACACTTTGTAGGAAACGGGAGCTTTTCGTGAACGTCCCCGGGACCGCGAGGCCGCCGATGGTGTGGACTGTCGACTAGATTTGGCACTTTTTGTGGCCGAGGTTTCGCTGGTTGGCGAGGTCTTTCTCTTTGGAGTTGCCTTCAAAGGGGCTGAGGATGCCTTGAGCACTGCTTGAGACTGAGCCGATGGCTTATTTTTCGGTCTCATCATGATAGAAAAAGCGTTGTTTGCGGGTGAAGGAGCTGTCCCTGTGCCATGAGAGCTTGTGGCTCGCGATGATTGCCGACTAGATCGTTTGGAACTGCTCGGGGTATTATTGGCCTCGGTCAATCTTTCCACAACCTTGTTCTCCAGATAGCTTCTCGTATCGATTTTCTTGTCATTGATAACGTTATACAGATCAGTCTGTTCCTTGGTCATTGGCGCATATAGAACGTATTCGCGCTTCTTGGGTAAATAGGCCGCGACATCGGCCTTGATCCGTCGCAGAAGCAATGGTTGAAGGACCTTATGGATCTTCGAAACAAGGGATTGGCTTTCCTTATCCTCGATGAATTGAGCCGTTCCTTCTTCATCCTGCAGGTCGCTGAAGTCGAACCAGACCTCAAATGCCTCCCAGTCAAGAAAGGTTTCGGGCATAAGGAAATGAAGAAGAGACCATAGCTCTTTTAGGTTATTCTGTAATGGTGTTCCTGTAATGAGCAGACGCGTAGCTGATTTGAATTGCTGCAGCTCTCTGAAAAGCTTAGCGTCTGCGTTCTTCATCCGATGGCCTTCATCCTGGTAGCTTGTTAGCTAAGAGAAATTAGGTTATTATGGACCATACATACCACGACGATGAACGCCCAGTCAATCTTTGACAGAGCTGTATGGTCCCTCAAAACCATTTCATACGATGTACAAACAACTGGGAATCTTTTTGTAGGGCTGCCTTTTTGATATTGCTTCATGATCTTATCTCGAAATATCTGCTGGCGTTCTTCAATGGTTCCGTGATACAAGACAAATGGTATTGTCGGGGTCCATTTCTGAAACTCATCTTGCCAGTTGGACAGCGTGCTCAAAGGAGCGATGACAAGATGCGGTCCAAAGTACTCCTCTTGCTCCCGTAAGAGTGCAACTAATGAAATGACCTGGATGGTTTTACCTATGTCCCATTAGCATACGATGAGAGCCCCGCAGATAGGGGAATATGACATACCGAGACCCATCTCATCTGCCAAAATACCGCTCATTCCTTGTAGACATATCTCATACATCCAAGTCAGACCTTCCAGCTGGTAATCCCGCATGGTTCCACCTGACATTATCTTGGGTTGTTTCTTAAGTTCTAACCCAGCATCGGCTAATGCCTGGTTGTCGAAATCACGGCCAACGCGACCAAGCGCTTTCGTCTTCTGGGTTAGGATGTCACTAAAAACCTTGCTTTTCCGCAGAAGCTCGTCAAGCTCCTTAGCTTTGCGCGCTCTTTCCTGCGGTGACAGGTCGATTTTCCTCCGCTTCCTACGAGCCGCCAACCTTTTCGCTTCGGCTCTGGTGTTCTCCGCGCGAGCCTTCTTCTCTTCCGTGAGCATCTGGTGCTCCGTGAATGCGGAAGTTATGGCCATCTTCGTATGTTTCGTGTATTCGGCCGAAGGAGGGGAGGAAGGTGGGCTAGTAGCTGAACTAGAGCGACGAGAGGGCGAGGTGCGAAGGTCTGTATCAGAGGACGGGCTAGACGCCATCGCGGAATTCCGGGTAGTAGAATCGGTAGGCGCAACTAAGAGTACAATAAGCTAGACAAAATACATATACGTAAGGAGAATTGAGGATCGCTGGCTAGTGTCCGAGAAAGGAGCAAAGATTCAATTGATATTTGGATCGGTTGGAATAGGTTCAATTAGAGGTTGAAATCAGAGAAAAAGAAAAAAGTGATGATTTCAGTACACTCGTGTGTCAGCGCGTCATCCTTGCTCGATTTAGTGACGCGAATTCCTTACGAAGTCACGCGTTAAGTGGTCTTGGCAGCCATCAATTTGACTGCATGCGGCAAGTGGAGACTGGGAAAAGAAACGCACAGCCTCATTCCGTCTTAGTACCTTAGCTACTCGTTACGCCACATTTAGAGCGTAGGTACCTAAAGTGTGCTTATGAATAGAGAAGGGACAATGGACATACATAAGTACCTAGGTGGGTACCTATGACGGGCAGGAATTAGTCAGGCACAGTGGCACTGTAACCGGCTTCCCTTACCTACATTCCTCTAATCCTCCGCTAGGCACCCCGAACTCTCCCTTCATCAACAACGGCGCAATACCTCTGACGATACGAAGCCCGCCGGAAACACACATCAAAACACTTGCGCGAACCCGACGGTTTGCATCAGAGGATACCGTTGTTCAAGATGGCGACAGCGCAGAACTTCTACGAGCTGTATCGCCGAAGCAGGTACAGCGCCACATGCCCATTGTTCCCTTGTGAAATGAAAGGTTTGTATCTAGATGCGCCTTTGCTAACCGGCGTCTTTGGTTTCCTCGTCTTGCAGTATCGGCGGTGCTCTCACAGATACTCTCGATGACCTCATCACCCAGAACAACATCGACCCCCAGCTTGCCATGAAGGTCCTCGCCAACTTCGACCGCGCTATTGCCGAGGTCTTGCAGGATAAGGTCCGGTCGCGATTGACTTTCAAGGTGAGTGTAGACGGTGTAGCCAGGGTCTGGTTATTTAATTCTTGGGACATTGGCTGATGCATGCCGATTGCTACGATCCTATAGGCAAGCCTCGATACGTACCGGTTCTGCGACGAAGTCTGGACCTTCCAGCTGAAGAACGTCACCTTCAAGATGGAGAATGGTGGACAGGTTGTTGCGGCTGATAGAGTCAAGATCGTCTCCTGTACCGCGAAGCCTACTGGTGCGGCTGCATAGTAGCACCCAACAGTAGCACCCATTCCTTCAGTTTCGAACCTCTCCTTGCGTATACGATCGGCCTGGGAGAGAAACGAGTGTGCCGAGCATTTCTACACACAGATATCATCGTTATTGCCACATAGCTACGACCGGAACGTCTAGATAGCTGGCATTGCTCGACATGAAAATGCGGGCTGTGGCTTTGATTATCGACTCGATTCTTGCGCCTCGATAACCCCCTCGTTGTCTACAAACACCAAATTGCAGGGAAATCTCGGTTAGACGTGGCCTAGATGGGGCGCTTCATGAACCTAAGGGCAGGAGAATCATCTAAATAACGCTCGTCGGTTTTAGGAGGCACAGGATATGACATGATGCGATGCATTTACATGCAAAACGGCGTTAGGTGTTTTATTATTTGAGGAATAGGTAACTACCGTCAGGAGGCAGGCTAATGCGATTACGATTTCTACATAATTTCCTATCTTAAGGTAGTACTGTTTGTTCTAATGTGACCTGTGATCCCGTATGCATTGCCCCTTGCAACACTGCCTACGTGAAATCTACATGTTTAGAAGAGTATGAAACGAAAGCAAGTGTAGTCTCTATTTCTTCTATAGTCTGCGTCGACGGGTATCAAATGCACAGCGCCGAAAATATATCAAAATCATCTATCGTGTGACGGATCATCCAGGTCACCAATAAGCGGGACATCCTCGTCATCCTTAAATTCGGGATCCACGATACCCACGCTGCCCCGCTCAGCCGCTTCTTCCTCCTCGCCGCTTCGTTCCATGGCCGTATCGTCAGCGCTGCCCTCGTCCTTGCGCCCGATGACGACGTTCCCCGCGACGAGTAGTGTGGCGCCGACCCACCACAGCGGCGGCAGCGCCTCGGCGAAGATGGCGAAGCCCAGCAGCGCTGTGATCATGAAGTTTGTTGACGTGTTCATGATCGAGACCTGAGTTGTGGAGGTCCCCTTTGCTAGGGCTTGCGTGAAGAGTGTCCACATCTGGGGTTCGTGTTAGAGTCATGGGGAATGGTGGAGGGGCGATGGGGTGGGTGCTATATGACTTACTACGCCGTTGAAGAAGAGGTTCAGGCCGAAGAATATCTGTATTTGTAATTAGAGGCGTTATGAGAGTAGATCTTGGTGCGTCTCATGAAGCGGAAGCGCACGCCTTATAAATTGAATAGGTCCGAGTATAGGTTGAAAACTTACGCATCGAACTATGATTTCAAGGACTTTATCAATGCCTTCGAGGCCGAGAAATCCAGATATTCCTTTTGCGATATTCCCCGTTAAATCATTCGTAGTCCTGGCAAATATATCGTTTAGCCAAGCTCTCGTAGCGACTGGTCTCATAAAACGCGGTGAGAAAGCAGACTAGGACAGTTCTCGACATCCTTCTCTACTCAACTTGTAAAGCCTCAAGTTCGGGACACCGCAGTACCATTAGGGGGAAAAGAGGGTAGCGAGAGCTGAGTTGAAAGGATTGAACGAGGCTACATAACTCATGACGACTCAACCGATCACATCAAAACACTTTTTAAAAGGCTTACAAGTTTAGGCAAATTTAGATAATAAATCAGACTTTACTCACAATTTAGCAAAGACACCGTTGAACGCAGCGCAAGCCCCGCTGGCGACGGCATAGACAATCCACTGATTCCTCGTGGTCCAAGGCATCGTCGCGTCCGTATGGTCTCCCCCCTGGCTCGTTGTCGTCCTCAAATCCCTCTCCTTCAATGCCGCGGTAGTGGAGCCCGGCCGCCGCTGTTTCAGAGCGCCGGTGGCGGCGGGGGACGGGTTAGCTGCTGTTGTTGAGGCGGCGGGAGTTGTGACGGGGACGGAGCGCGGGATCGGAGGCGGTTTTCTGGATTGGGCCATGGTGGGACGGGGACGGGGACGGCTGGGTTTTATTGTAGCTTGGTAGGTACGGATGGGATTTGCTGTGTACGGGGAAATACTAAGCCGCCACAGGAAGCCGGGCTGGGCGCGACTCAGGGATACGAGCAACGACGACAGACAATCGGGAAGGTAGGTAGTGTGGGTGGGTTTGTGAGATGTGTCGTGTTCAGCCAATTGGCAACAAGACCGGCCCGCGTTTCAGCTCTTCCCCCGTGCTGGATGGACAGGCTGAGATGAGTTGGGAGCGAGCTCGCTTACTTGGGGCTGTGCCTCGCGCCGTTGGACTGGTTCGGTGTTTGAATCCGACTGCGTAGTAATAACTATACTTTGTACACTACTACTATAGTTGGCAGCACCATGGAACATCTATGGAAGATGTAGAAAATCGCTAACAGCCGGTAGGCTAGATTGCGCGTTGTGGTCCTTGGCTGCTTGGCGTGCATCCCGGCCCCATTGTGACGGGTCAGAAACGGGTGCTGGAAAACAGGGGCCAGGCGATTCCTTGACTCAATGCCAGTCTCATTAACTTATTCCGTACGTATCCGGCAGTCAACGCCTGCCGTGAAGGAGAGATACCTAGATCGATCATCGATCGAGAGCTCGTGTTCCTGCAGATAACCTGCAGACACGGCTGCAGTCAAAAACCCTGGTCCTGGACACCGGGTACTTATCTGCGTAGGTAGTGTGGTGTATATCTGTCAACCAGCTATAAGAGGCATAGCAAGCGAGATCTATCTAGATAGTGGCGAGGATTGTGGGTTCCTAATCATGTAACCTAATTCGAACTTACTCAGGGCGCTATTGGGGTCTTCTATGAATCCGAACAATCTAAGCCGTAAATTCATTCCGATGGGAATGGAAACTACTCGACGAGACGAGCCTTTCAAGTCATTCATACACGTACTGCCTTACGTTCAAATCCAAGGGAAAAAAGGTTGTAAGTCTATCATTATCCAAGCCGGTACGTCATCTATTCGCGAGCTCAACGCCATCAATATCACCTACGTCCTCGTCGCCATCCATAATCCGTCCGTGGCCGTCTCGTAACAAGGCATTAGTCTCCTCTCCACCATTCCCCAGCCTTATGCGACCACCAGTGGCATCCGACACCTTGCCGGAGAACCATACAGCCATGTTCTCCATCACATGCCACAATTTCTCGTGACCCTTGGCGATCTCGTGTTCTTCACGCGGATTCTCCGCCGCTTCCACCTTGAATTGGTATTTTAGGCAGTCCTTGACCGTAACCAACCCATTAAGTTTACCATGGTGCTCGATTAGAATCACCCGAGGCCCGATCTTACGGAACATATCCATAACTGTCTCGAGCGGTAGCCGTGGATGCACTGTCACCGGCGTAGCATCTACATAGCGGCTAAAGTCAATCGAGGTCGATGACATACTGAAGTCGGCATTGTTGATCGTGACAGTCGGCGTGATGGGCGCCATGCCGGGCATTGTTGGCGGGGAGAAGTTGCACTTGGCTTGTGGACTCAAGGTCATAGACCGGTCCCGACGCAAGCGATCGATGGCATATCGTAGTTCCGTCCTACCAATATACCCGACGAGAATTTTGGTACGAATATTCTCGACAACAGGGAAGCCTTGATAATGCGGCTGCCTCAGTAGATCCTCGACGGATTCGAGTGTCATTCCATGTATAGGGATTGCCACGACATCGCCCGTCATAACAGTTGATACTGGCACGCCAAAATTGTGCTCCTCTTTATTATCGAGGAAAGGGAAGCCGCTAAACCAAATCATGCGGTCGGCGATACCACCCTTGCCGAACATCTCCGATACAATCTTAGTAACGCCCACCACGATCATAGTGGGCAAGATGTAGGTCAAAGCTCCTGTGAGCTCAAACATGATGACCACAACCGAGACGGTGATATGCATAATACCGCTTAGTGCGGCCGCAGCACCTAGGAAGGCATAGGTTCCGGGTGTTATACATGGTTCGTCTGGTAGACAAGCCGAGAAGAACATGCTATCCGGGTTTGCGTGATATATGGCCTGCATGATAACCCCGACCGTTCGGCCAAAAGAGGCCCCAATAGCCATCGAGGGGACGAATATTCCGGCGGGCACTTTACAGCCGTAGGAAATGATAACTAGAAATATTCTAATTACCGTAGCAAATGTCAAAGACAAGACATTAGACCAGACTCTGTCTTGTTCGCATAGTCCATGGTAATCCTCAGCCCCTTCGCATTCGAGGAACAGGATCTCCATACTTTCCGTCATGTCGATCCGAAGAAAGGCGTTGGGGTAGCAGATAATGGCTGTCCCCGCGGCTAGTATTGTTGCTTCGAGGACCGCCCATCTTGTAAGATACTTCTTCCGGAATGCCTGCGCCCGAAGATTCCACTTGATGACAAATGCACCGTATAAGCCTCCAAAGATACCAATGAAGATATATGGAACTGTTTCAAACAGATGCCATGATCTATCGTACTGAACCTGGAACATGACGAGCTGGCCAGTTCGGAATGGGTTCATCGCAGATAGCACTGCGGTCGCAACGAGAGCGCAGAAATAGCTCCTCCATAGAGTCTTGAGCGGGAAATGATTCGACATTTCTTCTAGAGAGAAGAGAACACCTCCAATAGGACTACCGAATGCGACTGCGACGCCGGCGGCAGCGCAAGCGCTAAGAATTTCTCGAGTCTTCGAAGCATTACGCCTATACTTGGCGAACATCCTTGAGATAACATTACCGGTACAAACCGCATAATGTACACTCGGACCCTCTTTTCCCACGGAGAGGCCAGAGCCGATGGCAAGGGGAAGAGCAACGGACTTGATCAGTAATGTCCAGAAACCCAGAAAGCCCTTCATAACGAAGCCGGCAATAATGCATTTGATCTCCGAGATACCCGAGCCGGCGGCGTAAGGAGCAAAAGACCTCACGAGCGTGGCTGCTGTAAATGCAAACATGGTCTACTAGGCTTAGCATATGACACGGGGGAATGAGAGTATGGGGTTTCATTTCAGCTCACCGCAAAAAGAATATATATAATATAGTTGGCAGGTCCAAACCCAGTCCAACTGTGCCAATTCGGACAACCGTTATCCTCACCCCAGCAGCAGAACTTCTCGTTAAGGTAGAAAGCTGTCGTGCAATAACCCGTCTTGACGTCGCCGAGCCATTCGGTTATAATGTTGAGGAATGCGGCATTGAGGCCGATGGCGGCACCTATCAGAGTGACAACAATCCATCCCTGGGCAGCGTCGTAGGACTCCCATAGCTGGTATCTCCAAGAGACCTTGCCATGATCGTATAGTCCGGCCGTCTTCCTCCGTTGCGCGTTCCGCCGGATGCGCTCTTGAGCTGCGTCCTGCACCCAATCTGTTTGCCAAGCTTAGTACGGGATCAAGGAATCGTCGAGTTCGCCGCGATGGGTACCTATAGTGGTAAAGTCCTAAGCAGATAGGATACGTTAGACCTCGAGCAAAACGGACAGCCCTTTGCGGCTCGCGCGCAAAGACGTACCTCATATCTCTTGATCTCAGCAATCTCCTCCTCGATTTGAACGTGCGCCGGGGCAATGCGGTCTTCGCCTCGCTCGGCCGTGGACACGGCGTAGGAGAACCTCGAGCTCACCGAAGGTCGTCGGAGGGGTTCTGCGTGGAAGGAGACCGAGGAAGAGTGCGCGTTCATTGCCTCGACGTTCTGGACATTCTCGCTTGGCCTTTTCTAAATAATTGTAAATGAAATGAGTAATCTGTATAGTGCGCGAGTAATAAGCAGTGACGAAACTGTTAGTGAGTGAGCTGTTGCTTGTGGCTGTTTATGTTGATGGAGAGCTCGCGGCGCAGTTAAGGCTCTTGAAAGTTGACATTGATGTACGTAATGACCTTTAGCTGCTGTGGACCGGTAGGGACGACGGCGCTGATCGATACCTTATGCTGGGTACTTGGCTGGGTAAGTACTAGTCTGACGTTGGGTACCTAGGTAGGCCTAGGCTGGATAGCCTATAGCGCTGGTACACCAAGACCTACATATACAGGTACTGCTTCTAGCTTTTAATAGGGTCGCGTCTCAAGAGCAGACTTCCATCTACACGCGTAGATTAAGTATACAGCATTATCTTGACTGAGGAGCCTCGTCTACATACCATACAGCTTTAATATTCCGTATAGCTCACCGACCATGTAAGTCGAGTGTTCAATTGATTCACATCCTCTGCTTCACTTCACTCTAGTACTCTAGCATATGCAGTCTTCTACATATCCCGATTCATCACTATCTCCTCGAGGGACCTTCCTCTTAAGGTGAGAAGATCAAGAGCATGGTTGACTGCAAGCCTGGTAATAATACCTGGTGGCTCCATCAACGGCACGAACAAACCACCAAACATCTTGTCAATTCCCTCCTTCAATTATTGTACATGAACTACCCATGCTAAATTAGGTCCTTACCTAATCAGCCCAGGAATCTTACACCAAAGCACAAAGCCTTGAGATATCTCAGGGTTGCTAGCCTTTCTTCGCTCTACAATACTAGCATCCGCACTCAGACCATCGGGAGAAGGTTTATCGAGCATTATGCCCTACAATACAACCGCCATCCCTCCAAGAAAGGAGGTCACTGGGCAAGCCCAGCTGCCATGTAAGACTATCGACATGAACCAATTACTTCAAAACCTGACTTGCAGCCCTAATCAACAACACCAATAGTATCTAGAGTGAAGAAGATCATCGCACAAGATCAAGACATCAACATCTGCTCCAACAATGCCGCATTCGTCATCACACTAGCAACCGTAAGTCCACGACACACTGCCGTTTCTTCTGACTTAAACTAGCAGAAACGCTAATATCGCAGCAGGAGATGTTCCTCCAATACCTCGCCGGCGAGGGCCTGAACATGGCAAAGCTAGAGCGCAAGCCTAGGCGGAACATTCAATACAAGGACCTAGGTACTGCACCATTTACTAACTCGTCCTCATCTACCACCCCTATACCTAACCCGAGCCAAGATCCTATTAACACTACCGCAGCAAACGCTGTCTCTCACCAAGACAACTTGCAGTTCCTGGAGGACATCATCCCGAAGACGGTGCCGTACAAGCAGATCAAGGCCCACGCGGCTGCGACGCGGGCGAATCTCAACGGGGGTGCCAAAGGAGGCGACAGCGGCGCCACGCAGGAGGACTCGCGGCCGACGCCACCGCGGCAGGCAAACGGCAAGAAGCAGAAGAGCCGCGCGAGTGCGAACGGCGCAGCTGCTAGTGGGAATCGTAGCATTGCGAGTTTTGTGGGCGCCAGCGGTGCCCGTATCGTCAGTGAGGATGATACGTCTATGGATCCGAACGAGCAGTTGCATGATGAGATGAGGCGTGCGAATAGGGAGGAGGAGGATGTCGATATGGCTGATTAGCACAAGGCCGATGACAGGTGCCTAAGAAACGAAAGAAACGAGGACGTCGGTTGAAGGTGTAGGCCTGAAGACGGGATGATATGCCAGTGGTTGGCATCCTGTACACATACGACTTACGAAGAATGTTCCGAAAATATCAAACTACCTTGAGAACAGACGTGTATCAAATCACAGTCAAATAGTTTTCAACGTCTTTCAAAGACTTCCAATACTATCGCATTGATTTCATGGGTATATTACCGGACTTGTATCTGCACAGCAGAGTCATGAGCCTCCCCAGTCCTCCGTAGACTATTGCTATCGTAGCCCTAAAAGACGCTATTCACACCCCCCTATTCCTCCATATCGTCATTCAAGTGAATGCCGGGGGGTAACCTACCCTCCCTCAGCATAGTCTCGAGTCTCGTAATCTCATCCAGGCTCGTCGCCCGTTTGATCATATCCTGCAGTCGCTGTCTCTCCTTGTCGGTGAGCTTAATCCTAGACATGCGCATCGATAGGCCGACAGCACTGCCTCCGCCCCCGAGAGACGACGAAGCGTCAAATGTCTTAGACTTGACGTTCATAATCGTCGTGGCTAGATCCGTAGGCGCCTCAGCTGTGCCAAATAGCTCCTTTGCATGCTTGCGCTCCGCGTCCTTTACTTTGGCGTAGTCAAGGAACCTTACCGAGGGACACCGCCAGAGGACCCAATACCGGTAGTGCTGTCGTTCAATAAAAACGCGTTAGTTTTGATGTTTCCTTCTTCGTTCGCTTTCGTTCGGGTTATTGGTACCCAGCTTACCTCCTTTTTCGTAACGGGGTTGTCCCGCAGTACCAGGTGTGTCAACCGTGGAAATGAACCGAGCGGGTCTAAATCTGCGAGTTCGCTGAGGTTGTTCGACTCTAGTTGCAGGTTTGTGAGGTTCGGAATCGAATTGACGAGAGTCAGTTGTATCGAGGAGACGCGGTTCCGTGCCAATAGCAGCGTGTGTATCCGTGGCGAAAGCGGGAAGTTACCCAGCACTTGGATGTCGTTGTCGACTAGATCTATGGCATCTTGGGGCTTCAAATGCATGTCAGCAGCCATGTCTGGCTCATACAATTGACATGGGCAAAGGAGAGTAGGAGGAACGTACACCTGCGACACCCAGATTCTCAATGGCGGGAATGCGATGTCCTGTTCACGCCGACAAAGGCTCGCTATCAACTCTGCTCTTCTTTCCTTGACTTGGTGGCTAGATCAAATAGATGTGTAGTATCTGTTCTTTTCTGACGTACCTCGAAGGTCGAGCTCGCGCTCCTTCAACGCGTTGAGCCATGATGGCGAGTTCTGCAGGAGCTCCGCCGTGAGCCTCATTTTTGGAGCGAGGCAGGCCTAGACAGAATTTACCGTTTTTGATCCAACCCAATCAACAAAATCAGACGCCGTCTCCGAATAATTGGTGTAGAAATACAAAGCTGTGTCGCGGTCGAAGTATGGTTTGTAGCTGCAGTGAATTATGTACTAACTATGAGAGGAAGCGAGGCTGAACGGAGAGGAGCAAAAATTTAGGGATCTTGCTTCCAGCCTTCTTTCCCCACACCAAGTACATAATCTGGGGTTATCGCATCTCAGGCACTATGCATATAAAAAGCAATCTATTTCCGCATCAATATTGCATGGTTCAAGATTGGTTCAGGGTTTGGGGATCGCATTCAACAGATGCATCAACTTCTATCTGGTCATGTTTATTTTAACGACTTCTCTCTCAGTCCCGTGAATCCATGCGTTTTAAGCGCACCATCATGAATTCTAAGCGCTTTCCATAGCTTCATTTGCCCGCCCTATCATCGCTCTATCGCTCTAGATACTAGAAAGACTGTTGCATCAGCTTTCAAAGTTCACGGACAATGCAGCCCTTGAGATGAACAGACAAGGCACTCGTAGGCCTCGGAGCTGGAGCCTTGGCTGTTTTGGCAGACCAAAGAACTCACCCAATGAATAAATACAGCCTTGCAGTACCAGACAAAGCTCTTACCTTGTTGTTAGAATAGAATTTTTCTGACTATGTATATAAGCCTTACAGACGCTTAACATCACTGGAAGAAGTAACAAATCCACATCAGGTGCGAACGAAGGACAACAATACGACCACATTATATTGATTCTTCCTACAACCCAAAAGCACACTTTCTTTCACAGAGGTAAGTGAGTTCCCTCAAGTACTTCTAAGAGAAGTCATCCCCCTCCTTTGCCGGTAAGTGAAGATTCTTGCATACTCGATGTCTCAACCAAATAGAGTAAATTGGCCGCAAGGTGACAACCAAGCGATCCAACAATGGCGGCAGATTGCCCGTCTCCCTCCACGAGCGCCACGAGCTAACCGTCAACAGCAGAGGCGCGAGAGTTATCCAGGCAGTGAGGGGATCCGCACTAGCTCTCAACTCGATATCATGGCTCCTCTCAAGTACTTAGTACGAGGTTTCCTAAGACATTTCCGTGCGACTTCAGCACCCGACAACAGGAGAAGGCAAGCTAATGTAGAGACCTTTGTACCGTCGCCAAAGGTGACCTTCCTTATCGATGAGCCAGAAAACCTCGTATGTCAGATTTGCCAACAGACACGTCTAAAGCTCGCAATTACTGCAGAGAATCCAGGACCTGACATGACTGTTATACTCCCGTGTGGCCATATAGGCTGTCATGAATGTATCAATCTCTGGTTTGAGGATCATGATGCTTGCCCCTTTTGTCGAACAACGCTGGTTCACGGGGGTTGTAGACATCTGGCCAAGCCCCGCTTTATCGCGCATGATACTATTCACAGCCTCCCAGAAACCCTCCCAGCTGGAGGCTTAATAGGAAATAATTGTTTTAAGTGCGCGGAAAAGGAGAGCCGTGAGAGATCGATCCGGCGCATGGCGGATCTCGCCGAAAGATTCAAGGCAGCACGCCGCGAGGTAGAACGTTTTGGCACAGCCGAAGCTGAAGAAAACATGCGCAGGGCGCAAAGGGCATTCGAACGGATACCGGAAGAGGATTTCACCACACTAACGAGGATGAGACATCATCAATGGTGAGTTCGCGCGTATTTTTCCCACGAGCATTTTGACTCGTGAAAGTAACAGGTAAGGTATTAAGTTGATAGATGGGCGCTATTGAGGCGCCGGCATGAATATTAGGTGTATTCTATCGTAAGAGTTCTCCTTTCCTAAATAGATTTTCTTTTCACCTTGCTGTAGTTGCCTGATTTGTGTCATAGCAAGTAAATTAACTCCTTGAATTCCTTAGGCTTGCTCTCCTTTGTTCTATACTCAAAAGGTTACTTTGCAATGCTCTGTATAACACCAGGTCATGTAGTACCTACCATTAAGAACCCAAATATATCTTTTAATCTAGATTTCTTAATAAGCGTAGATACCTATAACATCTATAGCATTTTCTGGCATCCTTAAATGCAACATCGGCCGTATAAATACCAGGTAACTAATGTGTACCCACATATTGTTTGAAATTGCCATTTCCGGTAATTCATCTTCGTCCAACGTTTCTGCACGCTACTAAGTAGGTGCCTACCGTACCGCTAGTGGCGCAACGCTTTTCATCGTCCGTAACCGAAGTTTTACTACGGACGCAAGGTACCGGTATTCCTGCATTTTATATAATCGCCGTTTCCTTCGGGACTACATCCGAACCATTACGGACGAGTGATTCCTCCTGCAAGGCTCTATCCGTGATCGGATGATAGAAGTACCTACAAGTTTGGTATTGTAGAGCAGCTGTGTACCGTCGCTCCTGTCAGACCTACAAACCCCACTAGCATCGTGCTTACCCCCATAGGTACCTAGTAGGTAGGTACACCACTGTAGCGCAGTCTACCTAGGTAGGTAGGCATGAAACAGAGATCGAGTTTATTTCATGCTACAATGCAGCCAGTAAAACATGTGGTACCATACATATAAATAGTCCATCGGTTAATACTTGGGTTATTTATTCGAGCTACTCAGGTATCTACAAAGAGCAGAACAATATTTAGGTAGGTACATACGGTAGACTAAGGAGGACACCAAGGCTTGTAGACGAGAGGAGGCGCCATACGACGTACTCTAGACCAAGGTACCTATGGCGCAAGTGCCAGAGTTGCTGGCGGCAGGCAACGTGTAAAGCAACCAATCAGATGCGCCGGTAAGACTAGCTGCCGTGCGGTGAACCCAAGGACATCTGTAGCAAATTTCCTAGATTGATCTAGACTCGCATGCGCCAAACTGCACCAAGTCCCCTGACCAGAGCCCTGGCCAGTGTGCTAGCAGTACGCTAAGCTGAGAACGCTACTGCTGTACCGCCGCACCGCTGCGCCCTAACGAAGACCCCGGCCGCCTACAAGACCGGCAAGGATCGCGGAACTGCAGACAGAAATGGGCTGATTGGCCAAGAAGAAGCCATTCTGGGACTCGACGCTACGTTGAATCCTTGTGAGCGTGTCCTCTTGGACCTTTTGGACGTGGGTGTTACTTACCTAGTACGAGGGAAGAGCACCCTCATGCAGAGCTGGGCATGCTTAACGTAGCATTGATCGCCCTTTTTTTTTGTTTTAATTTTCCTTGTCCAACAAAGCATCTCATCTTTGTGCAGTGGATAGAGACGATAAATCCATTACGCCTCATACCTACATACCTACTCTTTTGTTTAAGACTGACAATATCTCAGCACCAAACCTCAACCAGCTCGTAGTCCGTACGTAACTAGCACACTACCTAGGTACTCGGCTCGGAGATAATACTATGGAAGTATCCGTCTCACTTCTCGTCTAAGTACCCAGGTTCTATTTTCGCCAAGGCTTCAAGAATTGCCCAGGGAAATCCAAGGAGCCCAAGAATTCTAAGACCATCTTTAGTCGTCTGCACCTTGCCGAGTGCAGTTAAAATCAACAACAATCACACCCAGGCTATCCGAGCTTTCCACCTCAAGGCGCACTAAACCGCTGTCATCAGGCCTCGCCTCGACAGCTGCTCGCTTCTCGATCTCTTCGCTTCGTCTATTCATCGTCATCGAGACTATCGTGGCCATCGTGTAGTCACTGTAGTGCTTATACATACCTACATACACCTACATACTGTAGTGTATGTACACTGCAACAGCGCGGTGTACGGTGTTCCGTCGACAGGGGTTGATCGTGCCCATCACTTACTTAAAGTATCTGAGGGGTCTGTTACATACAGCATACTGTGTACAGTAGTTCCCCAGACTCCAGACTCGGTTGGTTGACTTGACACTGGCACCTAGTGTAGGTACAGTGTTGTACCTACCTGCCTACCTATCGTCATTGTTCGACTGTGCTGATCTAATCCTTTGGCTTCTCCTTGTCTGTCAGCCCCCGCCTACGTGCTTCCTGTATGAGCGCAAATCCTCATTGAAGACCTGGCCTCCTTGTGCCAGACGGGCAGCAACGGACGCATGCTGTACCACCTATACCAGGTAGGCTATTGCACATGCACATCCCTAGAATAGGCTTGTCTCCTAGTGGTGTCCAGTGGAACACACATACCTATCTAGTGGTGTGATCTACGGAGCTCGGTAAACTCGACATATTTAGGGGGCTTCGGGTCAAGCCGACCAACCGGCCACTATCCACCATCCATCTTCCTCTCATTCATTTATTGTTATTGTCTTGTATTTACCCGTCGCCGAATTTAGCTGACGGCCAGAATCTGGGCAGCATGTCCAACAAGCCACATACCTACAGCACCTAGTGTCCAGGACTGTAGACTTGGAACGGTCTGACGGACACCCACCATACAGTAGTGCCGTCTTGCTACACGACGGTACTCGGGAATACATAGTGACTACTTTTGTCGTGTATCGATCTGGGTGTGGCTAGTTAGCAGGTCCCGCGCACCCCCAGCTCTTTGCCAGACCCCATCTCTCACTGCCTGCCCTGCCCATTTCGTACCGTCCATCTCATTCATCCCTCCCTCTAGTAATCGAATCTCCACCTACTCAGGTTTCTTTTCCCTGCATCCGTTCCCAGAGACACGGCTCCTTTCTGTGGCTCTTTTCTCATGAAATACCATACGTCCGTTTACTTGCCCATCTGTTGTTATATAGAGAGGTGTGCGACCCCAGCTACGGCTTCATTATACAGCCATTGCTAGGTTTGGAGTATTTGGAATTATCGCCGTCCCATGAATTGCATTCTCCGCCTATGACTAAGTCGGCAGTCCACCTGCAAGCCGCTTCTTGAACCGTGACGCAGCATCTCGGTTCCCCAGGCGCCGCTTCAACACATCTTGCTTCGTGCCAGCTGAGCCCTGAACCCACTCCGGCGGCACCTCTATAAGCTGGAGAATGCCGACTTACCTATGCCACGGCTTCCGTTGGCATCGGAAGACCGTCCGTTACTATATCGCCAAACATGACATCGAAGACGGCGCCACTGAATGGATTGTTGCACCGAGAAGTGAGGCCGCTATCATAGAACATTTCTATAGCATGTACAACTTCCTCCCGCCCATCAACCCTCCATCGCGAAATGCGCCGTCACCCGCCTTTCGGAAACATCATCACGCGCCTTCCAATGACTCTTCATACGTCTCCCGCACTAGTTCTTCAGAATACCACGGCTCGGAAGACCCGTCATATGCCAACGGGAATGGGAAAGCAAGGAGCGGGAGCGCATCCAGACGGAGTAGTAAATCGCTAAGTCGGCCGAGAACCAGCGGGCGCGACGAGACGACGAATTCAATCCCATTCCCTCCTCTTCCGCTGCTTTCACCCTCCTCGATCGCGACCAAAAATTCAAATTACTTTGACAACGCGCCACCAATCAAGCTAGTGGAGGAATTTGACCCAAAGGATGAGTCGATGGCAAGTGCTCCCTGGGCTTATGTAGCCGACCACGTTATTCGAGTAGACACCTCAGTTTCCATCGCGGATGAAATGTTTCGGTACGAATCACGTATGAAACGCGATCCCAACAGGGCTATGCATGGCCCAAGCGACGAGTATGGAAGGAAGGTATTCGGAGCCAGTAGTAAAAAGGCAGGGTGGCTAGAAAAACTACGAGATCAGTTACAACGAGGAGAGAGCATCAAATGGTACGTGGTTGTTTGCGGCGACGAAGAACGGGATAATTCAACCGGGCACGAGGACGAGGGGGAGTTATTGGAGGAGGAAGAAGAGGAGTATGAGGAGGAGGAATGTGAAGGGAGCAGCGCAAGAAGTCAAGACCGAACATGGCTCCGGCAATCACAGTCTACACAATCAACCGAAGCGACAACAGCGACAAATCTATCCGTAATCGAAGGAGGCTTTGAGTATCGACTACCAGAACTCGCAGGTCTGGCGCTAAGGACGCCGACAGTAACGCCCGAGCGTAAGAAGAGCAAACTTACCGCTCCACCATTACCACAGAAAGAATTCGCCGTCATGCCGTCACCGCCTCCTCCTAAATCACCTCTTACCCCGGAGCTTGCTAATAAGCTTGGTCGAGAGAGCCCCAGAGGCCTAAGGTCTGCTCGGTCTACTATTGGGTTACGGAAACTATTTTCTCGGCGAAAGTCCGAAACATCGGCTTAAACGAACCTAAATTTCTTTCGTTCAACTAGGGCAACATAAACCTGCATGGCACCATCGCTTTTCTAAGCGTTTTTTCCATTCGACCTCATGTTTTAATAATTCAGCTGCGACGGTTTTCGGGATGTATCCCAAGCGAGTCGAGCGATAATCACGATGATGGCCGACGCACAACATTTACGTAGGCCGTCTTTCTCTTAGGTCGGCCGTGATATGGCATCACGACATACACGACGACTTTACTTGGGTCTTTCTACTAAGCCCGTCGCGCCAACTTGGATGATACAAAACAATACCCCAATATTCTTCATTTGATATGATGCATGCGGCGCAAGTGCCTTTTTTCAAATCGGGAGCAACGGTGTCTATGTCAAATGGTGGGGCTGGATTCAATTCAAAATGGAGTGAATTTTACATTAACGATACCTTGGGAAGTGGTTGGATATGGTCTATTTGCTGGGTTCTCCTTCGACCTGGGAGAACGGCCATTTTACCCGGCAAGGCATGGAGAGGCAGGCGTTTTAAGAGAAAAACCAGAACACTCTGTATACCACAAAAAGAGGGGACGTGTTTGCTCTCTCATTATTGGTTGTCATGTCCAAGACATCATGGATGGTAGCTAGTGTAATATTGATACTACTCAGGTTATGAACTTCAACATATGTGACTGTAGTCACGGCATCTAGTAAACTCACCCTATTCTCTATACCCAAACTGCCGCTGTTGTAAGCACACGCAGCAGCATTAGGCAGTATTCAGCGTATCATACCCCAAATCCCTACTCAAATGATATTCTAACTGCGCACGATTTACGTTGAGTATTGGTGACATTTTACTTTCAGTTAGGCAGGTGTAAGCTAGTTAGTTAGGAGAAACAAGTTGGTAGTTCACGTAATCCCTAACTACCAACATGCATAACTTCCACGCCATGAAATCATCGCCACGATGATCACGAGTCCGAATACGTGTTATCAGAGCTATGACAACATGTTCCTTCACTCAGTCCTCATGCTCATGACTTATCATAGGATTACTACTAGAGGTATTCCACAGGTATACACGTTGTATTCGTCCTCCGAGTACTCGTATGCTCGCCCCAGCGCTGTTTGAGCTCCGCGGTTCCGCGAGCTTACGGTTAGATATCGCTCATAATTTTTAGGTTCATGTGCCTTCTAACTAGATAGTTGGTCATCTATTCACCCCGCTTCCTTTTTCAGAGCTGTTGGCCGTTGACGTAAGAACTAGAAGCTTCAAGATCTTTTGTAGCGTGGCATTGCTAGGCCTTTATTATTCCTTCTGTTAGGTATGTTCTTTTCGCCGGAACCCTAGGCAGAGCCCCTAGATGCTTCCACTTATTCGCAATGAAGATCTGGGCCATAACTAGCTGATATCCGGGAATTAACGGGTGTGTCAGTACGAAATCCTTTAATTGCCGCTGTGGGCTGTTAGAAATACGCAGATAATAATCTGACGTGTAAGTTCAATCTTTTGGCGCAGTAGTATTTCCGACATGAGCCGCATACAAGCATTGGTTCTCATAGAGCTGTCTACTGTGGATCCCCGAGCGGCGTCTGGGGTGTCTCAGACATGGAATGTGACGATATAGTCGTCATCGACGGAGTTTGCCACTACGAAGAACCTTTAGGCCGCTTATGTATCTATGCTACGTATATCTCTAGACGCACATCCGGAACGAGTATAATATGGTGTAGGGAAGGGCTAGGATAGATGAAGAGTATTCTGTACATGTAAATTCGGAGAAAGGGGTTAGACTACGACGTGGAGGTACTTCTATTTCTATCTCTAGATATGCTCAGGGGCACTGCTTTATTCCCGTTCCACCGTCATTGATATCCTTGCGCCATGAAGCTCATCAGTCAGGAGTGGTCAATTAAGTGAGATGGTACCCTTCTCTGTACTGCGGTGCGTAATATAGATAGCGAGCCCTCTCTTGCTATGTGATAGCAAGTAGCCAGGCCCCATTACGCTATCAAGGCCCTGCCGCTGCGTCTCTGATGCGTCTCCAGACAGCCTCGAACCGCTTATCGTCTTTTGAGAAGCGGCACATTGAAGTATGTGTGCCACTGATCATCATTTCATCCTCGTGTGGCAGCCCCATGATGGCAGAGTACTTATCTACAATCTAGTTTTTCAAGTCAGCAAGCACACGAGTATGCGTTCTAGGGGATCACGTAATCCCTACCACTTTGCCCCAGATCCTGTAGGCATACTCCTCATAGAAGCTAACTATAGCATACTTGGTAGAGTGAGAGCGGAAGTCTTCGGTTACTTTGTATAAATCTTCCGAGTGTGTCTTGAGAGTCTCGAGAAGACCCCGTTTAGAGCCGGGGATTACGACTCCTCCAATTCTTTTAACACGTGCAGCCCAATTGGCGGCGTCGGAACCTCGATGTGGTGTACCGAAAAAGACCTGTACGGATAGTAGCCCCTTTCGTGAGCGAGAGCCAAAACCGAAGTAAGGAGTTTGCGGGCACGCACTATGCCTTTGATACAATTGGTGACATGTTCAAGTTTATCTCTATCTGGCGCCAGCGCTATAGCCTTTGAGTCGAAACTAGGGTTAGAAGAGCAACGCTTAACACTCTAGTCTTCTATGAATTTGCCGCTCGTACCTGTTTAATAACGATCCCTCCTAGACTATGCCCAACAAATACGATGGGAACATTGGCGTACATCTAATCACTATCAGCACTATGTATCTCCCTCCCAATAGTTCCAGCGGTACGGTGAGTATTCCTCCCCCCTCCTACATATATATATATATATATATATGTGTGTGTGTGTGTGTGTATACTTACAGCATCTTCACGATTGTCCCTCAACTGTCCTAGCAAATTGCCTGCAGCATCCCGAATCTTCCCTTCCGACATGCTAGTAACCGAGGCGTCATACTGGTAAGTCATGACGCGGCACCCGGGCAGTTTCTCGGGCAGGAGATCCCGTAGCCACATTGTTCCTGACCCTTGCCGGGGCTTCTCCGTCCACGTATCCATATAATGGCCGTTTAAGCCATGAACGGCGACGATGCTTCGTCCTAGGCGTCAATTAATAGTTTAATAAGAAGGGCCAGTAAATTTTGCTTACTCCATGGTAGGCTTGGGGCTCGGCTTGCCCGAAGGGTCTGGTTGGTATAGCACATGTAGCATCGTTTCTCTTTGCTCGACCTGGGATCCGTGGCAAAAGCAAGCGAGGGGAGATAGGAGTAAAGAGGGATTGCCGGACACTACTGGAATATAGGATACAATCCTCCATGGAGTGCATTTTGACACTGCTCGCGCAGCTATCAGGCCGAAATACGTGTATGTGCATGTGCCTTGAGCTTCGGGCACCCTAGCATGTCCGCCAGCGGGGTTACGGGACCAATGAGTAAAATTTCAGCTCACAAGATACACGGCGTGACCGCGAATAGCATCAAGTGCTTAAATCGGGGCGCCCAATATGCTGATGACCCAATCTTTTCCCCAACACCGACACTACCATGATAGTTGGGCAGCCATAATACGCCCCACCAGTATTAGGACGAAGTACGAGCAATCCCTTCTCCTTTACTCCCCTCTAAAAGACTAGGGCTTCGACACTCGCGCGCATCGCATGATAGACACAAGGTAAGGGCATCTTATTCCGTAATCTAGAACCCCGCCTCATCATCTCTCCTGTGCTCGCCGTTACGTCGGCCCTGTCCTACGGCGGAAGGCCTCATCTGCGGTAAAGAATGGCTCTCGCAAGGAAATTAGGACTTAAAGTGATCTATGATCCGGCAGAGGAAATCAAAGGTGGTAGTGCAAATATTGAGTAAGCCCATTCTCTCCAACTAGGGTGCCATGGCATTAATTACCGTATATTATGTATTAGACTTGCTAACTTACAGTCCTTGAAGCCTCGTTCTTGTTCATGGGTTCGGCGGTGACCCTATCAACACATGGACTGGCGAAGAAGATGGAATAAGCGTCTTTTGGCCACGAGATCTACTCGTCGAAAACAAACCGCAAATAAGAATCCTCTCATTCGGGTACGCGGTAGGAGAGACAGTCGTAGGAACTATTCGCGACTACGCCCGGACTCTGTTGGTCTACCTAAGTAACCGGCGAGGTGGCGATGCCAGGACTAGGCCGATTGTCTTTCTTGGTCACTGTCTTGGAGGTCTTATTGTGAAGCAGGTAAGCAGAGCGGTTTTAAGACATATGCACAAATGGCGCCGAAGCTAACATACGTTGATATAATAGGCTGTGCGCTTTGCGGTGAAGGAGCCAATATATAACTCCATTGCTATAGCTACCAAATCGATGGTAGGTCCAATTTCCTAAAGTCTACACGATCGTCTGCACATAGAGTTAGCACTAATTTGCTTCGCGTTCGCCGTTTTAGATGTTCTTTGGAACCCCGCACGGCGGCGGAGATAAGAAGGCATGGCTTGAAATTGCCAAGAAATATAAAGCGCTGGGATCCAAGTGCAAGATGATTGACATCCTCTCCAAGAACACCGATGACCTCATGGAGATCGAGCAGGATTTCCGTCAGCTGAAAACCAAGTATAACATCGTGAACTTCTATGAGTTATACACGACGAATGGCGCAAAAGAGGTCATCGTGGGCAGGGAAAGCGCTAATTTAGCACACTCAACCGACTTTCAATCGGTACTCGTACCCGCAGATCACATAGGCATGTGCAAATTTGTTGATAGCGAGGATGAGACGCTTAGAGTAGTGTGCGAGGTCATCGAGAAGGCCGTCGGCAAAATTACCACCACTCAGGAGGCTACCACTAAGGAGACTACCATCAAGGAAGCTAGCATCAAAGACACTTTCGGCAGAGAGGCAATCGTCAGGGAGATTATCATCACAGAAGCAGACACCAGGCAAGCCACTGTCAAAGAGATCGTCATCAAGGAAACAGTGGTTAGGGAGGTAAGAACCAGGGGAACCGCCCCGAAGGCTAAGGAGCAAGGGGTACCGGTGGTAGAAGTAGTAGAAGAAGAAGCGACACCAGTGGGACGACTACCAGCACCAGAGCCGACACCGAGGCGGAGGATACTAGCGGCCGAGCCATCTCATTCGGGGCTATTGAGTTTTCTCACCCGCAAGCCTCGTAGACAGAGAGACTCAAGAACGCTACATCAGATTGCGTGATCATGCCTGAGCCCTCCAGTTTACATTGTGATAGTGAGAGCGGTCGGTCGTTTAGATAGTTCAACAGCCTCAAGTCTCATAGACTCCGTTAGTTTTCGTCTACCTATAGATACAGTTACCTACTCTGCATTTCACATACTGTAGCTAAGTATATTTGAAGTCCTTGAAACAATGGGTACCTCAGCGGTGTTCTTTGCGGCAAGCAGCTTTAAACTTTGTAATAATTGGTTTTCGAAGCGGTACTAATATTTATTTGAAGATGAATCTACGCTCAACTCCATGCGTGCTGGCAATACCTCGTCAAATACCGGCAAACAGCCCTTTACCTCAATCCAAATGGTCGCTATATATAGCTAGACTATTTACGCTTACTTTTGCGCTTCTTTTTAGAGTCTTCTTCGAGTCCAAGTCTATCCACCACTTTCTGTGCTCCTCGGACAAGCCAGTGGTTGCGACGAGTGTCGCTCACCAAAATTCCGGCAGTTGTGCTGGGTAGTCTAACTGACTCAAAAACAGGCCTGACAATAACGTTTCTTTGTTCGACCGTAACATTTATAACGGTAGAGTCACCTCCTTCACCTCCAGAGATACTTTCTCTAATTGCAGAGATGCCGGAAGCTGATTCGATAGTGGTAGAGTCACCTTCTCCAACACTAGGAACGACTTCTTCGGTGGTGGGGATATTTTTGATGGTAAGGACATCCTCGACGTCGGGATCATCTTCGGCGGTAGGGGCATATTGTTTACTTGTAAGATCGTCTGTTCTCATGTCTCTTTCGTCCTCGAGGCCTTTCGTCGCTGGCAAAGCCAGTCTGTGAATGATTTTATCCTCAACTGAACAGAGATTGGGATAATCCTGCTCGTGCCAGTCGTGGAAGTAGCACCCAACCTCGGCCCAGCTCTTGGCCCAGCTCTCGACATATTCTATCTTCTCCCGTCGCTCCCGGTCGGCGGTCACTTCTCTAAGGCCTCCCCCTGGCATGACGAGATCTCGGGCTAGTTTTAAGTGCTCCGACCAATGAAGTGCTGCATATCGGAGGAACTTGTGCTCCCTCATCCTTTCCTTGACTGCCTCCTGCCAGGGAAACCAAGTTTTGTGCTTAGACTGAAGGGGCTGATCGAAGAATGGCAGGGCTAGATAGGCAACACAGACTCTTCCTAGCGCTGCGTGGCTTTCTGATGGATCCATATAAAAGTCTTGGTGGTAAGTGAGATCGTCATCGTCGCCATACTCCTTACGGAGCTGATCCGGCCTCGTCGTAAGATACTTCCTTAAACTCGGGTGGATTAGTTCGAACCGGCCGTTTTCAAGCTTGACAAGATGACCGCAAAACCGGTTTACCCAGAGCTCAGTATTTTCATCAAGATGTTCGAGGATCTGATCGTAACCAATTTTCCTTCTACGGGCGTTGTCTCTCGCCTTCGTGAGGGCTCGTGCGATGCTGAGTTCGGCTGGAGTTAGCCCTTCTCGTTGAAATACGATCCATCGCAGAACATCCCTAACAGATGCCCTGCTTGCTTCATGCGACCAAATATTTCCAAATATGTGATCATAGAGCCTCGCAGTACTTTTTGAGGAGCTTCCCAGCATTTCAGCGAGATTTTCTTGATCGTAAAATGTGCGTTTCAGGCTCCCCAGCATCAGATCAGCCCGTAAGTACATGCCGCTTGCTCCTTCGAGCACTGACTCGCTTATCTTCTCCCGAAAATCGGGGGTATAATTGTGAATCTTATTGATTATTTCCATCTGGCGGCTAACGCCCTTTTCGACGTCAAGCCCGGTATCTTTAGCTTTATTAATGGTGTATCGGGTGAATTGATATTTCTCCAAGTCTGATTGTAAACCAGAATATTCGTTAGAAAAGAACAATAGTTTCAGATTGTGGGGTGACTGAGATGCCCTTCTAAAATCTGCCAGCATCTCAAGAGAAGCTTCTTGATATTCCCTTTCCATCTTGTCGAATCCGTCGATGACGGCAACTACGGGATGCCGTGTCAAAGTCTCGGTCATGATTTTCCACCAAAGGGTCTTCAAAGCCTCTGGCGCCCACCGACTGGGCGACTTGTCGACTTTTCGGTCTGATATTGGAGGCTGATCAATGAGCTCTGGTGTCATTTCTAGAAGTTGTCGGGCGGTGGCAGCCAGTAGACCCTGCATATTGTTTTCTGAAGGGTATTGATCTCGAAGCAACTGCGGCCCAAGAGCTAAGACCTGGTCCAGGGCCCCTGATAACAGGCTCTGGACGCGGTTCTCCTGCGGATATGGCTGGCGGGAATGTAGCTTTGGCTCTATATCCAGAGCCTGTTGGATAATGTCGGACATCAAATTCCATACATCGATATTTGTCGGATCGGGCTCACGCAGAAAGGCATAGATGACTATCTTGCCTTGCTCCCTGAGCCAATCAATGACACGCTTTGCAAGGTAGCTTTTGCCACAGCCTGGCTCGCCAGAGATCCAGAGCCCCGGCGAGCTAGATGTCTCCTTGAACCAGTCTTGGAATTCCGCTCGCTCAAGAATCCACTTCCCTGTTCCGTGTAATGGTTCCTTCGTTATCATGGATTGGCAAAGTGAGTCGGAACATAGAGAATCCAATGCTCTCCTACGTTCCTCCATAAGTTCTTTATATCGAGAATAATGTTAGTATTTACGCAGTAGATGAACGGGATAGAATTTGATGAAACATACCTTTGTGCCTAGGAGACTGATCAATCATCTCTTTTATCCCTTCCGAAATTACAGTGAAACGCTCTTCCTCCGCTACGTCTCCCCCAAATTTGCAAAGAGTGAGATGGTCGCCATCTATCATCCCGCCAGCTTCCTCGGCGATGCCGATATTCCCTTGATCGATTTCCACTACCTACGTTTATATTTCGTTAGCCGTACCTCTATTGGGGCTCGTGGTGAGCTAGTATGAGAAAACGTACCCTCTTGCCTGGTGGTTTTGTTATACGGTCCTCCTGGAAAGCTTGGAGGCTTAATTTGCTGTAGAGGGGAATAAAATCTTGTGTTATGTAGATAAAAAACCCGGGGTCTTTCATAATCTCGCCTAACATGCCAGGGGTAGGCCGGATATTTATTTCTAACCATGTCTTTATCTTCGGCCCGTTGCACTGCAAGACCCTAGACAAGAAGGACAGGAACTCTTCACGATTCCCATGATGGGGAGTTGCAAAGAACATCTTGAGCATGTGTTAGTACCATTGAATGAGTAGAATGTGGAGTTTACGTACGATACCTAAGGCTGCATCTTTGATAGATTGAAACCTGGGGTTGTTGTAGGCGATTCGAATTGCCTAATTATTGATTAGATGACCAATTCAAACTAGATACGTCGGGAACTTTAGTCACCCTTTTTATTATGACTCCTCCCAGGCTGTGACCCACGAACACGATAGGTCTATACTTGCTGCGCAAATCATCCCGATTGTCCTTTAGCTTCTGCAGTAGATTCTGTGCAGCATCATTCATTCCAGCCCTACTGCTAGTGCTCTTGATCGACCCCACGTATTCAAATGAGAGGACGCGAATATTAGTCTTTTCGAGCTTCTTCGGTAAGAGATCTCTTGGCCAAACTGTTTTGTCTTCCGCTTCCCAGGTTGTAGTATGATCACCGCTGAGGCCATGAACTAGTACAATACTATAAGCAATAACTAGTTAGAATACGTTTTTATACTTTCTGTATTCATACTTGCGTTCAATTACGTCACCGAATAGGGTCGACTTACTCTAGATCAACTCTTCTGAGACCAGGCTGTTTCGAGCTTGAACCGGGATAGAGCTCGTGGAGGAGCATCATCTTCACATTGAGTACTGGTTTTGTGTGAGAAGTGGTTGGGCCTAGACTTAAAAAATAGGTGTCAGGGACATTTCCAACACGTGAAATGATATATGAAGAGGGAGTCAACAAGTCGTGGGAGCCGGACTTCTCGTAATCATTAAGGGTGAATCGATAAGACTCGGGTGGTGTTGGTATGTTATAATACGCTCAACGGACTAGTAACTGGTGTAAGCGATCCCTATGCATACGGATGGCTATGAATGGTTGGCATTAAACGAATCAAATCATTTTTCTCGATCATCCTCCCCATAGGCCTTTTAAAAAATTATCTCAGTACCCAACCTTTCACCTTCCGTTCTGTGGCTTGCCTAAAACCTTTCTACACTCATAATCCGAACAATAGTAGTAACTTAGCAGACTAGCTGGTGGCATCTACTCGTTTTAATTCTGTAAGTCATTACAAAATATAGTACTAGTTTTATTAGAGTGCTCATTCAAATAAATAGTATCTAGGAACAAGAAAAGGTTTTTCGTCATGGGCGAATCAGGCAAGCAAGCCAGAGAGACTGGCGCACCCGCCCTCCCACTAAGAAATGATGATCTTATGTCGGAGCTCGATATAGCCGACGTGTTGTTTAAAGAGCTCAAAGAAGCGAAGATCAGAGCCGAGAAACTTGCGCGCGAATGGGAAGAGAGATACAATACAAGAGAGAAAGAATTGGAGGCGATAATTTCCGAGAAATGGGCACTGGAGTATGAGACGAAAGACAGGGCTCGCGATATTGAGATGCTTGAGTCGCAGCTGCAGAATAGTATTCCCTTGAATGACTGGAGAGACCCGCCACAGAAGCTAAGGACAGCGCTCGAGGCAGGGCAACAAGAGAGAATCGAAGCACTACGAGGAGAAAATAGACGTCTTTGGAAGGAAATCAGACGATTGAAGGCGAACGAAAATGAACAGCAGCCAGTCGGTGAAAACAAGGCGGACTGAAATGGCAAGGTGACTCCCTTTCATTCGTACCAAAACTCGTGTTGATGACTTGGCGACAAAAGCGGTCCCCGAGGAGAATCCTTCGGGGTAGGCGTTCGGGGAAGGCGTTCGAACACAGCTGAACATTAGTCTAGTTCTGGAAATAGTAAATGCCCAACTCATAGAGCCCAAGAGGCTCTGCTAGCTGCTAGCGTGAACAACTGTCAACACATTGGATGCCATCTGTCGCAGTTCCAATATTAAGGCGCATGTACGGGACTGCGGGTAGTCAGGTGCCTGACTCACTAACATTGATGTGCGGTCCTGTTCTGTGACAACATCGGTACGGTTACATGCAATATTGGGGGTCGCCGCGGGGGTCATCTGACGTGGCGTAGCTGCAAGAAACCTGAGCTGTCCGCCTCTAATATAGCATACACAGGGGTCTGGATAACACGGCGCACGCCAAAATCGGCATGGAATAATACACCGTAGTCTCGAAGCCTCGCTTGAGACTTCGTGCAAAGTGGCAGATGGCTATGTGAAGTGGCCTGCATGAAAAATAAGCTAGCAATGCAATGCAGACCCTGATCGGCGCATCGGCAGGGCATATCAATATTTGGTATTTAGGCGATTCAGCGTTTTGACCTAACCGACACACTCGTCTGGGCGGAGCCTCATCAATGTTGTAGATTCCTTCAGTAATATCTCATTCTACCTAGAAACACTAGGTGATGAGCATCTATGGTGTCAGGCATATAAAGTCAAGATGCCCTTACAGTATGGGAATATCATGGCATTATTTTACAGTGAACAACCAAGAAAATAGACTAATACTACCTACCTATACACACCGATCACCTTGGTACTTCTTAGTATCCTGCGCCAAAGAGTCCTAATTGCCAAGAGTGGTATTGAAAGGGTACGTCCCCCGAAAGTTTGGTATGTTCACTATCGTTCGGAGATAATTGGGAGCCGTGTTAGACTAATACTCGCGCTCTAATCAAGGTACTCAGAAGATGGGGCCTACTCTACCCGGGGGAACGCAGACCCAGAAATACATAAATCTCCAAGAAAACGATATTGGCTCCGACAAGTATGCAGGAAAAACGAGAACTGTCGAGGCCGCCATCACTACAAGTAAAGCGATGAGGGCTGAGGCCGCCAACCTATTAGACGAAATTTTGCCAAAAGCCAAGACAGAAATGAGAAAAATGATGGACGAACTAGAAAGCGCGAGACAGGAGCTGATTGCTAGCAACAAACTTCTCTTAAAAGCGATGAAGGCACTACCCCCAGGCGCTGACAGGGATTCCCTATACACATGGTCGTCATCCTCGTGAGATATGGGAACAACAAAAGCTTATGTCGTTTGGCAGAGGTTTTCCGGCTGGCAAGAAAGTCATAGGAAGGTTGCTAGTAGAACCGATGAGGTGTTTTCACGAAATATTTATAAGATATGGACAGGAGGTCTCCCAAATTAGCCGGGAAGAACTTGTAGTCAATGATAATTATCGAGCCCCAACCCCTATGTCACGATCTCACCTTAGTGACCTAAAAATAACATATCACACTCTAGGCCTAAACCGCCCGGCATCTTCTCAAGTTATCTCAGTTATCTTGGTGCTCCTCTGTCCATTTCCTTCGGCTCGAGCGTATGTATTGATAGTAAACTAGTGTAGGTGGCTTGGCCATAGATATGTGCAAAACTATAAATATAGAACAAGGTGTTTGGATTTCGGGTTCTTTCTTTATATTTACAGACACACCCGGCCCCTTAGTTATCATATCTATCTTTCGAACTAAGTCCATCATACTGAAATCACTTCCCTAAAATGCCTTATATAAATCCCGAGGAGATATAAAATTATTTCCATGACTTTTAACTAGTTGTGATACTAATGAAGAGCGATAATATGTAAATTAGGGCGGCCCAAAATATTATGAGCTAATTTATTTCTATCTGTCGGAGAGTGGACTGTGATAGCGCCTATGTCCGAAAGAAAGGGGAGTGTGCATTCCAGTCCAGTTTCCTGCTATTCCCATAAGGCAAGGTAGACTGACTGGTTTGCACTGCCTTCTGGTTTGACCTTACGTTACTGCCCCGAGAAGCAGCGGCTCCAAGGAAATCAGAATTGGAAATTTGGACACTGTTCAACTAAGGTTTCTTTATTCTTAAGGGTTTTTACGGCTTATAATTATGTTTCTCGCCTTCCTTTCTAAAACGTTTGGAGAAGACATGACTACGCACGGGAAGAGTTGTTCTTTTTGTCTTTTTCAATTTAAGTTAAAATTAAAATTAAACACTATAATCAAATGCTCGTCGTGCGATAAGGATTGACTACGTAGTATCACTGCTATCGCCCCAAGCCAGGTCAGAGGGAATAAGAATATGGATTTCGCTTCCTTGGTTTCCCAGTTGAATAAGTACTCACACTCACATATTCACTAGAGTGTAGTCGCGATTTTGCTCTGGTGATTGATCTGGCTAAGATTTCATGGCATACTTGTCATATATTAGATATCCGGAATAGCCTATTTATATATTTTGCTTCAACATGTGTAACTTGTTGGCCTCATGTTTTTATATAAGCACAACATGTGTGTATGTGATTGGTACTCGTCTAGACTAGTATTCATCATACCTCGTGTCTATGTCAACTATTTACCATGATAACATATTCTCCTTAAAGCCGTTATTATGAGATTGAGCTGCAGTCAGCGCCCAGCATCCGTAACTGCGTTGTTGCCTGCCTCCTTGTGTCCAACAAAAACATGACGCCAACACCGTAGTGCTCGCTGCAGGTGCTTTACTCACAAGCTTGGCGTTCCGGATTTAAACGGAGTTACCTCGGGTTAGGTAGCTCACAGTGAACCCTTCCCCTCCTACATACCCACGTACATACCTACTCCTCTGCACACCACTACCGGCAGTAGGTACGGGTAGGTATGTAATTAGTAATGCTTTCTTTGGCACTTTCGGCTGTAGCGTCTGAGATAGGTTATAATATCACGATTTTTTGATACCGTCCTGCAACCCCGATCTTAAAGCCGAATGTGGTCTTTTGAAGGTAGGAGGTAGACAGGATGTATGTATGGTATGCATCGACGGGAGGAGGTACCTACCTACCTCCTAGCAACCGTAATAACCGTTATCCTTAAGATACCATCGCCCATTCCTCACTTCAACGTTATTCTATCTATATAAGTACTAAGTATACCTCGCACTCCTCAACCGTCTGTCTCCCCCGCCTCCTCTCTCTCTTTCTACTACCACTCACCCCAACATCAACATCACTATATCGTCGAGACTTCTGCATGACCAGAGCATCTATCATTAGGCCAATACTCACAATGTCTCACCTCCCATCCGCTCCACCCCCAAAGAGCCCCTTGGGCCGCTATCGTATCTTGTCGCCCACCGCATCGGTGCGTGTAAGCCCTCTCTGCCTTGGTGGCATGAACTTCGGTGATGCCTGGAAGAATCACCTGGGCACCTGCGACAAGGCTACCGTCAACAAGATCCTCGACTTCTACTATGACCAAGGTGGCAATTTCATCGACACCTCCAGCAACTACCAAAATGAGGAGTCTGAGCTCTGGATCGGAGAGTGGATGAAAAGCCGCCGTGTTCGTGACCAGATGGGTACGTGCCCTATGCGCTTTACTTGCACGTCTTGCACGTCACGTGTAGTCTCCGATACTCGAGCAAGTCACTGATCAGAGTCACAGTTATTGCAACCAAATACACGACCAACTACCGAGCAGCCCATCCTGAGGAGCTCTTGATCAACTTCCAGGGCAACGGAACCAAGAGCTTGCATATATCTGTCAACCGATCTCTTGAGAAACTTCAAACTGACTACATCGACTTGGTTAGTTTCCCGAGTATTCTTCGTATAGAAATCATAATACTTACCTTCTGAACTAGCTATACGTGCACTGGTGGGACTACAGCACTTCCATTCCTGAGGTCATGCAGTCTCTGAACCAACTCGTACTTGCCGGGAAGGTCCTGTACCTAGGCGTTAGCGATACGCCGGCTTGGATAGTTGCCAAGGCTAACGAATACGCTCGTAATCATGGCCTTCGCCAGTTTTCAGTCTACCAGGGCCGTTGGTCCGCGGCTTCGCGAGATTTCGAGCGGGAGATCATTCCCATGACCAAGGCCGAAGGTATGGGTCTTGCTCCATGGGGCGCCCTCGGTGGTGGGAAATTCAAGACCGAAGAACAGCGTAAGAACAACCAAGGACGTTCAGCCGCTCCGTCGGACGTCGAAATCAAGGTCAGCAAGGCGCTTGAGGTAGTTGCCCAACGGAAGAACACAATAATTACGAGTATTGCCCAGGCCTACGTCATGCATAAGGCACCTTATGTGTTTCCTATCATCGGTGGGAGGACCGTGGATCACTTAAAGGCCAACATCGAGGCTTTGAATATTTCTCTCTCGAAGGAGGACATCGAGGAGATCGAATCCGCCGCCCCATTCGACCTTGGGTTCCCGAATAATTTCGCATACATGGAAGGCCCCCCTGAACACCCAGGTAATGTGTGGCTCCTCCGAATGGGAGGTATCACGGATTACGTCCCTGAACCAGCACCTATCGTCCCTAAGGAGTCCGAGGGCTAGATTTCCCAGTATGTATCATCGAGTCTCTTGTTTCCGATATTCCCAAATCCTCTACTCTTATTTCGCCTCGAAGCTTCCAATAATAGATCGGATAACTATGACAAATAATCATTACTGACAAGTATAATTTTGTAGGCGTACTCTCTCTGAGACGATATTGCGATGGTCAAGGCAATACTCTCAACCCGGTCGCAATGTGAATAAGGGGAAAGGAGAGTACGAATTATAAGTTCTTGCGACTCAGTATTTGGTAACTGAACGCGTCTGGTCGTGATAATGCTTTATTGGTCTCGGGGTCTTTAAAATTATCTGGCGCTGAAGCAAATTGGTCCTTGGGCGCCTCGTCATTCATTTTGGTGAAGAAGGTGATGCTTACGGAGGCTCATCGGTGATAAACACGTCTACATCAAGTGATGTAGCGAGTAGGTAGTATCATGTAGATCATTATAAAAAAATTCACGATGGAAACTTGGTACATCCGTAACCGAAGATCGAGAAACGCTCACGATGTTTTGCAATCCTTATAACATGTGAGGGTAGTCATGATTAGAAATCGCTCTAGAAGGTTCCTAGTCTAAATGGACTAGGCCAGCGTGCTTATCCCTGGGGTTTTCCGTCGGAGGATATTTAATTCTAGTAGGATAGCTTGTAGACTAGAGAATAGGCGTGAAGGACTAGTTGAATGTCATAAATCGTATCCGCCTTGTATGCTAACATCGTGTATTCTCTTTCACTCAATTGGATTTTATCTTGGTGTTAAGCCATTATATGACGGCTAATTACCTCTGTGGTCATGTTAGTGGCTTTAGATGTATCTTGGCTTTACAAACCTGCCAGAGCTCCAATAGTCTAGGAATCGTTTGATATTCCTATTAATCCTCAAGCGTGCCCCCACTGTCAAGTGTCAGGAGCCTTGTTTTAGGGGTAGGTGATGACTATTGTTGCTGCGCGAAGGTCTCCTAGGCTACATTCCTTGATTTTATCCAAATACATACGGAATAGTCTTCTTTATCTATATGCCATGTGATAGTCCTGTCTTACGTTCTAGTGGTTACGTTCTATAATGTCGGGAGCCCTGTTCGTGGGTTAGTATATAACATTAGCTAACGGGAGTGGAGGCTAGATATTCTCGTGCAATACTAAATACTATCCAAAACATACGTATACGTTGCCGTGATGCTGAAGGTCTCGTAGAGGCCCTGACACACCCTCCTTATACCGAGCTATGACGATTTATTTATTCACTCCGCAACCCGTTCATTCTCTGTCGCTTAGCAATATGAGACGGTCTATTGGGTTGTAAATGGTGTGTGGGAAAAGGAAGCTAAGTGTCGATGTGGTTGCCTGAGTGGCTGGTAGATATATTCTGGTGTAGATAGTCAAGTTGCCTTTCGTGTTATTGCGTTACCTCGTCATAGAAACTCGTTAGGTAAGCCTTTTCTGCTCCTTTAACGTGACCATTAGTTTTTGCTCAAGCCTGAAAAGGTAGATGTTATAGAATATGTTAGGGCATGTAGGGTTAAGGAATTACTGTTATCTCTCGTGCAACGCAAGAGATACGAAGTATTACATTCGCATACAAAAAGCAGCCGATGTAGAATTTTACTACCTCCGTTGGTTACGTATGCTCACGGCCTCAACCACAATCAAAAGGACATCCGAGGTCCCACTAAATACATCGTTCATATGCCTTGAGTTCCACCGCTGCACAATTTAGAGGTAACATTCCTAGATATGAGGTTACACATATGCCTGGGACTTGCCTGGTTCTTTCCGTCTTGGCTTTTGTATGAAGTTGTATAGATATTTACCAATGAGTTGCTGAGGATCGGCTAGACTCGCCAATTAGCCTACAGAATGGAGGGGCGTTCGTGATCCGAAATGTTTAATCATCATATCATAAGTGGCTAGACGTCACAATTGGAGTCTTTGCTTCATGTTCTTATAGGGGGAAAAACGAAGACACCTCATTAGAGTGAACAGGGTGATAATGCCGATAAGTTTTGAGGATGTGATTATGTTTGAAGCTTTTCAGTACTACGTGTTGTACGGCATGCTTGACGACATTCCTTTTTAAGGGGTTGCCGAAGCCTTATGGATGTGTGATACCACCGAGGCTGAGATAGGGGGGTCCAATTCTTATGATTGCTGCCCTTGGCGAGGCTTTGGAGTAGCCTTCGTAATCAGATCTTACTTATTTGCGACCTACACGAAAGAATCAGCTGATAGTAGAGAGGCCTTGCAGATGCTCGGCGCGTGCGTGCAGTTGCTGTTTCTGGTAAACTGTGCTTTGCAGGCACGTCGAGGACATGTGTGTGACGCTCTCTCCCATGCAGCTGGTATGGCACATGTGCAGGTGGCAATGGAAACTTGGAATATCATGTTATTATAATAGGAACAAAGTATTTCCACGAACTGTGAGTCTATCGGGCCCACCAATTTTTGAATAATAAGGCGATGTCTTATTTTTCGTGATGCCAATGTGATGTTATACCCGATTATTGCCGTTCGTTGCTCCAGGTTTCGGCCTCTCATTTTCTACCGCCGCCGCTGCTGCCTCCCGATAGCTTGGTATCACTTAGATAAATGGCCACATAAGACCAAA
The DNA here is from genome assembly GCA_037356095.1 of Xylaria sp. Z21. Taxonomy (NCBI): domain Eukaryota; kingdom Fungi; phylum Ascomycota; class Sordariomycetes; order Xylariales; family Xylariaceae; genus Xylaria; species Xylaria sp. Z21. The sequence goes on along the minus strand of JBAWJX010000060.1, from coordinate 6,512 downwards.
AGGACATAATTATGCGACGGCCTCGGCCGAAAGACCCCAAAGGAGGAAGAGCGCGAGCGTTCCGCTCGACGGTCGTTATGCGCGCTGCTCTTAAAGGTGATAGATTGCCGAAGTATGCCGTATAGCCTTGAGGCAATAATACCTGAGTTATACACACACCTACTTACTTCTCAGCCACTTACCTCGACCGCGCGCGGGGTCCGCCAGTTAGCTGTGTGCCCAGTATACAGAGTATGTGTGCATGGTGCCGGCATGCAAGTGAATGCAGGCCAGGGGAGTGGGGGGCGTGCCTGGAGCTTACATATATGCTTCTGTTAGTAGGATGGATGTATTATGTGTTTCTGTAACTTTGATTTAGATACATGTACATTTATTATACATGCTTAGAGGCAGGCGGGTGGGCTGGATTTCTAGAAGCCGACTTGGCCAAATAACGTGCTTAAACATTCACCTATGCATGCTCGTAGGAAAAGCGCCATATATTTATACTGATCTCAGATTTAGATAACTGCCTAGGGAGGTAGACTACATGCAAGTAATAGAGTAGGTATGTAAGTATGTGTACACGTATATATATACCTTACGTAAAGACTGTTACCTCGCAGTCTGAAGGCGGTACGGTTTTTTATAGTACCAAAATAGAGTTATTGGGGAAAAAATAGAAATATGAGGTCTAGCCCTTATGCGCATATATCGAAGTTAATATGTGGATCGTGTATTGTTCGTCATTGCGAATATCTAACTGTTTCTGTCTTCTTGCTTGACTTTTTGGCCCGCCACGCGGTGTTGTGTTCAACCATGCCACTAGTTAGTACCGCCAAGGTAAACTCGAATGCAGTAGAAGGATTCTTTCTTCGTTCTTGATAATACCTAACCTACTGTCCACTCGTTTATCTTGACTCAGTAGGGCAAGAATTGTGTAGTGGAATGGCACCTTCAGCACTGTTACCGCCGAGTTATGTGTGCTATGTATGTTGGATGTAGGTAAGGTTGGGTGCCACACCCGCGTACATAGAGCATGGGGAATCTATTGGCGCCGGCTTCTCCCCCGGCTGTTTCAGGTCCCAGGAACCCGAAGAAGAAGAAGGGGTGCCGACCTCTTTTCTTTGACCGGTTTTAATCCGTAGACTGTGTATCTAGGGCCACGAGCGCTACTACTGTATGTTGTACATTTGGGGTCGTAGTTGTTGATGTTGATAGGTAAGGGGGTAAATCATCGGCATGTTCTAATATGGATGCCCACCATGCAACAGAGTTAGAATTAGGTGGTGGATGGCAACGCGACGCTTTAAGCGAAAACGCGGGGTGGGCTGGGGTAATTATTCTATCTTCGTTCTTTTTCGTAGTGGATTACAGGTACTCGGAACGGCTAGTAGAGGAAGAAATCGACAGTGATTGACATTGTGACGCATAAATAGACTCTTGCATTGACAAAAGTCCTTGTCGGTTCCCGCTGCCTATCTTACTCTGCGCCAGTCAGAGTATTCCGTCAATTAACTACCTACACTCTTGAGAACATGAAATAATAAATAAATTGTTGGGGCTCCCGTTTGATGGTCGCACTACTTGTCACACACAGAAGGCGGCGGCGTTCAAGCAAGGAGGCAACGTGATCTTCTGATTCATGGAATCTGCTTTCGTTCCCCCTTCGTAATTATGTTGAGGCGTGCTTTGTAGCAGGCTGGATGGCGGAGAAAATCATGTTCGTCTCATCTCTTTCTGATGCGATCGTATCCTGGCGTAGATCTTAAGACGCATCACGCATCACCCAGTCTAGATTACGTAGGGTGAAAAGCCGAGCGCCGACTGACTAGGACTAAATCGTGCATGTTTGCGAGCTTTGGGCTGCATAAGGAAGTTCATTATCTGAGTGGGATGATAATACTACAATTGTCATAACTATATGCTTTAACCTAAGGGTTTGGTCTAAAGTAGTGTAGAAGCGGTGTATCTAGAAGGGATATGGTTGCTCTTAAAGTGTATTAACGGTTGTCTTAAAGCCAACCAAACGAAGCGAATTGGCATTTCAAGTTTCAAGAGTCGTATATAGACAGGATCTCTGCAAAGGATCAGCGTCAAACGGCCAATGTCAATTAGAGAGCACTAAGGCTCCCACTCGCGTCGTTGCGCTACCTAAACTACAATACTTGATGGGCTAGGTTTCTCAGGTTTACAGAGAGCAGAGCAGACGGAGATGATGCAGCTAACAACCCCAGCCAGCGCCAAAAACAAGAGGTAGATGTTGCCACCTTTGGGTATATATCAGAACACTATTTGATCATATCGCAGCTCGCAAGAAAACAAACAATATGTGATGACGCAAGGTAGGGTAGCCAGTCTGGGATCTGGGAGGCGCAAATTACAACCAAGTTTAGCTAGCCTGCTAGCCCTTGTTATTTGAGTTTTTATTTTTCCCAAGCCAAATCAAGGTCTCTAATAAGCCTCCAGGTGATGCTAAGAGATCATGGGCATCGTCAAAGGGGGAATGGATGTATGTGTAAGCAATATGGCAAAGATAAATGTAATCAAGAATTTGGCCGAGTGAACTCCGGCGCGTGCGTGACGTAGCGCATATGCAATGCTGGTGACTGAACGCCTGGTTCCTGAAGACTCCGGGGTAAAAGTTGGGGAAAGGTGTTCCAGTGCTTTGTCTGTGAGGTCTCAATCCGTCCTCATTCGGTAACAGGGAAGAGATTGGCGGAGGTGTGACGGCATGTCGGGCCGCATAGCCTAACCGCTACCTTCACCCACGAGTTTTCCCCGCCCAACCATACGTCGTCACCTGCTCCTTGGGCTGCCACTTGGATGCTCCTAGTGTAACCCTGGAGACACATCCCCAGCCGTAATAGCTGCTCGAGAGTCGGAATGCCCTGCGCTTGGCTGTGTCTGTAGACTAAAACGGATCGGCCGTGTGAACTAGTGAGTTGGCGAAGCCGGCTTGGGAAGTAAGTGGTTGCATGCCAACGTGAATTCGGTAAGGCTGAGCAGGCGCAGAAGTAGCGAAGAAACCCGACCGTGGCGTTTCTCCAAGATTAAGCGTCGCATCGCAGACACGTCTATCTGGAAGAAGTCTTCGCTTGAAAGGGAGACCGGATTCCGAGCATAACCGAGTAGGACAATGCTACAGTCACCTGCAAGCAAGCCAAGACAAACAAGCAAGGAAGTGAACGATGCCGGGTGCGCGGGCGGGTTTGACATCACCTCGTAAAGATATGATGTATGCTGAGTAGGCAAGTAGGTAGGTAGTGCAGAATGAATACCGGCCGTGCTCCAGGCGGAGACGTAGACATCCGGCGGCTGGACGCGCAGTCCATCCACGACTCACGGGCCGACGGCGAGGGTCGCTGGCAAATGTAACGGGCAGTTGTATCGAAATCAATTAACTCGTCAGCTATTCAGAAATGTGCGTCGGCGTACTTCGGCCTCCTTGATAATCTCAGCGGCTAAGCTAAGGCTAGGTGCCAAGACCGCCATCCTCTCAATGTCCATGATCACATCGTTGATGATCTGATCTAGAGCCTCCCTATGCGGGACCAGGCTTAGGAGGATGTTGGATAATGACGGCGACATAGTGGCGCCCATGACTAATAGTGTCTGCGATACTATAGAGAGTGCGCCCTGCCATAGGTAAGGCATGTGTCCGGCATGACTGCGGACAAATAGTTAGATTGGGGGAGAATTGAAAACCCGAGAAATAGGGGGGTTGGGTTAGAGGAGGGGGAATCTGCTATTATAGGCCAATGACTATAGGGTAACAACTTACTGTGCAGATATGTGCTCTAACTGCCGGATAGAGGCCTCAAGGCATTTGTGACAGCTTTCTCGCACTGAGGGGTCTAATACTGCTTGTTCGTTGTCCAAAACTGCTAGGATATACGGCCGGTAGATAATAGTACGGCAAGCAAAAAATCGCAGCCGTAATACAGTTTGAACCGGATCGGGGAGCGTCGTTCGGGTGAACGGGAATTGTAATGGGAGCGGGAGACTCTCATACCATTGCGTCAGTTGGAAGTCGAGCTCTGCAACGACGGGTTCGAGGCTTGTCGTAGAGGCCATGGAATCTTTCGAATAGATGAGTTGGCTAACGCGGTTGAGGAGCCTTCTAAGGGCGATTTCGGCAAGGAAATACCACAAGTCATCTCGACCAACAGCTTCCGACTCTTCACCCTGAAAGCCTCCGGGTAGGCCAACATTCTCTTCGAATTGAACCACACCCGAGTGCGGAAGATCTAGCTCGGCGAGTAGATCACTCTCAAAGAGAAGTGCATTCCAATAGATTCTCTCCAGTAACTCCCTCTGGTCGTCGGGTACGCGAGTTGGCGCCATTAATAGTAATTGCAGTTTACTGCTCGTCGTGCATAGCAGGTTCCAGGCTTCTAAAGGCCGTACTAGATAGAATAAATAAGCTGCGGCCAAAAGATGGCATTGGGCAGCCAAGACACTATTCGCGGTCATCATTCCGGGTAGAAGTGACCACGCAGCTGTGAAATACTGTAGACCTGGAGGATCCTCCTGTGGTACGATCCTAGAAATGCTGCCACGCAAGCTAGCCTGCCCAAGAGCCAGCACCAGCAAAACAATACAGCTCTCCGGACCTTCGCGGAAACCGGTGGACAAGGCCGTGCGATAATGACTTCTCCACGTGTATGGGTTGACGCAGGCGTACCAAACGTTAACTCTTTCGAAGTATGCCTCGATATAAGCGTTTGTGTTTGATAAATCGACACACGGCGTCTTGGCTAGGGAGTGGAGGGGCTCTCTAGCCAGCTCTAACTGCAAGATGATCTGGGGATCGTATGGGCGCTGAACAAGATCTCGTATCAAGGGCCATTGTAACAGATGCAAGGCGGCATTCGTGTGCACCTTCGGCATTGTGGAAATGTTCGTTCCGGGAGTATGGCTTGTCCACGTCCCTAAGCCGCCGCTTGGAATAATGGAAACGAAGTTCCCCGACGAATTCTGTACGAGGATGTTGTCGCCGCTGAGAGCTGTGCCGTTGCTCACTGGTGGCGAGTCATGGGTAATCTGCATCGCGTTCGGGTGGTTGTTCACTAAGCTGATCTGGAGAAGGCTCTCTATACGGTTCAGCCTCTCCAGAATTAGTTTGTCCCCAGCATCGAGTTTGATCCCGGGCTCGCGATAAATACACTCTGCGCCTAGCTCGGTACAGAGCTTGCATTTTGGTTTTGTGCCGTCACACCGCGACTTTCGGGAGCGACATACTTCACACTATTAGACAAGTTAGCCGGGCATTGAAAGCGAAGTGGCTGCTATGGAAAGCCTACCGCGATCGTTGCCCTTCTTCGAGGATAGTCGACAGTTGCGTCTGTGTTCCGCCGTTTCAGGGGATTTATCGACCCCTCCTCGCTCGGCGATTTCTGTAATCCATTGGAACCAATAGTACCAGAGCCCGACTGCTCAGTCGCTTGTGATAGATTTCGTGCTTTCTGCGCCGAACCCAGAATCCCTTCCCGACTGAAGCTTGGATTGCGTGGTTTGATGCCCGTTGGTGACTTGACCGACGCCGAGCCGTTGATGGCACTTAGTTGTGGCGATGAGACATCGATTGAGAAGGTATCCCTAGACGGTAAAGGGAACGGCCGTCCCGAGGAGCTTGCAGCTCCAGCCGATAAAGGCGAATCGCCTGTCGAAGACGGCGACATATTCTGGTGCTAGATGCTCGACCTAGGCGACGACACGGCGAGCCTCCCAACCCTGCTCCGGGTACCAGACGACGACCAGTCTGCTCAGTTGCTTCCCCCTACAGTGAACCAAAAACCAAGCTGTGTAACCGAGGGCGTATGGTCAGTTCCTTTAAAACGGACTTGCATTTAACCTGGAAGCCGAACATTCGCAGGCAAGGCCGAAGAGTTGTGACGAAGAGGGAAATAGAGAAAGGGTCTCAACCCACATGCAAGGCACGGTACAGAGCTTATTATGTTCTGAGATGGGAGACTAGGGTACCTAACCACAGTACGTAGTGTAGGTCATGGCGTAGTGTCTACAAGTATTCAGGGCACCCCGGTGCCTCAAGTGGTGTGAGTAATCTGGTCCAACCGCCGAGTACCCACACAACCTGACCAGTACCCCCCCTTGATCAACCTACCACCACCCAAATCGGGCACGCGCTAAATCACTAGTACTGGTTGGGTGAACTAAAAATAAATTTATAGATATTCGATTATTAATTGATTATTATTTGATTATTTTTTTATAAATTTATGTAAAGTTAAAAAATAAAATAAAAATTAATTATAAAAAATTTAAAAATATAAAAATTTTAATTAAATAATAATAATATAATATAATAATAATTAAAAAAAATAGTTTTTAAAATATTTTATAAAATAAATATTAATTAATTAATAATTAATTAATAATTAAATAATAATTAATTATTAATTAATTAAAAATATATTATAAAAATATTTTTAAAAATTAATATTTTAATTTTTATTATATTATAATAATAATATTATTATTATTTTAATATAAATATTATATTTAAATAT